>CM043017.1:61705752-62305752 GCA_023690525.1 Holotrichia oblita
TACCATAACGCAGCTATTAACAAGAAGTGTTAGAGGTACAACAAAAGCTACTCCATGCTATGTCTCAAAAATTTAGCAATGACGTGTACATACCGTGAGTTTTTTTTTTATCTCTGAACATATTCCGTATGTTCAATTTTAAATGGGACAAGTCAATCATTGTAGACAATTATACATTGTAAGTTAATGCACTCTTTTGAGAAAACAAATGCAAAGCAAATGTATTAGTAGTTGTCAATTTTGACAATATTATAACGACATAAAGTTTAATATTAATTTTATGTATTCTTACTTCAAACATGTATACTACAGAAAAAAATAACAATTGTAAACTGGTGTAGGGGTAATAACACTCATGCGACAGACCAATACCATCCTTTGGTACGATACACAATATTGTTATGAAATTTAATACAGAAGCTTGCATAATTAGTTTGCAGGATTTTTATTATCGTTTAGAATATTGTTCAGAACGTGAAGGCGTTATTATCGAACAATTAAGTACTTTGAAATGTTTTCGTTTACCAATAGGTTTGTTTGAGTTTTGTTGTACATAATTTCAGAATCAGCAACGCTAATAATAATAATCTAGTTAATTTATTCAAATAAAATCTTGACATACTTGAACGTTTACTTTTCAAAAGAGTATTGATTTGCATTGTACAATTGTCTACACTTGTCCCATTTAAGATTGAACATATGGAATATGTTCAGCATTAAAAACTCACGGTATATCGGGACGGCGTTCAGATTTTTTAACACCTAAAAATAAATAAAAATGTCTTAGCAACAGGCAGCATTGTCGAAAAAACATAGAATGAGCATTGTTGTCAATGCAGTTTTGATGATATTCTGCGCCACCGCCACAAAAATAATTAATCAGCAGTTACATAATGTGTATAACCTTTCCTCTCTTCGTTGCTGTACTGGATTCTCTATGATTTCTTTAGAGTACTTTGCTTAATACATTATCGGTATCCCCATCTATATTATTATAGATATAATAGTTTTTATAGACTGTAATTTCTATTATCTTAGATCATCATTTTGCCATAAAAAAAAATTCAAATTCATATTACATGACAAGTTTCCTACAAAGGAATTAACAAAATAATTCAATGATGTTGTTTCATACTTCTAGGTAAATTAAATCTAATCATATTGATCTAGGCATTTAAATAATTATTCATAATGCCGCTAGAGTAATATATTTGGTAGTTAAAAGAAATATCAGAGATTGAAGCTGACGATTTTAAAATGATTACTATAGTTTTGAGGTCCGATAGACAGATTGAGTCCCGCTTTATACAGAATCTTCATCGATATTTAATAACATGTTATGATGGCATGTCTTACTACTAGTATATGCAAACAATAAAAAATTAATCTTAGGAAAAAATGTTTTTCTCTAATAAATCTTTGCTCGTATGTTTGCTACAATTTGACAAAAAATACATTGATAATTCAAATAGCGAATTGTAATTTTCAAGCAGATGTGAATAACTTGAAAATGAATAGACGTAACCAAGTATTATTTTATACCAATTTACGTTAAAATTATTCAAGCAATCAAGAAAAACACTTTATATTTTTAAATGGATATAAAGTGTTTTTTTGTGATACACTTAATATTTTTGAATGAAAATCTTATGTTACTATGTTTATTGTTTAAATATTATGGAAATACAATACAATCAATTACACTGCATATTGTATCTAGAAACATAATATTTTTGTGACCACTGTTGCTTCGTTTTCACAAACTGTCACAAAGTTTCATGAAACGCCAGCATTACCTGTAACACTGCTTAGAACTGAGGTAGAAACTTTTTTATATGATCTAATTTGAGCTTCCATTTCTTTAATACTCATATGATCTAATATAAAGCACTAAAAGATTTGAAATTGTAAAAGAGGTTCGTACGAATTTGCTCATATTGGACTATAATATAACCTACGAGTCCGCTTTTATAATAAAAGTAATAATAACAGATAAAGAATTTTTCTCACAATTTTTATATACATTGTGTAATTTTTGTAACGAATATTACGTAATAAACAAGGCCATTCATTTAACAGTTTTGATCCATGCTTATAAGGAAATCATTTACAAATGTATGTATTACATTTTTGCTAACCTATAGATATATTATTACTATAAAATTAAAGTCAATGTTTTTTGGTTTCGGTAATGGCTTATGTTTAGTTTACCAGATACTATCACATTCTGTTTAATTATTATACAATAAAATATATTCCAGTTGCAAAAGTGTTACTAATCGATATTTTTTATACTCTCTTATCTCTGAACAACTTTTTTATTCTATATTTGCTCTATTGCTCGTCAAAACTAATCACTCTTTTGTTTTCATTATGGGTCAGATTCGCAAGTCGACAGCAGTATATGTCATCGAGAAAGCAATTGCATTGATGCATTGAATTTCAGAATGGGTTATTTACAAAGACACTTAAAGTACGTGTTGATATTAGCTCAAGTATTTGGAATATTACCCGTTTATGGCATATCTTTTGATGATCCATTAAAATTAAAGTTCTCATGGCAATCCTGGAGAGTTCTCTATACATTCTGGTTGATATTGGCGACATTTTTTGTGGCATTCATGGCATTTTTTAATTTGTGTAGTAATGATTTCGAATTGAATAACTTTTAAGTAAGTACCTAGTTTTAGTTTTTGCTAGATTCACAATAATATGATATAAAGTAAATGTAATAATATTTAGAAGTTACCTATGTTTTTCCCAGTCCTTGAACAAAATTGTTGCACCTTAACAAAGATTAAGTTATAAAGGGATAGTTTGGGTATCAGTTTATTTAAATTGAATATACATATGTATACAATTATGTTCAAAATATATTAGAAAGTACTTTTGTTGTGTTTGTTCTTATGTATTTTATTATATAATTGCATACATAATTCTATATGTAGTCTTCTGTATACAGTCTAAAATATTTTTATTTACGAATATTTTAATATTGACTGACACTTATTATTCCTCATTTAATTTTACGAAGATGTTCTATAATGAACATATATTGATTAATTTTGAACATTGTTTGATTGACCTAGAAGTGGCATAATATCAAGGACAAAAGTTTTCATGAAATTGCATCTAGTTTATTTGGTACTTATAATTAAAAAATGTTTTACGTATTACGCAAAGTCTTTTCCTCTTTACCTCTTTTTTAATTTTTAGAAAGTTAATCAAGAATTAGAGAGCTTTCATTTAATGCATTATGTCTAAGTTCCGCCATTTTGAGGATGTTACATTTTTCAAAAATTGTTAACTAATACAATTAACCGCCGATAAGTGAATCTAAAGTTTTACACTCAATATTGTCACACCACTTCACCTTCAAGAATTGCAGAAATTTTAATTATTTAAGACAAATCTTACTTTATTTATATATTTTCTATTTATTATTTTTAAAAAATTTTAAGTATTTTGTAAATTGATATTACCTATATATAAATATGCAACAACACATTTGTAACAGATTACTAATATTGCAGATTGTCTGGAAGTTGAATTTTTGGTTTACATCTATTATGTCAAATGAACCATATGGTTACTAATTCCCAGTAAGGCAACAAAACCGAAAGTAGTCGTCATATAAGTATTTTGCCCTCCTCTTACATCGTGTAACCCAGTTTTATAGCACTTAATTGCGTTTCACATATCAAATATTACGCCAACACCAAACAAACACAAAATATGATTCTTGTATTTCACGTAAGGCAAGTGTTTCCCTGTATTTTCCGATATGTTTATCAAGAATGTAACTGGTTGTGGTGAAATGGATCAGAATAATAATCTTCTTCTCCTTCTTAATTCTAGTTGCAACGGAATACCTACCCAAAAAAGATTGGGACCTCGATGATGTTATTATTATCGCTAAATTCGAAAAAAATATTAATAAAATCATGTTGTACGGGGTGTCCCACTTTGGGTACTTTGCCAGGGGTCTCAGTTATTAATAACGATAGAGAGTTGCGGTTTTCTGATAGTGTCCTACTTTTTTTTGTGAAACAAAAGATGCCGCAAACAGAATTTTGCTATCCGTCTTAGTTTTTTAAGTGTAGGGTGAAATTGAAATTTTCAATCCACAAACATCTCTCGTATCTCAGTTGCTATGGAAGTTAGTGAAAAAGTAAAAATGGAATGTCATCCAGTTTTTTACGAAGAACCCAGTGGCGTAGTTAGTCTTTTTCTAAGTGTAATAATTTTCAAGTTATGGACCATACTTATGATTATTTAAATAGAACACCATGTATATTATTTTTTTATTTCGATTAAGCATAATTTGGGGATATCAAAAATATATAGTTGTGTATATTTATTTACACAAACAAGTTAAGAATTTGATATTTTTAAAAAATTCAAACACGTGCATTTGTGAACAGTAGGCCATTGCCGAGTTACTAAGC
The DNA here is from genome assembly GCA_023690525.1 of Holotrichia oblita. Lineage (NCBI taxonomy): Eukaryota > Metazoa > Arthropoda > Insecta > Coleoptera > Scarabaeidae > Holotrichia > Holotrichia oblita. The sequence continues at coordinate 61,710,201 of CM043017.1, forward strand.
AAACAAGCGAATGTTCAAACTTTGACAGATTTCTTGTTGCAAATTACAAAAGTAGGGCACTATGACGAAAACCGCAACTCTTTATCGTTATTAATAACTGAGATACCCTGGGCAAAGTGCCCAAAATGGGACACCCTGTATATATAAAACCAACTTCATTAAGTGTATTTAGGAAGAAATATAACGCCAAACATAACGATTTTGTTTACCCAAATGTTCCAGACATTACTGTTGCTAAAACGTGTAAAATAATACACAAAAATGTTCAGACCCCCTAGCAGACAGAACCAAGCAATAACTTTTGCCTAAAGTAATGCGATCACATAATTTAGAATATTTTGAGTTCCTTTTATTGCTAATTTGTCTTAGTTCCTGCAAAAAATAGTTACATATTATATAAATATTTTCATTAATTTTTTTCCATTTTTATTAATATTTTTCGATTCTAAACTTGCCCACTTTACTCATATTAATGATAAAGTGGGTTTTTATGTAAAAACTATGAAACTGGTCCGCTTTACTCTATCATAAAGGGTAAAAGGGATCACAATTTGACAAAAAGTTACAAGGCGAGCTTACCTAGCAAATAAAATTACTTTATATGTCTTACAAAGGAAGAATATAAGAACTAAATGCATTTTTTTCAGAATTTTAGTAGACACTCTACATCGCAGTTCGCTTCTCAACGTATATTGTATAACAATAATCCATTGTCGAAGGTTGTTATACGACCTACGTTAAGAGGCGAACTGCGATAAAATTAGGTCTTGCATTTGGAGGAACGCTGATGAGATCGAAAATATCGAAACCACGTGGTCCGTTTTTAATGCTTGATTCTTTTTCATTACACTCATTTGCAGAGCGATTCCAACAATTATACAATGAGCACATATTAAAAACAAATGTTATAAAATAAAATCAAATTCAAATTCAAACAACGAAATATTCTTCATCTTCGTGTTAGGTACCTACATACATGCATTTGTGATAGATTAATAGGTTTCGAACCATGTCTCTTTTAGCGCAGTGAGTTTGCCACTCATTGTGGTGTTTGTAGAAAAATATATTTAAATGTACTTCTTGTTTAAGTAACCAATTTGTGGTATTCACATACTTGGCTATGTCACACTCTGAGACCAGTCTTTTAGAAACGATATAGTAGAGAGTGCACGAAAAAGACTGTAAGTGACGTTGTGTAACATTTCAGCATTTAGCAACTTAAAAACTTCATAGGCATACCAACCTTCAACTTTTTTGATTAATGCCAACATAAATTGATTAAGTGTAGGGTATGTATAGTGTACGGTTCGAACGTATAGTTTTTAAGTTCTGATATAAATGTAAAACTAACTAATTAACACATCACATAAAATTATAATAGAAGAGAATCGCACAGTTATAAGAATGAATAATGAATGTTGTTAATTAAAAGAAAGCGAACAAACAGTGATTTTATTAAGATATAGAAAATTGACACTCAATAACGGAATCTATAACGATCATATCTCCGTGGCATCAGTATTAAAAATAATGCAAGAGTAGGAGGACTTGGAAAAAATGGCTAAAGAAATCAGATACTCGAACAACTACTAATAGCAAAAACAGATAAAACAGGAAATAAAAACAATAAATACCAATATAACTGGATTACAACAAAAATATGATACACTACTAAAAAGAACTGTTAATTTGGAAAGGAGGATTCGTAAAAATAATTTTGTTGTTGCTTGTGCTGGTTTGTTTGTGTTGTGTTGTGCTGGTATACAATGTGATAATCAAAGAAACCTACTGTATAACGTGCTTCATAATATAAATATTTAGTTTATTGGAGGTAAATATTGCCGAGATGGATTTGAATAACCTCTATAGTATAGGAACGAGAAATACAGTTATTGTAGAATTTATTTCTATATAAAGAAGCTAGAACTATTCAAAAATATATAGAAGCTTAAAAGGCTATAATATTGCAATGGCACATGATTTATGTCCTGAAAATTTGCGTAGAAGAAAATGACTCTATAGGTTTGTTCGAACCTATAGTTTAGAACTGTTCTCTGATTGATGCGCTTGCGCAATAGAATTTTTATGTTCGAACCCCGTAATTCGCGAACTTGAAATTCTTAGAATTTCAAATTCAACGTTCGGACTGTTTGAACTGCAAATTTAGAACGATTTCTTCACTCAGTTCTTACTAGGCAGTAAGTATTTTAAATTCTGAAATAGTTGAGACATGCGTGTCGTAATTTCTGATATTTGAATTTACGTTGAGTAAAGGAGGTTAGAATTATTACACTTTTCCCTAATTGAAAAGCGAAGTATTTTCACTAGATAGAGCAGACTACTGTACAGGTGCCGCTGGTATCTTAATTAAAATATGCCCCTACGATATCTTCTCCCGCCGGCTTTTGTGATGGATACGAATACACAATGAACATAATTCAGTTTATTCAGTATTTATTATTCCTTCTTAGGACTTACCTTCTGTTAATTCATTTGCATTTCCTCCCATTGTACAAAGTAAAACAAATAAAATATAAAGTAGGTACAATTTCTTAGCTATGGCTGGTTACGGCATATAGGTTATATTATGATCATATATGAGGTTATGATTGAGCAGTGTATAATTCTGTTTGTACGTCTATCTTCAGAACTATTTTAGAACTTGAACTTGAATGATCATGCGCAGTAGAGCCAGAATTTAAATTCGAGAACGATTCTCGAACTGTAGGTTCGAGCAAACCTTATGAATCTTACAAAAAGTCTAGAAATAACGGTTTAAACACATAAAAGTAAAATACAGAGTGCCCGGATTTCATATAGACATGAGTAACTGTTTTATTTGAAGACATATAGAGACGGTTAAATCAGCAAAAAGGTCAAAAGCTCACAAAGAATCCATTTTCAAACTTTACTTGAGATGCATCATTTGTTAAATTTTGAAGAAAAACTCAAATTTCCTAATTTCTTTTATTTGTCGTAACTTTTTTATTACTTAACATATTAAGATGCGGTTTGAAGTAATTCACATTGTAATCTAAATACTTGTATTGACGCTTAATAAAACAAATTTCGGTTACGCAAATTTTTAGTAATCTCACCTAACCTGAAATTTTAAATTGGGACCCTGCAATTTTTATGGCTCTTAAAAGATTTTTTTCTGAATATAATCATGTATCCATGATATGGAAATTTTGTCAAAATTTGGAAAATTAAGCTTATTCTGATTACGGGCAGACATCACAACTTTTTGTTTATCGTTATCTGTGAAATTGCTTGGATCATGTCTTCATCAGATTTAAGAAAGATGTTGAGATTCTACCAATATTAAATACACAAACAATTACAGATTACTCTGCAATTATGCTCTTATTAAAAATTGAACGAAAACTAAATAAAAATAATAACACAAAAGTAGTACATTGGAGATATATTATAAATTACAATTTTCTTAAACAATATTTGAGACTGAAAAATTGGCAAGTATTAGAGAATGTGTGCATGTCCAGCGGCACGTCCACAATGACAAATTAAAATTTTATATAGCACAAAGTTTTGTGCTAGTTTTGTAGGCCGCAAACCGGAAGCTTTTGCTGCTTCCGTTCTCGAGATATTCGCGTTTCTTTGTGGGGGTGCCGTTGACACGCCAGCACCTCTACCAACAAAATCAAAATCTGTTAGCGCCAAAATGTTGCTGTAGGCTTGTAGAGTGTTGTGCTGCAAACGGAGCGTTTTGTGCTGCTTCCGTTTTCGAGATATTTAATTTTTTTCTAAAATACTATATCTATGGGAATTTTCCACATCGCAAGTAACAACCGAAAACGGATTTGGTTATAGGCCAACGTTTTGGCTTACGGCCACAGAGTTTTGTGCCGTTGATATCTAATTGTGTGCTGCCCCGTTTTCCTGCAAAAAAATTTTTGAATTTGGCATGTCCACGAAAAATGTCAAAGACTATGGAAAACACATGGACCCAAACTTAAAAATTTTTTTTGCGAGAAAACGGGGGCAGCACAAAGTTCGCTCTCAACGGCCCACAACTCAGTGGCTGCAGCACAAAACTTTGGCGTACTGCAAAATCCGCTAGCGTACGTACTTTTGAAGATATAGGATATGGGGGTGGCGTAGACATGCTAAATTCAAAAAATTTTTGCGGAAAAACGAGGGTAGCATAAAACCTGCTCTCAACAGCACAAAATTCGGTGGCTGTAGCACAAAACTTTGGCGTACTGCAAAATCCGCTATCATACATACTTTCGCAGATATGGGGTATGGGGTGCCGTAGACATGTCAAATTCAAACATTTTTTGCAAGAAAACGGGGCAGCACAAAACTCGCTCTCAACGGCACAAAACTCTGTGGCTGTAGCACAAAACGTTGGGCTATAACCAAATCCGTTTTGGGTTTGTTACTTGCGATGTGGAAAATTTCCATAGATACAGTATTTTAGAAAAAAAAATTAAATATCTCGAAAACGGAAGCAGCATAAAACTCTCCGTTTGCAGCACAAAATTTCTACAAGCCTACGGCAACATTTTGGCAACAGATTGGCTGACAGATTTTGATTTTGTTGGTAGGGGTGCTGGCATGTCAACGGCACCTCCAAAAAGAAACGCGAATATCTCGAGAACGAAAGCAGCACAAAACTTCCGGTTTGCGGCACAAAACTGGTACAAAAATTTTGCCATATTTTGAATTATCGACCGTCGAGGTACTGGAATGTCAATGGCACCCCAAAAAGAAACGCGAATATCTCGAGAACGGAAGCTGCACAAAACTTCCGGTTTGCGGCACAAAACGACACAAAGCTTTCTGCTATATAAAATTTTAATTTGTCATTGTGGGGGTGCCGTTGACATGCACACTTAGAGAATGAGTCAAACATACATGACGCTACAAAGCTGTTTATAACAAGACTTAAATATTACATAGCAAAAAACACTAAATTATTCAAAGTAAAAGCAAAAACATATGTTAAGAGGAAAGAATGGGTTAGAAACGAGCTTATATTTCGATATAAAATAAAAAATAAATCAGAAGAATAAACTATATCACTGTAGCATCAAATCCTTTAGACCCACACTATAAAAAAAATTTTAAAATGCAGTGACAAACAAAATTAAGCAGTCAAAGTACAATATTATAAAAAAGAAATTGATAAGGGTAGCAAAAGTTGCAAGCACTTGTAGGATACAGTAAATAAAATACACAATAAATCAACTGTAAAAATATTATAAAAAGTGCAACCAATGTTAAAATTAAAATTAAAAAATACAACCAAAATCAGGTAACGCGGATATGTTTCAGATCTGTAACGAATTTAATAAATATTGTTCTGTAGTTGGATAGGACTATGAGTAAGATCCCTATTTAATAAATTATACTGAAAATAGGACTATTAATGGAAGTTCAATTTTTCTGATTCCAGTAGATGTACAGGAAATCGTTGGTATCAGAAAATCTAAAAAAGTCCGCGTGGGACACGATAACATCCACGGAGAAGTCCTTCAGGAAGTTGCTCATGAAGTATCAAATCCACTAGTATTGTTGAATAGAAGTTGTTGGAATGGAATTTTGACTGATATTTTAAAAGTGGGCGTAATAAAGTCTATGTATAAGAATGGGGACGTGCAACAGATGATCAATTATAGACCCATTACACTAATTCCAATATATAGGCAAAGTCTTTGAAATCCTAATTATGGCTCGATTGACAAAATTCTTTTAAAGAGAATGTGGTCTCCAGCACGCACTTTGGATTTCAAGAAAAAAAACGGAGGATACTATATCAAAGTTAACTGAGTATATTATTAAAACTCGTTTATTTTAAAAGGAACAAACTGCATATGTATTTTTATTCCAACTACTGAAAATGTATTATGCTTCGTTTATAATCCTTTCGATTACATGTAGTATTCCCTATATGTTAAGTTGATACCTTTTGAGTTGTAAGTAATTTATACGATCAAAATTTGACGTAATAAATGTGGATAAAATCACTGTAATATTATTTTTGTTCTTATTCATTGAGGTTTTGCTGAAAATACTTTATAATAATGACAAATAATAATGGTAACAACCGAGCTACAGCACAATGCGGCGAAGCCGTAAAGCCTATAAGTTGGGACAGTAGAACTATCTTCCAAGTCCGAAGGCGCTTGGCTTCCCAAGGCTGTATCTCCAAAGAACGGAGATTATCTAGTCAGGTACCGCTCTAGAAAAGAGTAACATATGCAGCCATCGGAGTGCAAAACGTAGGTTTGCATTACATTGAAAGAGAGAGAACTACTACAGAGTGCCTTTGTTGGACGGAAGCATAGAGCTGGTAGCATTCAGAGCCACAGAGAAACAGAAACTGGACTAGACGACAGAACTCAATAATATCTTATTAAAAGCTCTACTAAGACAGTAAACCCGAAGAAGTAGAATACATGAAAAGGCTTCACAATCTCTGGATAGCAGCGAAGCATAGTGAGATACTTCAACTTCAAGAAGTTTACGAAGAACTAAAGCAACGATTCGTTGACACTTTTGAAGAGTGGTGTGACCACGAAAGATGAGTGTATTAACAGGCACTCCGAAACACCTTAAAAAGTCACTTAAAAGGATCGTACAGAATAACCAAAACTAATCCAGCGGCAGTTATAAAGTACAACTAGCCAGGTAGCAATAGCAGAAGTTGAAGAATTCTGGAAAAGTCTATACGGGAGGAGTACTATTACGAAGGCTTCCAGGTTTTGATTGCGTCATAGTAGTGCAATATACGGGGTTATTCACGGAACTGGTTCGTTAAAACTTTTGTTCTCGAAATCCTACAATTTTCAAAACTTGTTGCTAAAGGAAAGTGTCATCCGGTCTCATTGACGAAATTATTTAGGCTTTTGTATCACTTTCGCCTTACAATACAGAAATAAAACAAAAATAAAATAAAAGTATAAAAATACAACATCTACCAAACTCGACGTTTCGCTACTATGTAAATGGCTTTTTCCGGGGCAAAAAGTGGTTAAGGAGCGCCAAAAAGGTCATAATAATTCGAGATATAACACACTAGAGACGAAAACCTTCTGACAACTGTACAGTAAAGCGGATCAGTGACCATTGAGTGATGAAGCGAAAGGATAGATTTGCAAATACTGGAGAATGGATAACCATCAGCAGTACACCGGGAGCGTTAACGGCGCGCGCCTATCGTACGGGTATGTATGTAGTGAAATATGTAGTTTGTAGGCAGTCTTCGTGCGATATTGTTGCATGATCATGTATTGTAAGTACGCGCGTACCTATAATTCGGTTGCGACGCATTTAAAATGTCGAAAGTTCGTCAACATGCTTCAACGTGTTTGTTTGCTAATAAGGTAAGGTTGTATATTGTGCCTGTGTTTTCATTAATTTTAGTATAAATTTGCTCTAAATAACGCCCATTTTTATTTCGGTAAAGCCGATGTAGTTACTTCCCTGCTACCGAACCACAGTTGCGGTCTTTAATGATCATGGAAAATAATACAATGATTACAGTACAATGCCTACAAACTACATATTTCACTACATACATATTCGTACGATAGTCGCGCGCCGTTAACGCTCCTGATGTACTGCCGCTGAAACCGAACCAATTCTTGCGGTCTTTAGTTATAATAGTTATAATTAATGTTATAATGGGAGAATGATAATCCTAAAATGGAAGAGAAGAAGAATCTATAAAGCTAACTGCAAAGATATCACTAAAATAAAGTCTGAACAGGCGCAATGAAGAACTATATAATACATAACCAAGGGTTGATGGATATGTAATTTGGCTTTCGTAAATGCAAATCTACGAATCTAGCATTATGGTGGTGCCTTCTATCAAACTGGATGTCAGAAATGCTGATAATGTAGTAATGGAGTCTAATAATACCTAGAATGTTAGATATCGAGATTAGCAGATACCTCACCAAAATCGTCGAGACCGACTTCTAGCAAGGCACCAACAAATAGACAGAAGAAGCGTAATTGCAAACACAGGAGGGCAGGGTGAGGACCTGAGGACTCAGTTACAGGATCAATGTTGCGGAATATTTTAGATGACAATTTACTTTGAGTGGAGCTACCAGTTGACTGTATCTGCAGATGACTTGCATTGCTGGTTAGCGCGCTACTGCAGCACTATTGGAAATTAGTAATTAGATAACGGTAACATTTAGAATTTGCACCTCAGAAAGGAAGCTGTAATAAGTAGTCCAAGAGGTAGAAATTAATCCACAACAACAAGTTGAATACTTAGACATATGATTTTGTGAATGCATATCCTTTTCATCGCATATTACGGAGATCGTAGAAAAGACAGTTTGCAAAATTGCGGCACTAACAAGCATAGTGCCTAACGTTGGAGTAGCTCAGGAAAACGAAGAGTATGGTATGGAGTAGCGCAATCGTCGATACTATCTTGTTTCATCAGTACGTAAAAAAACCTCGAACTGAGGAAAATACATTTTTACCCGTTAATAGAGAAATCTGCTTATCAGAACCATTGTGTCGCATAAAACCATATCAGCCAAGTTAGCACAAGTTCTAGCAGGGATTGTCCCTATACATGTGCTTGTGAAACAGAATCATTGTCCATTGTTTTTAAAAAGTAGAACAAATTAACGAAAGCAAAAACTACTAATTCATATAAGTTCTAGGTAATGCTATTCCGAGATGCTCATATCGACAGTGAAAAACACTACTTTAAGAATTGACTTTACAATGTTATATATTATTATTCCATTGAAAAGCAAGGCACAAATGTGCCTTGCCTGCCGAATGTTGAATATCTCATCTCAAAGTCAATATAACCTGTACCAATCACCTGCTATATTGCTGGTCTCACAACAAAATAAGTGCTTGTATTCAGCCAACAATTTGAGTTCACTTTTTATTTTACCATTAACAAATTTACTCAGACGTCACTTTATCCTTACCTACTTATTGTGTCCATATACTTATTTACTTCATATTTTTGAATTTCTTGTCTGTGTTAATAGCTTATATAGCGTCAATAGGAACTAATGAGATTATTTTTTAGCAACATTTGTATTTTTCTTCAATGGATTTGTAGTAATTGTTTTATTTCTAAAATTGGCAACAGAATGGCCCGAATTTATGCGATACTGGTATAATACTGAGAAGTTTATCAAAGTAAAGTTCTTCTACCAAGGTTTTTTGTCCTATTACCCTTTGTTATACTAAGTGCAGCAGCTGGTAAGTAAATCAACTATTTTAATGTTATATCTATTGTTGCAGTTTATTAGTTAAATTATAAGTATTACCTATCTGACTATCTCTGCGTTTTTGAAATATTTTATTACCTTCGTATATTAAGTGACAATCTGTGATCCATTAGAAGTTTAGTTTGTTTAATAGTGGCGTCATAATAGTGGCAAACAGCCAGTAACTTATAAAAAAGATATATTGTGAAAATCATACCATATACATATCTAAAGAAAAAGTAGGTATTTTATTTTTAAAAATAAACTGTTTCCAGGGTTATTACAAAAATTGTTTAAATGGTAAAATAGCTGATTAAATTCATTACTTAAGTCACTTATTCTTCAGCGACTATACTCTCTAATTGAAACTTAATATTACAGAACTGATTTCTTGTTCATTAATTATGATTAGTAATTGTTATCTTAAGCAAAAAATTGTATTTCAATTTTTTCACCAACAACTGATAAATTTTGGAATTTTTCAATAATTAATAAATATAGTATACATTGAGATAGAATCAGCAGCGGGGCCGAACCTCTGAATCCAAGTCAGTGGACAACAAGTCTTCATTTGGCGTATGTCATGAAAATTCAATCTATATAGTATAAGTAAAGCTCCAACAATGATATACATATATTTAGTTGAAAAGACCGAAGAACCAATTCACCGAATCAGCCAACTTTAGGGTTGATTGATCTGTCAATGTGTACCGACTTGTGTGTTTATGAAAATACCAAAGTAATGAGACAACTATATCGTTACACGTTATGATTATAAGAAACTATTACATACGGCATATAACCATAAAAAGGCACTGCTACATTTTTACCTGGCAATATGTAACCATTTTTCTGAAAATGTAAGGAACAAACGCGCATTTATCGGGTTGCTGGTTTTGTCATCATCAACTTCAATTTCCATACTTTTCCCGTCCACTTTTTCCAGAGTTCCCAATTTATTTGTTACACTAAACTACTTTTTCCTTTTTGAAAAGCAGGTGAAGCTAGAGAATTATTTTACCTTTCTTGTGTGACAACCGTAAACGCAGCGGTTTATATTAGATTTTTCTTTTGGCTTCTTACATATTTGTGTAGGTAAATGAAGTAAATCTTAAAAAAAGCGTTTCTTTATGAAGAAATTGCAGCCAACATAAAATTAAACTGGCGAATGTATGAAACGTTATATGATACTATACAGGTATACCTCCATTTGACGCCATTTTGGCATCGATTGTGTCGCCGCCGTCGGTAATGTTAATTGCCAATACAACAGCATAGCATGCTATTGCACAATAATACCATAATTGTACCGTGCGCTAATATATCCTTTTATTATAATTTACTACGATATTACTCGTAAACGGAACCTTAATTGTTATCATCGACATCAATGTAAACTTGCATTGGTTTGTTACTTAACTTATTTTATATATTTTAGATTATCTGCATATAACGTCTGTATGAGTAGAATTATCTAGAATAATTGTAATATTACATTTAAGATACTAAGTTTACGTTCTTTCGTCATAAATGTAACTGTTTGCCATGTAGCTTCGATTCTAGCGTTGTGTTTTTGTATTGAGCCCCCATTGTATTAGATTCGTAGCCACTTTTGTTGGGATTAGTAGGCCTTGTAGTATTTTTTGTCCTGATTATAATATTTACATTGACAATCGGTCGTTCACACCTGGAGTTTGAGAAATCAGCTGCTCGATATTCAGAGTTATGTACTGCTAGCAGCAGTAGAGAGGTGCGCCCTTATTAAATATTTCAGATGTGTTATTTAGTAATTTTAAATTTTTACAACACATATAATAGCGCTTACTATCTTTTTTAATGAAATAAAGGTCTGGTTTTAATTAAGCCCGACACGTCATTGCTTAATATCGTGGTTTATTTGAAAATGTTATAACCCTTATTATTCTTATGCTGGCTGTACGATACACATTTTTATAGCTATTTTATTTTTTTATTTAAGTTAGGTCGAGATTTTAGTTTGGTTTACATAATTTGTATGTGTATCACGAATACATTTACCACACTTTTCTTTTATAGGAGGTATTTATTTGTTTAGCTAATAGCCATTCAAATTTAAAATTTAATATTTACCATTTTTTTGATATACAGTAAAATCCCTGTTAGCGACCACCTCTATAAAGTGACCACCTGTGTTAAACGACCGCTTATTAATTCCCGCATTTACAAATAGCAATCCCATTGTTTTATACCCCTTTTACCGACCGCTCTGTTAAACGACCGTGGCACCCATCTTCGCAATTTTTACTACATATTAATGCTAAAAACACCTCTATTAAGGGCAGTAAACTCGACCCGACAATTCTTAAGAAAAAACTTATAGTTCTTCTGTTAACGCATTGTTAAAGTCACGTTTAACTCAACTTACCGTTAGTTTTCTAGAATAGATGTTTCCTATATTGTCACTTTTTAACTCACTTGTACAGGTACAAACATGTGCACATATATTAATAAGTAAAAATTGTAAAAATGCAGCCCAGCTGTGTTAATTTTTCTCTTAACCGACCACTCCTGTTTGCCGACCAACATTTGATTCCCTTCGAGGTCGCTATATTGAGAGTTTTTACTGTATTTCTAACTATGTATTTGATATATCTTCGTGTGTTAACATTTAAATATATTTCATTTTGTCAAAGTACTTATTTCTTCGTATTACAAAACACACCTTTATTGTTATCTGTGTACGAGATCAGTTCATTTATTAAAACATATATTTTTAGCTTTTAATAGTACATCGTTATAACGTGCCATCGAAAAAGATATTCGTGTATGCTATGTAAATGTTTTTCATTAGCTGTTTTAGGCTATTACCACATAATGACATTTATTATTTGACATTTTATTGTAACCAAAGTTTATAAATGGTTTATAACCTCAAATTACATGTCAAGGAATAAATGTCATTATGTGAAAGTACATGTAACAATCCATTCACATAGCCTACTCTAATTATGATTTTTTTCGATGTGTCTATATTATTAGTATTGGTATATCTGTTGCGATGAGACATGTTCGTGTTGTCGTTTGGTGTACATTTACTGAATGCTATAAGGTGATATTGATGCAATAGTATATAGTACAGTAAAACTTCGATCAACCGTCACTCGGATTCATCGTCACCTGCTGTTAACTGCTACCATACTTGCGTCGCGAATTAATTTTTAGAAACTTGTTTCTAGGGCGCAGGCGCTGTTTTGATTAAACACTTTTATGTAGTTTCAATGCGTATGTAATTCGTTAATACATATGTATGTGTATTATTTAAGAAATATGTACATCATATTTAAGTAAAAATATTGTTTCTGTTATCCGTCCTTTTCTCATATCCGTCACCCTCTGGTCCCGACCACTGACGGTTGATCGAAGTTTACTGTACTGGCTTTTCTCAACATTAAATTTGTAGTAATGGTATTATAGTGTGACGGAGTACGCGATATACAGAGAAAAAAATTGTGTACGTATTAATACCACTTTCTAATTTTCTAGTTACACTATAATTAATATTTACTACAAATTTAGTTTTTGATGAATTGGCGGTGCATGCATATTATTGCATCAATATCACCTTATAGCATTCAGTAAATGTAGGCAAACTCTATCACGAACGTGTCTTATCACAACGACGGTACGATGTCGTATACAGATATATATCCAACATTGCTTCGAATGGGTGAGTATCGGCCGGACACATTGGGCCAACGTCGCCTGTCGATCGAGTGCCGACTTTTCTAAATATCGGCCGACTATCATTGCGTGATATTCGCTCGCTATTGCAAAATATTTACACCTTCGTATCGGCGATATCGCCAGTTAATATCATACCGACTAATAGCTGACAGGGGAGCCGATATTGGCCCAATTTTTGTGCTACTAGGGATGAGTTTTCGGCTGAACGTTTATGAAATATTTTTACAGAACGTCTATAATATGTTTTTATATAACGTTTACGAAACGTTTTTACAGAATGTCTAAAATATGTTTTTTGTAGAACGTTTATGAAACGTTTGTTAGGACATACAGAAAAATGTTCTTTTTGCGGACACAAAACGTTTTTCAAGCCTTTTAAATACGTCTTAGATCCCGCAAGAACGTTTTGTAAACATACATTTTGTAAACATACATAAACATACAGCTTTGATAAATGTTTTAGGAACGTTGTCTGTACAGTGCTGTGCAATAAAATCTTGAACAAACATACCTATTTAAGTTGTGTAATTAAGGTCTCATACTCGTGGAATTCATTTGTCACGAACTCTCGATTCATAAGAAACTCAGAGGGAGACTTGCCAGTTGTTTCATGTGGTGTTACATTGTACATCATAAGGTAAGTTATAATCTCTTTTTTATAGTCTCTGTCACCTTTCTGATAAGCAATTTGAAGTCTCTCTTTAAGGGACTTGTTGATATTTTCGACTTCTCCATTAGCTTGAGGCCAGTACGGAGGCGAATTCACAACTTCGATGCCATTTGTCTCACAAAAACGATTTGAATTCCCGCCATTGAAGTTCATAGTTAGTCCGTTTTTATAGTTTTTGGCAAACCAAGTCTGCAGAAGATTTTTAGTATTACAGTTGATGAACTGGTAGTTTTTGTAAATATCGCTTCTACATAACGAGAGTAATAGTCGACTATTAATAATAAATAATCTTGATTTGGTCGCTTGACATGTAGTCAAGTGCCAGTTATTGCCATGGCCCGTGTGGCAGCTTTTGTCTTACCATTGGCGATGGTCTACCCGCTGTGCGACCAGCATACATTCACGGCATGTTTTAAGATGTTTTTCAGCTTCATTCATTTGAGGCCACCAGACTTAGGAGCGTAGAGCGCCGCTCATTATAGTCTCCTGATGTTTCTTCAAACAATTGTGTAGACTTCGTAGGTAGTTGGAATGACTTTCATTTCTCTATGGAGGTCCTATGGATGTTAGTTCAAAGTGGAAAGGATAAAATGGACTATTGTCGGTATTGGACCAAGAATTGTGTGAGAGCTTATTGATGTAGTTTGCAGCTATTTTCATGTCCCTTTGCTTTGGATATAACTTTTTCATAATTTGACAGTGCTTTGGAACCGTTTTCTTGATAATTGTCGTATGTGATGTTCGTTAGTTCATCAAAGTTTGGGTCTCCTGCAGCCATCTTTCTATTCTAGCCGACGGTTTTGATCTTGGTTTAAAAATTGCTTCTAATGGTTTATGGTCCGTTATTATTTCAAAATTTATTCAGCTAGGTAAAAGTAGAACTTCTCAACAGCCCATACTAAGGCCAAACTCTCTTTTCAGTCTGTGAATATCGCTGCTCTACAGTAGTATAGCATTTACTAGCAAATGAAATAACACAGGGTGTATTAGTCTCATCATATTGTAATAAAACTGTTCCCAAAGCATCGGGCTGGCATCAGCAATTAACTGCGTGCGTCGTTTCAGATCAAAATATGTCAGTTTGAGTAATTTCCCAATTCCCGGTTTTAGTTGTTCAAAAGCTTCCTGTTCACGATTTCTCCATTCAAATTTGGATTCTTTTCGGACTAATATTCTAAAGGGTTCAGTTAGCATGCCCAAGTTCGGAATAAATTTGCCCAAACACGTCACTAGTTCCAAAAAGCTCTTTAATTCTTCTTTGGTGGTCGGCGCTTTGGCAGTCTTGAATGACCTTTGTTTTCTTTGGGTCGGGTAGTACCCCTGAAGATGTCAGTATGTGTCCCAAAAAGTCTAATTGACGCGCTTTAAATTGACTTTTCTTGTCATTTAGAAGGACGTTGTGGGTTTTCAAAACTTCTAACACGTGTAAACACTTATCGTGTTCTTCTTCCGTTTCTCCGTAGACAATAATATCGTCGTTATAATTCATATAGTTTTCGCATGGGGCAAGGATACTTTGAAATATGCGTTGGAAAATTTCTGGCGCCGAGTTAATGCCGAACATCAACTGTTTATATCGGAATAGCCCTTTGTGTGTAATAAAGTAGTTATAGATCGACTCAATTCTTCCAATTCCAGCTGATGGTATGCACTAGCCATGTGTAGTCGGAGAAATATTGAACTCCCCGTAGTTTGTTCATAAAACTTTCAAATGTTGGAAGTGGAAAATTCTCTCTTAAGATAGCTTCGTTGCGCAGGGATCATGCGTCATCAATTACATTTGTATGAATCAAATCTGATACTTCGGCGTCATGTCAAATACTGTAAATATCAAAATGAATATGGCAGCTATGACACTTTTGATTTTTGGGTTAAGTTCATATTGACAGGCTGTAAAAATTTAAAACAAGTTGTTGCAACTGTACTTGTCGTAATGTTTCTACCGTTTGATTGAAGGAATACATAAGAGTAACCTATGACAGTTGACAGAAATTTCAGATCCCATCAAATGGAGATTTGCATTGATGGGATCTGAAATTTCGTCAATCATAGGTTGAGCATCTTTATGTATTCCTTCAATCAACAGTTCTACTATGTATACTACCATTATAGTTTAAAAAAATTGGCGTAAAAAATTATTAAACGAATACATATTTGTAAGGACGAAACCAATGACAGTTCCATCAAGTATCTACGGAGATATGTACCATGTAGGTTTGCGGTTACATAAAAGCGACCACTAATTTGACATTTTGTGTTATTTTCATAAATTTCCGGCAATTCAGGCTTTTAAAATGTTTATGCTGTCAGCAATGACAGCAAAAATTAAATAATATGACATGATGTTTACAATAGGAAAAAGTGCTGGTCGCTTTTATGTGACCGCGACCTTACATCAATGTACATTGTCAAATGTATGTCAAATTTTTAAGTGAACAAGCGGAAATATATAGCTTAAGCGCAGACTACGAACTAATGTCGTCTTTGTCCTATTCAAGTGAATTGCACGAGCTGTATGTCCCAAAGTAGGCAAAGCTTCGAAAAACAAACTGTCGTCCAAGCTCTCTTGCCGTGCAAATAGGTATTTTGATATGAAAATTATTCCTTGAATGTCGTTGATTGAGTTATATGTAAGTGACGCAGGGATCAATTTTGGTACAGACTCCGTCAAGTTGGCCCCTCTCAACCTTGCACTGGGCTAATATCTATCCAAAAAGTTTGCACCAAGCTTGCACCTACACCATGTATGACAGCTTCCATCCTCTAGTTGAGTAATTATTTCAAAAAAAAATGTAGGTTGGGGCTAACTTGACGTACTTGCTCCTCCCACCTCCCGCCACGGGAGAAACTTCAAAATAGGGTAGGTAGCTTGCACTCACCTTTTGCACCAACAAGCAAGCTTTATTCGAGCTTTATATTATTCGAACTACTCTTGGTCCCAATTAGTTCGGATAACGACGCTTAACTGTAATTCCATTGTCAATCGTCATAATTGTAACTTGAAGTTCGTAATAAAGCATTGTTACAAATTAAAAAAAAACTTAAAAAAATATTTTAAAATATTGTTTAATCTTTATTTACAGATTCTGATGAAGCACCATATTAACATGAGCGAAACGTCAATAATAAATATTAAAGTTTATTACTACTTCGCTTTTTAATCAAAAAATTCCGCACAACCAAGAAAACAATACAAAATTCATAAATATTAAATATATAAAGGTAGGAAAGGGGTGCAAGCTCTAAAATTGGTGGTGCAAGGCGGGGGCAAGCTATCTACCCTATTTTGAAGTTTATCCTGTCATGAGAGGGGGCTAAGATGGAAACATAAATATTAAAGTTATAGGGGTAGGAAGGTGCAAGCTTTAAATTGGTGATGCAAGCTGGTGCAAGGTGGGTGCAAGTTATCTACCTATTCTGAAGTTTCTTCCGTGATAAAGGGGCTAGCGTCAAGTTAGCCCCACTTGCATTTTTTTAAATAATTACTCAACTAGAGGGGTGGAAGCTGTTATACAAGCAAGCCTGATGCAAAAATTTTTGGATAGATATTAGGCCGGTGCAAGGTTGAGGGGGACCAACTTCAAGGAGCCGTGAATACAACTACACTGGAACTTCGTGTGTGTCCGCGGTTGCGAATGTAAACATTCACCATATCCTCTCAAGAGAGTACCCCACTCTTATCCCGCTAGCGGAGAGGAAAGGCCCTGCTACGCGGTGATTGGCTCGCGTGTACACGTGCACTATCGGGTTGTGGATGCGGAGCGGATATAAATGAGTGTTATAGTGAGGACATAAGTGAGGGCGGACATAAGTGAGCGCGGATTTAAATAAGGTTCCAGTGTATATGTATGTACATCAATATTAGTCATCAATTCCCGACCGCCGATGTTCTCCCCTCTGCCCGTTCGGATTATTCGCATTCTTCTTGTGTTGTTATGTCTATCGGTCTTCACAATAACCTTTGAAATCTATTATGACAATATGCTGTATGTCGCGGCGGATTCGTTTACACAGATAAAACCTTGGGATTTGTGCTTATGAGTTGTCCCATTTTTTTTGCACACATCTGTACGTGATATTAGGGATGTACAGTGGACAGCTTGTAATTATAATTTATAATACTATAAATCCTAACTGAAGGTCACACAACGTAATCCCTCTACATTGCTATTAAGGTTTAGGAAATTTCGTATCGGTGTCGATTAAGCTGCTGTCCACTGTACATTTTCTATATACTAAACTACATACTAAAGTACATAAACGAACTAGGTACGATATTATGGCATTTCGGTACAGTTTTAGTTTATTAGGATAAATTAAGTGAAATGAATCAATGTCTGCTGTGTTTGTACATCTTATTTCAATAGGCAAGTAATGTTGTATGATGGAAAATGTAGGCTGTATTATAAACAGACTTTTTGTCTGTGGTGAGTACAGGTTTAACGGCATGTTACTTAAAATAACACGCTGCGATTTATATACGTATGTGTGGTTCGTAAGTTAGTCTATTTTACAGAGTATTACGTGATACTGATCTCACTTTTGTAGTGTAAAATAATCTCACTATAAATTTCGGTTAACTGTAAATGAAATGCGCTTGAATTGGAACAGTAAAAAAATCTATTTTTATGGTAATGAAAAACTACGGAGATAAGTCAAGAAATAGAATCCAATACAGATAGGTTCTAAACTTAATTGAAGAAATAAAGTGGACTTCCCACATATTTTTGTGTGTATAATTATTTTAATACAATTCATAAAGTTCAAGTTATGTGTTCTTTTTTCATGAAATTTACGCCTTCCTCCCTTCAAAAATATGATTGTCAGCCTTGTAGAATTATATATTAAAGTATGTACGAGTGGATAATGCTGTCATTAAAACGAGCGATTTTTCACACAATGGCGAAGCCGGAATGTTTGAAATGTTTAAGTGTTTTAATGACCAGTTATCCACAAATACTACTACAAATAGAAATATAAACTAATTATCTAAAATTTTTGTAATGTAGGTAATGAGAGAGAATTCTAATGTGTAACAACAATTGTTGGGCGATTCGTGTGTCTGATCTAAAAGAACCGAGGAGTTAATATATATATGAAATAATATCAATTACACATTCCACACATAATACATTTTTCAACCGCCAATTAAACATATTTTTATTTTTAAAAATATGTCGTCTGGAGGTGGAGTGGAACCTAGAAAGTGGCTATTGCGGCCACTCGCAACACCGTTGCGTTAACCCGACGACTCTACTCCACTTATCGTCGGGTTAGCGCAACGGTGTTGCGAGTGGGCCGCGATAGCCATACTCGGTGGTTCGGCTCCACCTCCGGACGACATATTTTTTAAAATAAAAATATGTTTAATGAATTGGCGGTTGTAAAAATTCATTATATATACATGTACAGGGTGTCCCATTTCAACGTGTATCTTAGATATCTGCCACATTTGTGAAAATAGGGGAAAAAGTCATAAAGAAAAGTTACAGAGTGTCTCAAGAGTAGGTAAACATATACTTGCTCCGTTATTTTAAATAGAATACCCTATATATTTCGGCATTTTTTAATAGTACGTTAAAAATATTTCCACTTTATACAAACTACCTTACCCCTATTCCTAATAGTTATGGAGATATTTCACGTTTCAGTAAAAACTGTCCCGATTCGGTGTTTTTCGTATGCCGAGATAGCTTGATCCTGAAAATAGGTATCGAAATGAAATCAGGAATATGAAACCTACATATTCCGGCCTAAACAACGACATCACGAGATCATGATATACCTACTTCCTGTTGGCGGAAATGATTTAGCGCACTTCCGAACTTCGTTCCTAGATAACTTCATTTTTTTTAATGGCACTCTACACGTTTTGTTATATCGATGAATTTCTCATTTTAATACCTTTCGATTCATGTATATTAAGTATTATGTTTTATTTTAGACTTTTCGAGATATTTCACACTTTTGACAGAAGTTACAAAAATATTGTCTCCAATTTGGATATAACCTTGAAAATATTACGAAAACAAGAAAGTATGCATGTTAGAAAAAAGAAACAAAGGTATATTATTGGATTAAAAACAACAAGAATTATAATAAATGTTCAAAATGCATTCCTCTTTTCTTATGCAAATATTTTTTTTTAAGTTGACCAACTTTTCTCAACATTTCAGGAGTTATTGACGTGAAAACTTCTGTAATTTTATCTCGCATATTTTGTTGGGTCGTGGGTGGCCTTCTGTATACAAAATCTTTCACATATCCCCATAAAAAGAAATCGCATTTGTTAAATCCGGCGGTCTAGCCGACCATTCTATTGTGCCTCCCTGACCTATCCATCTCTCCTGAAAGAGGTAGTTCAATGCTGCCCTCACGTTTTGTGACTTATGTGCAGGAGATCCATCATGAACGTACCACATGTTCCTTCGTAGTGCTATTGATAGCTCTTCTAGGTAATGAAAATAACTCCTGTAATAAAAAATTACTGTATCTATGGCTATTCAGGTGGCCTTCGTAAAAAAATGGTCCGATAACGTGCCCGCCTATAATACCTCCCCCACATTTATTGTCCATCTTCCTTGATGTTGAACTGCAATGTTTATATGGGGATTCTCCTGTGCATAAATATGAGTATTCTTATTATTGGGACCGTTAGCGCTGCTGAAACTGCATTCGTTCGTAAACAGAACTCTTTCAAAAGAATCTGGTTGTTCCCGCAGTACCTCTTCACACCATTTACAAAATATCTTCTTGCAAGATCATATTCTGTAAGAGCTTGGTGTTTCTGTGGATGAAAAGGATAGTACTTATTCTTTCTTATAATTTTATTAATTATTGTCTTTGAAATATTCGTATTGTGACTAATCTATCGCGTACTGATGCTGGGATTTTCGACTACGGAAGCTATTACTCTAAATTCTGTTTCTTCATTCGCTCTTCTCTCTGGCATAATACGATACTGATAATGTTGCCTCAAACCGATGTTTAACCCTTTCCATTACTTACATCCGGTCTAGGACTTCTCCTATCTGAAAGCGTGTTTTATAAATGGTAGGCAAGTAGACAGTTTTTGGACATTCACCTACAATTAATATGCTAAAGTAACGATTTGTCTATCAAGAACTTATATTTTGACAGTTTCTTGACATTCACCTACAATTAATATGCTAAATAAATCTTATATTTTGCACACCAATTAAATAAATCATACTCCTATCAAATAATTCTTCGTTTGAATACCTCATAACGATCTTATTGTTGACTGCGTTTAATATACACAATTATTTTTTGACAATGTATATCAGTTGTTACCGGTTAACAAATCGCCATAGCCAGTTAAATATTTTTTAAATATACTAACTTAAGTTGGTTAGAAAATTTTTGTAACTTGTGTCAAAAGTATGAAATATCTCGAAAGGTCCAAGATGAAACATAGTACTTAATATACATGAATCCAAAGGTATTAAAATAAGGAATTCACTGATATAACAAAACGTGTAGGGTACCATTTAAAAAAATGAAGTTATTTAGGAACGAAGTTCCGGAAGTGCGCTAAATCATTTCCAACAACAGGAAGTAGGTATATCATGCTCTCGTGATGTTGTTGTTTAGGCCGGAATATGTGGTTTTCATATTCCTGATTTCATTTCGATACCTATTTTCAGGATCAAGCTATCGCGGCATACGAAAAACACCGAATCGGGACAGCTTTTACTAAAACGTGAAATATCTCCATAACTATTAGGAATAGGGGTAAGGTAGTTTGTATAAAGTCGAAATATTTTTTAACGTACTATTTAAAAATGTCAAAATATATAGGATGTTCCATTTAAAATAACGGAGGAAGTATATGTTTACCTACTTTTGAGACATTCTGTATAGTTAAAAATAATTTTAGTTTATGCAGAACATAAATTGGGATAACTTTTCTTTATGACTTTTTTCGCTGTTTACACAAATGTGGCAGATATCTAAGATCCACGTTGAAACGGGACACCCTGTACTTACGCCAAGAAAAATAAATACTTCTGTGTTAAAAATACTTTTGTTTTTCCTGCCGTAATTGCCAGCATTTGTGTTATGCATACTCGAAAATTTGATGATTTTTTTATATTCTATCTATCTATCTACTCTATCACGTGTCATTCTAAAATATTCATAAAATTTATTCGGTTGTTCTAATAAATCCGTAGAGCGTATGAAACACCCCATATTCTTCTCTTTCTTGAAAAATTTTATTAACTCACATACTTCTTTGATTCTCAAATAATAAAGGATTTGTGTCTAACTCATACATCTGTGAACATATTTTTACTGATTTTACTATTTGTAAAGGTAAAACTTACGGGCGTAAAAGGACACAAGTGACCATACTATTCGGCCGATTGTAATCCTCCGTATTCGGACGAGCAATTACTCTGCCGAATATGGATTCACTGTGACCTTACCCTTATTTTTGAATTGTTGACGTTGTTCGTAGTAACTTTAAAACATGCGTGTATTTGAAGGATTGAATTACGCACGCATTTGCATGTTTTAAACAAGCAAAAAAAAAAAAAAAATAAGTTCAGATAAAAGATGTAACGTAAATAAATAATTATTCATCGTTGCCTTATTTTGATATTAATATTCTTACTGCGTGCTTTGTACAGGCTAAAATAGATTTCTTTCAAATTGCTTGTCTGAAGAATACAAATAATAATGTTATGAGTCATAGTGAAGTAAATATATACAATACAAAATAAAACAAAAGTGAAAATTAAAATACAAAAAATATATATAACTTACTCAATTTCGACGTTTTGCCACCAACCTGGTGAGGACGCCAGAAGGTTACGGGAACGCGACGTGTCAACCACGCTAGAGGCCTTCCGACAAGATAGACGTGCGGAGGTATATATACAACTGTGCAGGGAAACGGATCAATGGCCTCTGGGTAAGAAGCGGAAAGGACGAGTTTCCAAATACTAGAGAGTGGGTAACCAATATTACGATTGAGTTTCTGAGGATGTCTCTGGATCACGATAGCTTCCTTACTTTTCGTGGAAAATAGCGTTGAGACTTGCTTACAACAGATATGCCTAGTCAAAACAAATTTTGTGGCCCATATCGATAAAGTGTTCGGCTAAGGCTGAGTGTGCTGAAGAACGTGACTTAACGTATCGTTGGTGTTCTTTGATTCTAGTTTGAACTGAACGTCCAGTTTCGCTAATACACACTGAACCACAAACACAGGGAATTTTGTAAATGCCTTTATGGGAGACAGCATGGCGAGTGTCCTTGGCTGAAGGAAGAATTTGGGAGATTTTGTTTAAATGTTTAAAGATGGGTTGGATGTTTTGTTTACGAAGAATTTTACCGATGTGATCTGTATCTCCAAGAATGTAGGAGAGAACGATGGTACTTAGCTGATTACTAGATTCTCGTCTTACCTTATGAAATCGTGGATGAATGTACCTATTTATGACCCTCTGTATGTTGCTGGAGCTATAGACATTCTGGAGACGAGCAGTTTTTAGATGTTTTAATTCTTTGTTGCTGTTCTCGCTGGAAAATTAAGATTGTGCGCTGTACAAGAGAGCCGATTACTGATTGCTTTTGTGCTGGGTGATGACGTGAGCCGGCGTGAAGATATCGATCGGTATGTGTGGGTTTTCTGTACACGGAGTGACCTAAATGCCCATTTGATAGACAAGTAACAAAAATTGAGGAAATTCAAGAAGGTAGGTAGAGTGTTTTTACCATGTGGTTAAATAATAAAAGTGTCATCACAGCATTATCTGAAACAACTAATAACTTTCGACTCTTCGAATTTTGTCGTTTTGTTTTCCAGAAAAAGTAATTGAAAACTAAATTCATTTGACAATAAGTAATCATTTTCATAGCTTTCTATCGTGCACAAATAGTATATTACATACTAAGGTTGAAACGATTGTTATTATTGCCCGAGTAGCGAGTTTAAATTGCCAGGAGCGCAACGCCGAGGGATCCAAAGCCACGAGGCCGATATAATATATGTATGTATACATATAGCCGCTTAATATACATAACTATAAAACTAATAACTAAATACTTTTTCTAGGTCTACACCAGACATTAAGTTATGTGATGATCACATAAAAACCAGCAAACCGTATAATTTTAAAGGATGATAATTAAAATAATTGTAGTAATTGTAGTTATAATAAAGCGGTTCTATTAAACCGAATTTTGCAAACTTAGTCTCATTGAAAACAGCATTACTCCTCCAATCTAATATTTACAAATTGGAGCCAATCTAATAAGTGACGTGCATGCTAGAGGGCGCTGTTTAGATTTTTTCGGGAATTTTGTTTTTTCTCGAAAATATTACATGGAAACAAATTAAAAAAAGTAGGCTAAATCACCAACAAATTAGCAAAAACCGGGTATCGTTATCTGTTACCAATCCACAGATATCTTCAGAAACGTGTGCATGGTAAAAAAATCTATAAATTTAAATTATTCTGCTTCCCGTGAACGAAATTTAGCAAATTTGGTCTTATTAGGAAGGATTTTCATTGGCGTATGTTTCGTGACTCAAATTATTTAATATTGGTTTGTCCATTACAGCTAGAGAACGTTAAGGAAATTTAAATATGTAAATTTTATGATTTTTTAAAAGAACAGTGCGTGGCAGGTTCTATTTATGCTCATACAATAAAGTAATGAATTGAAATCTTAAGATGTTAGTGAAAAGCACCACCGTATGATTGAAATAAACAATGCAGAAAAACAACAAAAGAGGAAACAGCATAATAAAGTTAATATTAGTGTGGCGGCCTAAATCTTGAAGTTGTCTCCTATTGAAGTATTGAAGTATGAAGTATGTGAGTATTTGCTGAGTGCAGTGCGTTTCTTCGCTCCGTGTTTTCTTGCATCGTTTCTTGGGTAATATGACAACCTTATATTTTAATTTATTACCGTCGTGTAGCCTGAAATTTCTACTTTCTATTTATATATCATTTGTAGCTCTCGTTTGTTTTTAAATTCGAAGTTTCAAACATTTGAAACTTTCCTAACACTAATTCATGTTTTCTCATGAATCCAGTTCTTTATGCCTTTGTTTTTGTTAATTTTTTTTGTCCTTCTTTAGTTTAAATTTTTATATACCAGGTCAGATTTAAAAGTATTTTCATATCTGCGGTGGTATTATATTCCTTTATCTTATCCTTACTTTTCTGCGGCCTTGTTGTGCGTTTTATCAGTCACCAGGACAGGCCCCCTTGGTGTGAAGATTGTGTTCTTGTTAACTCCTTTTTCCTTCGTTCTGTTCCTTTACTTGTAATCCACATTTTTCTTAAATGAGTACGGTGTGTAGCATCTGTAATGGCACTGTTAATCCTGAAAATGAGATGTCATGCGATTTGTGTAGAGCTATTATCCATACAACATGTAGTAATCTTTCAAGGCTGGAGATTCAATGCGTCAGAAGTAAGAATCGAAAATTACTTTACTATTGTCCAACATGTAGTGACTTTAAACAACAACTTGCCAAATTGAATGAATTATCTTCAATGGTCCGTTCATTGCAAGAAGAAATAAAAGTATTGAAATCTGAACAGTCAAAACCCTCTGCTACCGTTGCTGAGAAAATGGATTATCCAACTATTGATGGTGGCCTTCATGAATTAGCTGAAAGAGATAAACGCAGGAATAATTTAGTAATCTTTAATCTTCCCGAGTTGGATAATGGTTCTAAGACCGATCAGATTGCCGAGGATACAAGATCGATTAAGGACATTTTTACAAACTTGAATATTACTGTTGATCAAGTACATTCTCTCAGACTTGGTAAATACGATCCGACTCGCCAGCATCGCAAGCGACCTGTAAAAATTACTTTGCCATACTCAGATGTAGTTTTGTCTGTTTTGCGTGGAAGTTCTAAACTGAAATTGATTGATAAATATAAGTCCGTTTTTCTCACTAGTGACAAGACTCCGCTTCAAAGTTATATTTACAAGACTCTAAAACAACAGCTTAACGAACGAATTACTGCAGGCGAAACTAATATCTACACTCGGTATCTAAATGGAGCACCACAAATTGTCTAACGTAACAATCCGTTAAACTAAGACAGCCCAACAGACAGACACAATTACAGGTCCTTTATCAAAACGTACGCGGATTGCCAACAAAGACCAATGAATTTTACTTGTCCACTATGACCTCATCTGCTGATCTTATTCTACTCACCGAGACATGGCTTTCAGCTGACCTAGGGGACAGAGAACTATTTTCCTCTACCCACAATGTACTTAGGAAGGATCGAGACTTGGTTGAAGTGAGAAAATCTACCGGTGGTGGTGTGTTAATTGCCTCGTCAAATAGTTTGCAACTGTTTAGTTGTGATGTGTCATACTTAAGTGCATTCGTGCCTTTGGTCGATATAATAATTTCAAAGTGTAATTTGCTCTCACAAACTGATTACTTTATTGTATTATATGTACCTCCACAAATTAATAATGATGACTATGAGATATTCTTTGAAAATTTGGCATTGGGTTTACTCGAGAAAAATGTTGTTATATGTGGTGACTTTAATTGTCCGAAATTTACTATCTCTGATAATGATAATGATCATAGATCTAACATTATGCGGAACTTTATGAATATGTTACAATTATCACAATTTAACACTATTGTAAATAGCCAAAACAAGTTACTAGATCTAGTCTTAACTAACTTGAATTGTAATATTATTATTGAACATGACCAGAATCCTTTGGTTCCTGAAGATCCCTACCATCCAGCGCTAAGTCTTGTAATTACGTTATCCTATGAACCTACTAGAAATTTCCCCTCTAGTTCAAGCCCTAGATACAATTTTCGGAAAGCAAATCTTATCGACCTGTACGAAGAAATTAGTACTACAGACTGGTCTTATCTGGAAACCTGTTACAATGTCAACATTGCGGTTACGTCTTTCTATACAACATTGCAATCCATAAACGACAAACATGTGCCAAAGTATACTACCTCATCGCGTCAGTTTCCTTTTTGGTATAGTGGAGCTGCAATCAGGTTGATTAAGTTGAAGGAGTTCTATCACCGCAAATGGAAATCATCAGGATCATCTTACTACAAGGACGAATTTGTTAGGGTACGCAGGTTGGTTAAAGTCGAACTGCACAGGGACTATGAAGCATACTTGGCCAACATGCAAATCAGTAACTCTAAAGATTCAAAATTGTTTTGGCAGTTTATTGCACAGAAATCGGGTAAGTCGAGGATTCCTGGTTGTATGAGGTTTAATGGTCTTGAGATAACTGAGCCAGATGAGATAGTTGAGGCTTTTGCGAAACAATTTTCGGATGTCTACCAACCTCGATCTATATCGATGTCTCCAATGATTTCTACGACAGCCACTTGCATTAGTATTGCCGAGTTCACCATTGATGAAGTAATAGCAGCCATTGCACGTCTCAAGGCAGACTTTACATCAGGCCGTGATGGACTTCCAAATTTTTTAATCAAAGATAGCGCACCCGTACTTGCGTGCAGATTATTTAATCTTGCTCTCCGCACATCAACTTTCTTAGATAGTTGGAAAATATGCAAAATCAATCCAGTATTGAAAAAAGGGAGTAAATGCGACGTATTAAACTACAGACCTATTAGTATCCTATCTGCCTGTGTCAAAGTATTTGAACATCTTATATACAATAAAATGTATATCTGTATTCGATGTTACATTTCCTCAGAGCAGCACGGTTTTATGAAGTCCGTCTTAACAAATCTGGCTGAGATCACGCAATATATTAGCTCCTGTATAAACACACAAGAACAAGTTGACGTTCTATACACCGACTTTGCGAAGGCCTTCGATACCATCGACCATACTATACTCATATCCAAGTTAAGTTCCTTGGGATTTTCTTCTAGAACTACGGATTTCATGGCCTCCTATTTGGATAATCGCACCACTTACGTCTGCTACAACGACTTTTATTCTAAAACATTTACGGCCTCGTCGGGGGTTCCTCAGGGATCGAGTCTGGGACCCCTTTTGTTTAATATTTACATTAACGATCTATTAACTAGTCTTGATAGCCGAGTTCTTGCGTATGCGGATGATCTAAAAATTTATACGAAGATTTCTACCGTCTCTGATCGTGAAGCCCTGCAAAGAGATCTTGATACTATTAATGTTTGGTGTACTCGTAATATGATTAAACTGAATATTGACAAGTGTGCTGTGGTGACATATATCACAAATCACGTTTCTGAAGATATCTTCGGATTGGAAAAAAGAAAGCGATACCCGGTTTCCGTTGAACTGTTGGTAATTTAGCCTACATTTATAATCCCCAGTCAAAAATGTATCCTTCCATTTAATATTTTCGAGAAAAAAAAACAAAATTCCCGAAAAAATTTAAACAGCGTCCTCTAGCATGCACGTCACTTATTAGATTGGTTCCAACTTGTAAATATTAGATTGGAGGAATAATGTTGTTTTCAACGAGACTAAGGCCCGTTTTTTCAATCGCTGGTTAACAAACTTTAACTGACAAGTAAACCCAAACTGCTGGCTGAACTAAAGTGTAATCTAAGCTAGCAATTTAACTTGAAGTTGAGGTTAACTACCAGCCAGTTAACAGAAACAATTAACCGCCGATTGACAAACCGGGCCTAAGTTTGCAAAATTTGGTTCAACAGAACCGGAGTTATAAGCGTTTCTTCAATACAAAGTTTCCCCTCCTTTCTACTCCTTACTTGACAAAATAAATAAATGACATGCTGCATTACAAACAAAGTAGATCCCTCTGTAAAAGGCAGATTCAATTTAAATAAATAAATTTGCAAAGACTACAATAGTTTTAAATTTATTTTTATTAAATTATTTATTCGCAACTTATATCATTGCTATACTGTTTGTTGTTATACTACGCGCTATAATAAATTTTCTTCTGTTCTTTTAGTTGAACATGGGTTATTCATAGCATACTGTGTTACATATGAAGTACTCGATGGAAACATCACCATCAATGGTTATGAAAATTTTATGACAAATGATTTATATGTCTTTAATTACATTTCATATACTTGGTATTTGGGAGTTCTTCTGAAGGTAATCATAAATTTTCATCAAAACGTATATTATAGCTATTATTTCAGTTTACCAGCATCATAAATACTTTCTGTTGGAACTTTATGGATGTGTTTGTTATTATAATGAGCATTGCTTTAGCAAGAATGTTAGCACTAATTAACGACAGAATCCGATTTTCAAATGAGGTAAGCATATTTAAGATGTAAATCATACATTTTCAATATCTTGGGAATGGTGATGGGACAAGACCAAATGTGGACCTCGGCGGCATTAGCTTTGCGAGCTCTTTTTTTTCTTAGAGTAAGATACCAGATCAAATGAATTAGATACAAACATATTAGTAAGTACGAATACATCGTAATATTGTTATCAAATATTACGGGTCGACGGCCGCAGTGGTTAGGCGGCTGACTATCGTTGTGAGAGAACGATAGGTGCCGGGGTTCAATTCTCTGGAGGGACGGTGACATTTTTTCAGAGAGTTTAATCCCGAATCGACTTGCCATTCGCTGTTGGGAGCAAAGTGATTAACAGCGCGGCATCATAAAAGGCGATATGATGCTGTCACAAAGCCATTTGAACACAACTTACACACACCAAACTACACCGCAGGAGTTGCAGTGATAGCCAGACAAGTAATACAGCTTACGGAGTCACTGCAACTAAGCACCCACCACACATTAAAAAAAAATCACACAGATTCAAATTATAGAGACGGAACTATTCGCCTTTTCGGTTCAGATTTTCTCAAGATTTGATTGTACTCATAATTTATACAGATGATTTTTTAACTTCGACCGGGAAAACTGATTATCTAAAGTAAATATGTCTAATCTTTCTTACATCATTATGTTTCTCAATAATTTTTAATCAAATCCCAATTTGATAAATTTGAAAACACGAAAACAGTATTTCTTACAACAAATTATTTTAACGTTTCGTGCATTTAATAGATTCAATATTTGTAAAACAAGTTTACAATAATTTAAATACAAGTCTCTCTGTCTACACTTCGTGTTAGCACGTTAAATTCGCTATTAAAAACTATAAAATGTTTATGATAATAATGTTTAAATGGAACGACCACAAAGTTATAAACAATATTCTTTGAAAATCACCAACCATCCGATATATTTTGTTAAGTTCACTTAATTTATTCCCGACAGTTGTTAAGAAAAGTATTCTCAACAAGAAGGAATCGATATATTGTTATCTTAGGCTACAAAAACTTTCTGTTCAAGTCTAGACGAGTACATTCACAAAAGCATCTTGATAGAACCCCGGAGAATTACTACAGATTTTTGAGAAATTCATACGATTGTCAACAAACTTTACAAGCCTGCGGGCAACAAGTTATGTCAATTACTTCACGGTACTCGTGCACATTCAGAGCGACTACCTTTATAAAATGCGTTGCCACTTTCGAAGGATTCCATTGTATATTATCTTAAAACGAAGTGTGCTATAAATAACGAGGACCATGAAGTGGTTTCTAGTAGACCTGGGAGTAGCCAACCAAGTGTTCGTAAAGTTTTAAGAAAACATAAATGGTCATTTGTTTATTATTAGAAAAAAAATTCAAATGAGATTAAATTGTCGTCGTTATAAAGTTGGTGAGTTTGGAAGTCATGACTTCCAAATAAATGCATTTATATCTGAAGGAATATGAAATGTGATATGTTTTTGTGGATATCTTGTAACAAATACATCGAAACATTTCGTCAATAGGTATACTTTTTCTAGAATTTGAAAATGAGATAAGGTGGTGCATAAAGTAATATGGAGAACTTTTTGATATATCCTGAGTTACTGCTAACAATTTGAAAAGTATTCCTTATTGACTTATAGACATTACTGAAATTTGATTCTGGTATCATTTACTGTTCAAATACAAGTAATCGAAAAAATAACTGTCTAAACAGTTCAATAGACTTATTACAAGATTGTTCTTCTTTTTTAAATGTTTGACATTTTGTAGTGCTGTTTGTGTTCAACTTTTACAGCAAGAAATGCTGTGGGCAACTTTAGAATCTGTTAGAAACAAACATTCACCACTAATGAAATAGTGTAAAAAACCCCAAATAATTTACTTCTAAACTTACCAGGTACTTTCACATGTAATAATAAAAACATTGTTTGCAGTTTACGATATAGAATCAGCATGCTACCAAATATTTGAACTACCACACATATCTATTTGACAAAGAAGAATTTTACAATCAGAACTAGCCCTGGCATTAAAAATAGTTTTAGATACTCCAAAAATTTATATTGTTGATAATAATCTTATTCATTAAATCTAATTTAAAAGCTTTAATGCACTTGGTGATTTGGCTGAGGCGTTCACAAAGATCACGTTACTTTTCTTACAGTCTGATGTAAAAAGAATACATACAATATTAGATAAATATGTTAATAGTTCAGTAAAAGTTGAGTCAACTTTACGAATTAATGAAAAGGAAACATAATTTCAAGTAATTCGACAAACATTCCAATAAATTGTAAATCTTTCTTTTCAAGCACTAAAATAAATTATAACTTGAATTTTTATTTTCTGAGATACCTACCAGAATTAACATTGCACCATATAGAAGCAGAATATATTTTTTGTACTCGCTTATCAAAACCTGTCATTTCACGATTCGATTTGCGTACGTAAAAAGTCGCGTTCAAGTAAAGTTGGTACTTCCTGGAACTTGATTAATTTAGTGACATTTTAAAATCATAAATCCCTAACCTTAATAATATAGTCATAAACGATAACGTATTTAACAATATGTATTATTATTATAGTTCTCGTACAAAAAATATTGTACAAACTTCGTGCGTGAAACATTTCGCGAATTTGTGTCCATAAAGGGCTCGCCTCCGGCTCGCGCTTTAAACTGGTCACTCATTCGCGAAATATGATTTCACGCACTTGGTTCGTAAATAACTATTCTCACATACCTATGTATATTATGCGGTAAAAATTCAATCCGCTCATGTTATTATCCTCAGTGCTGATACTGATATATTCATCTTGGCCATTTATTATTGCTATAATTGACAAGTATTAAGTTGTCAAGTTTCGACAGGTCTAATAAAAATATATGTGTCTAAAGAATGTCATTTAACAGCTCAATCCCACGACGAAACATTTATAGAATTCTGCCACCACAGTTGTATTTATGTACATTCATATTTTGTGAGTGTTTGCGATACAAATACTAAGTTAGGCAATAGAAAACACTGAACTGTATCGTTAAGTTTTATACAAAACACTCTTCAATGTTTAGGAAATCTATACCTAAGGCATGAACAACTAATTAATGACAGTAATAAGCACATCTTACACTTTACATGTAGTACAAACCTATATATGTACTACATATATACAGAGTGTAAATCTTGTAACTGAACGATGCGGTGCATCTAACGCTGCATAGTGCGGTATAGTTCATGCCCCGGCCACTCTTATATTAGCAATTGAAAACTGTTTTATTACGTGAAGTTGTATACTAATACAGCGCTATGCGATCGTACTGGTAACTATATGGTTTATGGCGCCAAAACGGAGCACTATAAATTTAAAGTTTATAATACTTCATTGTGAAATAATGAAGAATTTCGTGCAAATAACAAAAAAACGTAATTTGCACCAAATTCTTTCCATTTTTCCAATGAATAGCTCTATAAAGTTTAAAATTATTTTTTTTTATTTGAATCTCTTCACCAACAGCAGTTTATGGTTTATATACCACCATTCAACCTAAAATTCTCGATATTTCGCGATTTTTTTTTAGTCACTAATTATTTCGGGAGAATTAAATAATTTTTAGTAGACACTTAATATTCATTTTCAACTGAACTTCAAGAATGTTGGGAATATAGAATTGAAAAGTACGATATTTTTAAGAAAAACTGGATATATGTACTTATAATCAACTTTTTATACACCTATAACAATTACAATATAATAATTATTCTATAAATTAACTTCAGAAATAATAGCCAACTCGACTACTATCACGAACTTCTTCTCACCTCTTCATCAAGATAAGGAAAACGATGTAAAATAGCTTCTTTGGAAGTATTACTACATGTAGGCACGCAGCACGTCACCATTGTTTTTATAATTTATGCAATGAAACACAACAAAACTTACACAACCAAAATGTATAAATATATAATATATTCACTTACAATCGGTCCTCGAAACTAGAAATAAGTACACAAACTAGAGCACAAGGAACCGCTAGAAAGAAAACCAATAGAATGAACAATCTTGTTATAAACCATTTGTAAACATAGTTTATATCGTTTATATAGGTTATGTATTGTTATGAAGCTAGCTGTCGATCCAGCAACATCAATGCTGCGCGATCGTTCTGTGTGAGATCCGCATGATATAGTTAACGCCTCTATCGTTCAGTTACCACATACAGATTATAAACCATGCTTAAAATCATTGTATCGTTCGGAATGATGTATGCGCTAGCGTTAGAATAGCATAGAAGGTAATCACATTTTAGGTGACGCTGTCAATACAATGTTGCTATTTTATACGTATAGACGTAAGTTTGTTATAAATATTTTGAGTTATTTCTTACGTACATTAAATATCGTAGTTAAAAAAGGAAAAATATCGTAAAAGCAGTTTTAAAACTTAAATAATACATTCCTTCAAGAACTAAACTGAAAAATATTTCTCGGGGAAAGTTTAAATAAATGATAGGGTAAATTA
Organism: Holotrichia oblita; assembly: GCA_023690525.1. Classification (NCBI taxonomy): domain Eukaryota; kingdom Metazoa; phylum Arthropoda; class Insecta; order Coleoptera; family Scarabaeidae; genus Holotrichia; species Holotrichia oblita. The sequence goes on from CM043017.1 coordinate 61,743,626, forward strand.
TTATGGTATTAAATGCTCAAAACGATCTCCTTACGCAAAGAAACAATATCCTATTCTATCGAAAAAAGCTTCTTTGAACATTTGCAATTGTTTGTGGTGTAATAGTTTCCATACGATGGACAATTTGTGCTCGCAATTCTTCTATAGTATTAGGTCTGGCATCTCGACAACCATAAATTGAAGTTTTCAGATACCCCCATAGATAAAAATCGTTTTGAGAAAGATTGGGTGATCTAGGAGGCCAGCGAATAGCGCTCCGGCTAGTTAGCAACCTGTTAACAAATGTGTTGTGCAAAAATTGTACTGGTGCAGCATTATGCGCAGGACATCCGTCTTGCTGGAACCAAATAACATTTACATCTGCTACAGTTCTTATAGCGGGAATTACACTATTCTGCAAAAGATCTAGATATTTTACTGCGTTGAGATTTCCTCTATGAAAAATGGTCCAATTATGTGGTTACCTAACAGGCCAGCCCAAACGTTTAGTTTTACAGGGTATTCGAGCCTCGTAAGTATAAGTCTATTCCTTTGTGACCAATACCTGGAAACGCTTGGGTTATGGCGGCCATGTAACGGGAACGAAGATTCGTTTGTAAAAACTATTTTTAGAATAAAATCGTCATCATTGTTGTGTTGTTCAATAATTTTCTCACAAAATTCTAAGCGTGCGTTTTTATCATTGGGAAATATTTCATTCGTTTTGCCTAACCTATAGGAGCGGTATATTTTTTTTAACACTCTGAGAACCGTAGTGTGGGAAACATCAAGTTGTTCTGCTATATTTTGCAGCGACTGTGTGCTTGCTCCTCTACAGCGGCACAAATTAAAACGTCGCGTTGCTCGCTTTGTGACATCTTCTCTTTTTTATGTTTAAGCGGATTTAAACGGCCATAATTTTCGAAGTTATTAATTATGCGACGACAGTTTCAAAACAAATATCAATTTGGAATTCATTGTTAAAACGATGTACAATATCTCTAATCGCGAGTGACCTAGGTGATGCTGCCTTATCACAAATTTTTTGTGGTCAAGGAAGAATATATCCATAATTAATTAGAAAACAAACAGTATAAAATAGAAAAAAAAATGCCAAAGCGAATATAGAAAGTACCAGCGTGTTATATTTACGAAACTAACTCAATTTGCTCAACAGAATGCAACTGACCTTCTATGGAATCCTAACGCTAGCGCGTACGTCCCTCCGCTACTCTTTTTCCACAAAATGGTCAGCATTTATTTGAAGATGTCAAAACGTGACGCGTAAAAAATGGGAACTTACACCTAGGTACGACAAATATGTAATAACGCGATCTTTAGCGGAGTCTTAGTACCAGTTTTAGTGAGATTTCTACATATAATATATTTTTTTAATTCTTCAAAGTACATCAGCGACTGCAAAATAAAGACAAGATGAAATATATCAATTTATGGGTAGAACAGAATTGCAACCTCATATCCCCTTCAACTGCATCAACTTCATTGTTAACGTAAAAGTATTTATCCTTAAGCACTTTCATAGTTAATTTAAAAAAATCTTAGGGATACTGATCTTTGAAATTACGCTAGTATGTAGATTTAAATGAAACTCGGACGAGAACATAACTGAAATAATAAAGGATATTATAACCAAAATTATTATTTGTTTTTTTAAAATTGTTTCATTTTCAGTTTTAATATCAACAAAATTTTATTCTGATTACTACTTTTTTATTTACACGCATTAATTAATATTTCTAGAGCTTTATACAGATTACAACGGAATACGAATAAAAATGATAAAATAGCTCGGTACATACTGTACATACATATACATATATTGAACGTTACAGAACATGTTTTCCTGTACCAACCCTATACAATACTGGTCATACAGAAATTTACTATAGATTTTATTTGTATTTATAGATTAAAATTGCAGAATGGAGTGAAATACGAAGACAGTATAATAAAGTTTACGAATTATGTAACCAACTAGAAGATAAAATTTCACCAATCCTTCTTTTATCATTCAGTAGTAATTTATATTTTGTTTTGGTACAGCTACATGGCAGTGTGGAGTAAGTATTAATTATAAAACTAGGCTAACTAGCAACGGCTTAACAGAAAACACCTCTAAAATGAGCAATAGGTATGATTTTGTTAAGTTTTAGTTTAGCAAAACATACTCGCGTAAAAGTAGTTCTGACTAAAAGTATGTTCTCTTGTTTTATTTCAAAATTGTTGTTTGTTGTAATTTATGGTGATATGGATATTGGAAAAAAGTATCAATTTTTTTCGCATTGCATGCGCGCGCATAATAAACTGAGATTTGATTGCAGAAAACGAGACACACTTATGGAGAGTATATATTTCTTTTATTCGTTTGGTTTATTATTACTGCGAACATTGGCTGTGTGTTTATTTGTGGCTCGAATAGATGATGAAAACAAATCATCTTTAAGGTTTCTAAGTTGCCTTAAAACTTTTAATTCGGAGGTAAGCAATATTTCTGTTAACCATATTTTTTGTGACTGTATTGTATTACAAGACGACATAATAATAACATTATTACTTTTTGAAAAAAAATGAAATATATCTTCTTTTAACATTTAATTGTTACTGATTGTTACTTGATCAGTAACAAGATCAAATCATAATGTAACTAATAACTAGCAATACATGCTTTATCAGTAAAAGAAGATAACTATTTATAATGCTGTGCAAAATAATAGCAGTGCTCTGTACACGTAAATGCTTTCTCGCCGATATCACAAAATTAATGAAGGCTCTGCATTTAAAATATTATTAATACTATCTATAGGTTCTGATTTACCCTTTTTCTGAAGACTGCTATTATTTTTGTATGGTTTTGTATATTGTAATGCAGGTGTAACACAAACAGTTTTGATTATAACTTTGTAGGGATACAATTATAAATTATTAAATTATACCATATTAGATTGTCGATAATGCTGACTTTAAATGTAATATTTTCGCAAATGATCTACTTCCAGTACACCAGAAGTGCATACCAACTTGCTTATTTTAAATAGAACATGGTATTTTTTATTTTATTTTTAAATTCTTCATCAAATTTTGAGTGAATGTCATGTGCCGTGTCCTGTACCAAATATTAATAGTTTTTGAAATATATCAATTTTTTTCAATTTTTCGAGAAAAAGTCAGTTCCAAATAAATCACTATATTGCTGCGATAAAATCGCTACTGATTTAAAATTTGGCACAGTGAATTGTAAGACATCGCTAAAGTGTCTCATTTCTTAAGGTATTTAATTTTTTATACAGAGCATTTTACACATACCACTCAATTCCAACAATTTGCAACAATTATAACTTGCTTATATCAAATACACCCTGTATTTTATATTAATTTTTCATGTCTAATTTTATTTTCATTCAAATGACATTATACTACTATACTATGATAATGATTACTACTACTATACCTAAACCCAACTCATATTTCATTATTATATAAAATTATACATATATTATTATTATGAAACAACGAACTTTAATTTTTCGACATTAATAAAGCGTGGGCCCTGACTGTCAAAGATGTGACAACTTGATAGTAAATTATGTATTATGTATGTATATTCGTTATGTATGTCTTGACAGTTCTCTTTAAAAATTTCCTATTACAACTATAGCAAAGGGGTGAAATGCGGTGACAAACTTATATATATAAAATTCTACGCAAGTCTACGCAAGTGAAGCTACGAGCAAAATAGCTAGTGCTATACATATGTATGTACATATTTTTTTCTTATTTTATTGGTCGTAACTGTTACTCTTTATAATAAAACTAGTTACATTTAACGTTTCGACAACATTTTTTATTGTCTTTTTCAACGGTGCAACTGAATTGCGCTCACGTGTCTAATAAATCGCTAATCCAACACCCGAACTGCGCTCATCATTTATTATACCTGGGAAGGTACCTTAAAAAATCAAATCTTTTCCAAATTTATATGAAACACATTTTACAAAATAATTCCTAGATATTTCATGTTTCTCTAACTGAGCAATTTTTTGTTCTATAAATCGTTGCCGCAGTAATACTTCGCGTCTTACATATTTTACATCATTTCTTTTTGTAGAATTGAACAGATACCTACATTAAGGTATCTGTTTGCATGTCTAATAACACTTTCAAAAATGAATGAATATTTGGATGAAATATTAAATTTTCAATTTTGCATGGAATGATTCGCACGCATTTGTGGTTCTTGCAATACTCGCTGTTTTTGAGGCCCATATTGTCGGGGAAAATAAAGAGTCACTATTGATATAATTATCCACTAAATAGTCAACATACTGATCCACTCAACTGTCTTGTGGCTTTTCACTTATAAAATTTTCAACGATGCATTCTCCTACCTCGGATGCCGGAAGGAACGGTAGTCCAAACATATGTCTCAGACATATTCCTACTGAACTGTCTTTTCTCTTATATTTCTGTGTTAGTCCCACTTGTATTTTACGCCACCAAGATTGTGCAAAATGAAAACGGCAACCAATAATCTGCAGTTCTGGAAAAGTTTCTTGCAAGCTCGCGTGAATTGCAATTTCAAAATCTATTATAACAATACTGGGATTTAAAACATAACCCAGCAGCGTGCACTTTTCTATTAATAACTGGAAAACTCTACTATATGTAGATTTCTTTTTGTCTTTTAATAAACAATATACAACGGGTACATACAAATTCATTGAGTACAAATATACAGTGAAGAGTTGCCCGAAATATTTGGTGCAAGTTTCGAATGTTCCGTCCATGTACAGTAAATCCTGTTGACACATAAACTCCAAGTTTTTATCACAGAAATGTTGTCTGAAAGGTCATTGCACATCAGAAAAGATTCGTTCGTATTTGTTCTTAAGTTCAAAATATTCAAGAATTCTTGCACTTCCAAAGTTGATTTTGGCGGTCTAGGTACTGACTGAAGTCGCGCATGGTTAATGTTGTTGCGAATATGTTTAAAGCCGGTAACAGATAATTTCTCCAAAGAGTGAATTTCAGCTCTCATTTCAGACCGAATTAATTTTGAAGGTTTCGTTGATATATCTTCTTGGGCTTCCGTTTTAACGGCATTACTTATCCTTTGTCTTGATAGTAAAGCTTCATTTGCTTCATGGTTATGTTCGCTACTTTTTTTGAAAATATAGTGTTTAGCGTGTAAATTATAGCTATACATTTTTTTAGTGTATCTCCATACAACCTCTTCTGTTGATTTGACATCTCGATATTTTCTAAACTTATACATTAGCAATATTACTGTTAATATGTACAGTTCTGATGAAGACAATAAAAAATGTCGAAACGCTAAATGTAACTAGTTTTAACATAAAGAGTAGCCGCTTCGACCAAGAAAATAAGAAAAAAATATAATCCTACGGCTAATAAGAATATTAAGGGTTTACGAAAATTTGATCGGATAGATACCGATATACGGACAACGTTCGGAAATTGTATCAGTTACAATATACTACATACAGGGTGAGGCATTAGTGCGTCAAAGCTCAATATATCCATTAATGTTAAAGATATCACAAAATGTTATATACAAAAATCATAGATAGTCTTAAGCTGCATATTTTAAAATTATTTTCGTATATACAGAGTGTTTCATATTGCCAGGGTGAACCAAACATATATTTTCTTAAATAGGGCATACTATATATTATTTCAAATTTAGATTAAACATATCTTCCCCATTCCTTCGATATAAGGTTTCATTGAGTTATACCGAGTATTTCAGAAGTTATGGCCAATTTTGTCTGAAAATCATTGCGTGTTCAACGTCCTGTGTATGCCACGCGAAACAACTTGAATTTTTTTTTGTACTTTTTATATTGTTACAGTTTCATAGGAAAGTGATATTTTGCCAATATTGCGCAAACTGTGTACAGGGCGATTCAAAACACAAATGCATTATTTTCTCATTTTATTTAAATGGAACACCCTGTATTTTATATTAAAAAAGGGAAGGACATTGTATGCACTTTCATTTTATTAACCACTCCCTATATCTAAAATCGATAATTTCTGAGACATTTAATATTTTCTTAATGAAAGACGAGCTTTTTCAAAATAATTGTTAAGATATCAAATTAGCCATGAAAAAATGACAGTAAAAGGCCAGTAAATCATATATTGAGATAAACTTATTAAATACAACACAAGTACAAAAATGTTAAACTTATACTTATAATATTTAATTATTTAAGCCAAATGTTCGCGATATAACGGATTTCACAATTAATGTTCAAGATTTCCATCAAAAAGATCAAACAACGTTGTAGCCATTCTTCGACTAATCGATTTGCATTTCTTAACATCTACATACATTTTTTCAGTTATGAATAATCCAGATATTAGTACACGAAAATTCTCACCAACAAGATATTAGTTAAAAGGCTGTTCAAAGAATACTGTATAACAAACAATTGCATCCATTACATAAATATGCAGCTGCATCAACAGTTACTCGACAATGAGTTACTTACCCCATAGAGTTGCCTTTTGTGGATGGGCTCAACAACAAAGAAGAAGAGCAGCTACATGGCTAGCCCAATGTTCAGAAATAAGTAAACTTTACTTTTCGTGTGGCGTTATGTGAAAGACTTTGTATATCAAATACCACCAAGTACACAAAATGATATGTAGAACAAAATGAAAGAATAATTTCAGACCATTAATATAGAAATGTTCAGGAATATCATTTAAAGAACGGCTACAATGCGACTGCATATGGTATAGATACAATTTATTTTTACACAGTAGGTATTCTTTAATAGCCTCTTCACTGATACCTTGTTGGCGCAAGATTTCTCGTGTATTGATATGTAGATTGCATGTAGAAAAATTAAGAAATGCAAATTGATTAGTGGAAGAATGGTTACAACGTCGTTTGATCTGTTTGACGGACATTTTGAACATTTATTGCAAAATCCGTTATATCCCGAACATTTGGCTTGAATAATTAAATATTAATTGCCAGTATAAGTTTAACATTTTGTAGTTGTGTTATATTTAATAAGTTTATCTCAATATATGATTTAATGGCCTTTCACTGTCATTTCTACATGGCTAATTTCATATCTTAACAATTATTTTGAAAAAGCTCACCTTTCATTAAGAAAATATTAAATATCTCAGAAATTAACGATTTTAGATATAGGCAGTGGTTAATAAAAATGAAAGTGCATACAGTGTCCTTTCCTTTCTTAATATAAAATACAGGGTGTTCCATTTGAATAAGATGAGAAAATAATGCATTTGCGTTTTGAATCTGTGTACAGGACACACAGTTTTCGCAATATTGGCAAAATATCACTTTCCTATGAAACTGTAACAATATAAAAAAGTCATTCCAGTACAAAAAGAATTTCAAGTTGTTTCGTGTGGAATACACAGGGCGTTGAACACACAATGATTTTCAGACAAAATTGACCATAACTTCTAAAATACTCGATATAACTCAATGAAACCTTATATCGAAGGAATGAGGAAAATATGTTTAATCTAAATTTGAAGTAATATATAGTGTTTTATTTAAGAAAATATATGTTTGGTTCACTCTGGTAATATGAAACACTCTGTATATACGAAAATAATTTTAAAATTTGTAGCTTAAGACTATCTATGATTTTTGTATATAACATTTTGTGATATCTTTGATATTAATGGAGATATGGAGGTTTGACGTACTAATGCCTCACCCTGTATATAATCCCATCTACCGTCTGAATCAGCTGTTTACCGGTAGATACCTTGCAATCGAATTTTCATAAACCGCTATTATAAGCATGTATGTTCGAGGGAGCGTTTTTATATTCGCGGAATGAGCGGGTTGTATGGGGGGTGATTAGGCGCATTGGGGGCGTGGCCTGTGCAGCGACTCATAATTAGTATAAATACGAAGTTTCATTGTTATTAGACAGTTAGTCTTTGAGCTATTGTCAACCAAGTAACATAATCAGGAGTGAAAAGTGAAATATGGGAAAAATCGAATATCGTGCCGTTATAAAGTTTCTTACCAGGCAAGGAAAATCAGTCGCGACCATAATGAATGAGATGTCATTGGTTTACGGCGACTCTTGTCCAGGAAAAACCATGGTGTACAAGTGGCATAGTTTATTTAAACAAGGAAGGGAATCCCTTGAAGACGACCCGAGGCCGGGCAGGAGCATTGAGGTGACCATTATCACTTATCCAAAAAGTTGAAAAAACTGTACTCGAAGATGTTCGACTAAAGAAGAAACAACTCGCAGAAATGGTTGGAGTATCCGGTACAACAATTTTTAAAATTCTACACGATCATCTCGGCATGTCTAAGGTCAGCGCAAGATGAGTGCCGAGAATGCTCACGCCGCGCGCCGCCGCAAAAACAACAGCGCGTAGAGTGTTCGCGTGCATTTTTGGACCTCTGTAATGAAGACAAGGATGGTGTATTGAGTCGAATTGTTACTGGAGACGAAACTTGGGTTAATCATTATGAACCTGAGTCCAAACAAGACTCCATACAGTGGCATAAAAAAGGGCACAGCACCTCCCAAGAAATTTAAAGTGTCACAATCAGCTGGGAAACTCATGGCAACGGTATTTTGGGACTCGGAAGGAATATTGGTGATTGATTATAAAGATAAAGGTGTTTCTATAACCGGAGAATATTACTCTTCAATATTAAAGCGACTAAAAGAAGCCATTAAAGATAAAAAACGGGGAAAATTGACGAAAGGTGTGCTGCTTTTGCACGACAACGCGCCCGTCCACAAGAGCCGCGTTGCGTTAGCTACCCTGCATAAGGTGGGCTTCGAAATTGTGAATCACCCACCCTACAGCCCAGACCTGGCCCCGAGTGATTATTACCTGTTTCCGAAAATGAAAACAGAGCTGCGGGGTAAAAAATTTACTGCCGATGATGAAGTAAAGGAGGCAGTTTCGGCGTATTTTGCAGATAAAGAGAAATCATTTTTTTATGAGGGTATAAATAAATTAATTGAAAGATGTGAAAAATGTATCCGTCTTTCAGGTGAATATATTGAAAAAGAAAAATAATTTGGTTTTTTTATTTCCACCCCTTATCCCCCATTCCGCGAATATAAAAACGCTCCCTCGTATATATAAATATGACTATGTCTTTGCACCCGACTCATTGTTAAAAATACATATGATTCTACCATCAACACCACTCATACAAGTTATCATACAAGTTCTCTGTTGTAATAGCGTGATTGTCGCTGATCAGTATTATGAACAGTGCTAAATGCTACAAAATAAAAATAACTTTGAAAGATCGTAGATAGCTAGTAAAATACTTATTCAGAGTTAAAAAACCGCGGTAACATTCAAAATAACAATCTGAGTCTTTCGAGTCTCAACGACTATCGCTAGAACTCGAGGCGCTACGCCCAAAAACAAAATCAAAATTTCGATATTTATTTTTAATGGAGTTAAAATTACATATACATACATTCCATATCTCTTTTCTAACACAAAATAAAGCAAATCTATTTAAATAAGAAAGTTGTCCGGCATTATAAAAATTACAATGTAAAATTATTTTACAGTATACAGCGTATTTCATTTGCCCCTAACCACCAGTAACTTAAAATTTTTAATTGGAATACTCTATATAGTATATTGTTACACTTTTGAATTGCCTAAGGAATTTTATTGCAACTTCATACTTCATTTCTTTTGTTCATCAGAGAAATGTTATGATTTCCGTAAGAGAAAAACGTGCCATGCAGCTTAGCCCAATCCATATCGATAGGGATTTTTAGAACCAGCAATAAATGATTATAACAGTTGTTACGGTTCAATTGTTTTATTGGACCTAGCTGCTGGAGAAATACTATTAGTGTAAGGATTTTTCACAGTAAACGAGTGAGTTTATTTTAATACATATATTGTCATAAAGAAATAAAAATAAGACATAAATTCCAGTTCTTTGTACATGAAAGACACAAAATAATAATTCTTAAATAATGTATAAGCATATAAAATAATATTTACAAATAATATCTCTCTTTCATGCGTATTAAACGCTATTTGAAATGTGTACTTTATGCACTTCTTGTATTTAACGAGCCATAAGGATGCATTTAGTGCCTTAAGCACATTATATTTATATTTGGTTGCATTAACGAGAACCAAAAGGATATTGTATCGGAGCGATTCCTGAACTAGGGAGACAGTAAATAATCAGTTCAATAGTTTATCACTACCGCGTAAAACACGATACAACTCAAAACTACGTCCAGGAATATCTAATTTCTCGTATATATTTCATATGCGTCTATCTCCGCTTTTTACTATATGCTTCATCCACTGACCCGTGACGATTTCACGAACTATAGTTCGTGTGCTGAACGCAAGAATCCAACGAGTACCCACTCGTATGCGCATCGCGATCCGCGGAGGGATGTCTGTGGCCGATCATACCACTAACAGACCGCGCAAAGTCAAATAGCACATATTAATAAGCTAAGTACGATTGCCGGAGGGCGCGTCGATAGTTGTAAACATTAAAAGTTACTTTCTTATACCGACGAACAGACCATAAGTTGCTGAATTTTGTCTGTCTGCGGCTTCATCGAATCTAGAGTAAGTTCCTTATTCGTTTCAGTTCTGATCTCAGAACTAGCACAATAGTCAGAAACCCAGATTTTCAGTTGAAAAGTAATTCTGCATCCGCAACAAAATTGTCGATAAGAATTCACGCGATTGGTATCAATAACTGGATCTACGAACAGCTTATTGTTATCAGTTTGGTCTTATCTGTTTAATTTTTAGTTCGCCTGGACTTCGAAGAAACACACAAGAATTATTATAAATATTTATATAATGTAATTTTCCACCACCAATTAAATAAGCAATATTTTTAATTTTTTTTAAATATAATGTCCGTGACTGGAATCGAACCACCAAGTTTGCTATCGTGGCATACCCACGAAACCTTCGTACCACTGACGACTTCATTCCAACTGTTATCTTCACAAATATATGCGAACGAAATGTTTAAGGCCTTGGGCAATATTTTTATTTAAAAATATGCTTCTATATCTGAAACCGAACTATGAAATTTCGTTTGCCGGACGAAGCAACGAACACATCGTGCTAATTAGGCATAGTTCGCTTCGTATTACTATGTCTAGTCGTTGCGTCGTCCGGTAAAAGAAGGTTCATGGTTCGATTCCAGACATACACGTATATTTTTAAATAAAAATATTGCTTATATTGATTGGCGGTTGTAGAAAAGTAGATTATATTTACGCCAAGAAAGTCTTCGTTGTTAAGGCATAAATACATATTGCTAAAAATTCAAACTGGAATATTTCGGACATACAACCAAATATAATATAAAAAATTTAATATTTCTGACATATTTCATATATATACTTCTTATAATATTCACTTACCTAGCATGTGACAGATTGCATACATCTTTCAGAAGTCATATTTGTGATATGGGATTGGTTTTAATCAATCCAGGGTTAAGCAAGGAAAGAATGTCCTGCAACATACGTTGTTACGGAAAGCTTTGAAGTGTTGAATAGTTATGTAACATGCGCCAAAATAAAGAATACTGCAGCAATATACACATATTATTTATTATTTATACATCTGCTTCTGCAGTATACATATACAAACTGTGCGCTATTACACTGTAGACTGTAGACACTGTTCATAACGGCCAGACAGATGTTCAAACACATTCGAGAGTGTATGTTGTTACAGATTCCTAATAAACAAGATCTTCTTACGTAATGTATTTCCCGTTCTGGTCCAGTCTGTACTATGGAACACTTTTTTTAACATTCCTCATAGGTAGGCGTCGAGTGGTGTAAGATTGGGGGAATGTGATGAGAAGTTGAAGTCAGTACTACCACGGGAAATGATTCGTAAACTCGGTCCTTCTTGATAATTGTTTCCGTATGAGCACAAACAATGCTCTGCAATAAAGACACTTGTATTTGCTGTGAGACCCATTTTATCTCTAACCTCACAGTACAGCGCTTTTGCACTACTAAGACCACTCTAGTAAAATAAGGCCGCTCTCTCACGGGTCGATGCAACATCGGTACGGTATACCGTTGGCATGCTGAGGCAATGTCGAGCACATATATTTTAATTGGTACCAGCGCACGAGTCGGCGCAATGCGGTTACGACTCCGTATGTTATCGGCATGCTGCGCGTCGGCATATTTTCAATCGGGTAGCATACGGTACTGCATGTATTTTGTGAGAAAGTGAACTTAAGAATCCTCTCTGCAGGACTAACACATTCTCTCATATTTGTATTTTGTTTCCTAATAACTTCACTGACAAGCTGCTCAAGTTCTTGGAATGTATTCTTTGACATTCTATACATGGACTAAAATTTATCGTCATCTATGGTTAATTCCTGTGCGGCAACGAACAATCTGCAATTAATATTCCTTTCTATGTATGGGTGCACCCAGTACCTCCTCCTTTTTCGCTTTTGCAATTTTATATAGATGTACAGAATCATATCTTCTTCTTCACTGGACGATGACATGCTCTCGAGTGTCGTGCCGTGTGAGAATATACGCAACGTTGCTGCGGTGTAACAATTGCTGCACCGTTATCGTATCGATGTTGCACCGACCCGTGAGCGAGCGGCCTAATACACCGATAAGCAGACGTCTACATGCAAGTGACGTGAAATGCAGTACTATATATTTTGGCGCATAAGGTATAATTAGATTCAGTCATTCTTGTGCATTTCTAGGACCTCGATCCATTCATAATCAGTTAGTGGGCGAAGAAACTTCTTGAATACTGCATAATATTACCACGGCTCAGAAAACACGATGGAATAAAATGGTGAAAAACAATGTGAAAGAAATTAATCACCGATTTTCTAAAATGCCAATGGCATCATCATAATTGACGAATCGAGTATATATTTGTTTGAACTGGAAACAAAGCACTGATCCATAGTTTCAGTGTTCCAAAACAAAATTTTGTCAATAAAAGTTGTTGATGATTGCATGTTTTATAGCAAAATCTAGTCGTGTTATTACAATTAATCTGTAGAATCGTCGAACACTATATGGGAAATTATATATAATTCCTTTCCCAAAATTATTAGTGAATAGTGAAACAAGGATCCTAAAACTGCCATCATCCTTAATCATGTTAATATTACTCCCTATACCGCGTCTGCATCAGCCGATTACTTCCGAAGTAAAGACGTTAATTCATCGAACATAGACCTAAGTTAGTTTTGATGACTTTGTTACGCTTCTGACAAATAAAAATAAAATACGTACCTAGTCATCGTTTTTTTTTTCTGCCCAGAGAAGACCGTCAATACAATCAAGTTCCACATTTTCAGTAGGTACGCCAACTTCAGAATGGAATAACCTGTGTCAGTGATTGGTTTGAACGAACAAAAACTATGTTTTCTTTATATCTTTTCCCGAAATTTTCTGACTGTCCGTCGTAATAATATATATTTACATATTACAAAGTTGCAGTAATGGAAGAAAGATATCGCGGTAAATTTCGGTAATGTTAGAAGATTAATATTAAACATGTATTAAAAAAAGCTTGCACATTTTATTTTTATAATAGAGGATGCAAAATAATAATACATATGACATAAAGTATATCATGAGCACGAACGATCATTTAATAGAGAAAGGTACACTTTTAAACTCGTATCCCCTATCCCTAACTTTTACTAAAAAAATATTTATAGGGCTTTTATTAATGTTAGAATGTTGGAATACCCACATCAATTTATGATAAAATCAAAAGTTGCATTTTATTATTCAATATTATCGAAATCATCAAGCTATTCTAACAATTATTGTTAACAGCAAGCATCAGGTTCCAACATTTCAATTATTTATCATACTGGCATTGTTGATTTCGTGTTTCACTCATCTTTTAAGTAAGAATATACAGGTAAATATTTAAAATAAGAAAGTTGTACATACTTAGTTATTTTCAGTAACACTGATAGTAAACATGTATAAAAACGTATGTCCTGCGCATAAGTACGTAAATATAGTAAAAAGAGAAATCTGAATATTAATAATACATTAATATTAATATTACATTTTAGTCTAAGCGATTATTGCAACAAATTGGTACCACAAAAATGGCTTTATCTGGAATGAACTTCTTTAGTGTAACTAGAGGATTAATTTTAAATGTATGGTAAATAAATGTACGAATATATATGAAACTAAATAAAATTTATATGTTCTTTTTTCAGATTGCTGCTGCGATCGTCACATACGAAATATTCTTCATTCAATACGTTAATACTGCAACATAAGAGGACGCCTTCTTGGCTTTTTCACTACTTAGTAAAACTTGCTATGCATAATAGAAAAAATGGTATACACCGTAACATATCTTAAGAATTGGCTTATTTTTCTTATTTGGTTAATGTTCCGTTCTTTTCTGTTACATTAATTAAGAGGAAAATGCTTTATACATATTGTAATTTTCAGTAAACACTATCTAAATGTTGAATTTGTAAGAATTGCAATTATTCGGTCTACTGTTATCTTTTAGAAACCATCAACCTGCATACTATTCAATTGAATTGACTCAATATCACAGCACTTTAAAACAAAAATACACATGTCGCTCTTATAACATTAATACGTACGTGAGTACTGTCCTTAATTTTAATTTTACTACATTATTAATTCAGTTCTTTAAGTGAATTAGCATGTAAATGTTTTAGATTTTGTATCGTGTCTATCAATTCTCTTCTGTAGTCAAATATGTTAATTAGAACTCACTCTCTGCCCGGGCCTTGCGTTATAAATACATTTTTATTTATACGATATATCTGTGTTACAGACAATAATGTTCGGAAGCTCAAACAGAAAAAAAAAAAAAACGATCAAACAATATAACTACCTAACCAATAGATGGATAAGATTAAACATTTAATAATAAATCTAGAAAGAATAAATTATAATGAAAAATAATTAAAACAGAAAGAACAATTAAATAATTATTAGTAAATATGTATTGGAAAAAAATTCTAAATAACAAAGTTTCAGTCAGTAAAAGACGAGTTAATGGCAAAAAAACACAAAGCGTTTGTTACGGATTGTCTCAACAGATAGGTAAAATTCCTGCATCGGCTATGGTAGCTGTGTATCAATAGGCATTTCTAGATATCTCCGATAAATTGCTTTTACTGAATATTTGTCATGAGAACCAGAGTTTCTGCAGTTGGTCTTCAATCGGAACTTGTGCCGCAAGATGGAAACAGTGCTACGAAAATATCCTTTTGGAACAAGCTCTGAAATGAAACAAGAACTTCAGGGAATATAGTTATGACGTACAGTGGCCAGCAGCATAATCGATACCGTTACGGAATTTCCTAAACCTTAATAACAATGTAGAGGGGGTTACATTGTGTGGCCTTCAGTTAGGATTTATAGTAGATATTATTATTAGTATATAAGGTCGACGTTAGCTTGCGGTGGTGTCGATTTAAAAGCTGGCCACTGTACATGCACACTACTTAACATATTATTCATAATTGTATACATTGCCAAAAGATGGCGTAATACAATTAAATGAATATTGTTATAAACGAAAACAATAAAAAATTTGTAAAAGAAATATGTAATAAATTTTTTCTTCAAACGTCAATAAATCTGACATTTCTCGACTGAGTAGTCGGCCGCAAAGTGTCACTTTTCCTCCGCCGGAGGTTTACTTTTCACTTTTTCGCCGCCGGAGGGAAAAGTGTTATTATGGGAACGTACAAACACATAATTTCAATGTTGACAGTGTCCACTTGACAGTTTTATGATGAGAAACAGCTCGTACCTAATCATCGGTCTAAACGTCCAAACATTCTACCAAACCCGCTTATCTTCAATTAAAAACAGATATTTGTGCATAAATTTGCCGACGTTTGAAGAAAAAATAGCATATTTTATGTGGAGGAAAAGTAACTTTTCATGGCTTGCTCGAAGCGCGCCATAAAAAGTATCACTTTTCCTCCGTATAAAATAATATGGTATTTTATACAACTGACTGTAAAAGTGACACTTTTAACGCAAGCTAACCGGATTAAAAATTGAGTTTTACAACATATACTGACATAAGCGTATTATATTAGTATATTATGACACTAGTGCATAATCAAGCTTTTAAAGCACGAGTAACGAGTTTAGAGCCACGACGCGAAGCGGAGTGGCTTTAACGTTACGAGTGCTTTAAAAGCTAATTATGCACGAGTGTCATACGATATTTTTTAGTATAAATACAACAATAATTTTAATTAGAAGAAATCAAATCAATAATTTCAATACATGACATGTACCTATATGTCATTTGACATTTCGTGACATTTCACTGGACTATTAAACGCTTGGGATTGGCTGTTACCAAGCAACCTTTATACACACGCCGTGCGATAAAGGCCCGATTATGCACGCGTATGAGTGTGTTTTAATTGGTTTTTGTTCTCGCCTATCAAAACCTGTCATTTCACGATTCGATTTGCGTGCGTAAAAAGTCACTTTAAGCACGGGTGCGTAAAAGTAAAGTTGATACTTACTGGAACTTGATTAATTCAGTGACATTTTAAAATCATAAATCCCTAACCTGAATAATATATGGTCATAAACAATAACGTATTTAACAATATGTATTATTATTATAGTTCTCGTACGAAAAATATTGTACAAACTTCGTGCGTGAAGCATTTCGCGAATTCGTGTCCATAAAGCGCTCGCCTCCGGCTCGCGCTTTAAACTGGTCACTCATTCGCGGAATATGATTTCACGCACTTGGTTCGTAAATAACTATTATGATGCATGCATACTAAAAATAGTTATTTACGAACCAAGTGCGTGAAATCATATTTCGCGAATGAGTGACCAGTTTTATGAACACGAATTCGCGAAATGTTTCACGCATGAAGTTTGTACAACATTTTTTGTACGAGAACTATAATAATAATAGATATTGTTAAATACGTTATCGTTTATGACCATATATTATTAAGGTTAGGGATTTATGATTTTAAAATGTCACTAAATTAATCAAGTTCCAGTAAGTACCAACTTTACTTTTACGCACTCGTGTTAGAGTGACTTTTTACGCACGCAAATCGAATCGTGAAATGACAGGTTTTGATAGGCTTATCAAAATATGTCATTTCCCGGTTGGTATTTGCGTGTGGGAAAGTGACTTTCCAACTCATGTGTTGGAAGTAAAAATTGCATTAAAGAAATAAATCATCATTTCAGTAATAAAGTATAGGTAATTATGAAAATGTCCATTTCACCTAAATTTGGTGCATTACAACTTGTAAATTTCATAAAATTAATTAAAAACTATAAAAAAAAGTCAATGGCGCCATCCATTACATACCTATATTACTAAATGCTGACTCAAAACGACAACGAATTCTTAACCTCAAAATTAATGTATGTTCTATAAATTTAGTGTTTACTAAGTTTTGTTGTATCATAAATAGGTATATTTGGAAATGTTTTACAGAAATATGTGTTAGCGATAAATATTTATTAATTTAAATACGATAATAACAAAAAAATTCGTATATAAATTATTTAATACACCTTGTCATAATGTAGGTATGTACTTGACAGTGACAGAATCGTTCTTTTTTGCGTTACTCCGCAAAAAATAGTACCGATATAAAGATATTGTTTATTAATAAAATTGTTAAAATTTTGCTCGTTACAAAAAATATTATACAAACCACGTTCGTGAAGACCATTTCCAGCAATCCGCGCTCATGCTGGAAAATCGTCTTCCCGAACTTGGTATGTAAATTACTATTAACACTAGTGCGAAAATGTTTATAACGCTAATGACCATGGTGTGGCAACTAGCTAAACAGGCTTTGAACGAGAACAACAGCGCCATCTCCCAGTCATACCGGTACTAAACGAATGTTATCTCTCTCACTCAGTGCGTAAATTTACCTTTTTTGATGATTTTTTCGCTGTCACCATCCTGTCACATGTTCTCTATTGTCTTCTGTCATTTTTGTATTATAATATAATTTTAACATTATACACAAAAAATGGGTTTTTAGGTAGAAGCGAACCGAGAAATTTAACTCTCTTATAAAAATAAGTGTTCTGATCCTGGTTATATAGGTATCGTTTCGCCTATGTAAGTAGCTATGTAGGTAATTTGAAAATATTGCTTTAGGTATATTGTATATTTTAATGAATAAAGTGTGTGTATATATGAATGATAGACGGCGATTTCCAGTGAAGAAAGAAAAGATATTGAAGGTATGATTGTAACGAATTGATGTTTAATTGTGATAATCAAACACTAATATTTCCTTCCTCTGCACAGTTTAAAAAGGAATGTTTAAATGGTTCCCAATTGGTTTGAAGGTCTATACCATCTGCGAATTTGCTTGGTATTCTCTATAGTTTAATAAGTTATGTGAATTCCTCTAAGCAGTTTAAATATTGTATTTCTTATAATGACATAACATGAAATAAGATTTATTTTTGTTTTAATTAAAGTAATAGTAGATAGCATTTAGAACTTCTAATTCTTATATTTGACATTATCCATACGAAACAGCCATTTCATCAAATCATTACGTATGTCAAACATTCTATTATATGCATACTACTTATTTGTCCCAAATCACAATGTCAGTTAAATTTCAATTTTTGTCTGCAATGCAATCATTTGATAAAATATAGAAATAAAATTTTAAATAACCCGCGCGCTAAATTGTGACTTAAATAGTACCGGTATGATTGCAAGAGGCGCTGCAATAGTCGTTCATCCCCACTACAGTACTTGCCATTCTATCTAAGTTATTCTATGCTAATGACAGTTACTTTATTGATGTAAATATTGATATATACAGGCTAACAACTTAAACTACGAAAGCCTATTGATAGGAGAGGGTGGTGGGAGTTCAAATTAAATGTATCCATTTACGATTGTCAACTTTTTATATGACAGGAATGTCAGTGGTCATGTCAAATACTTTACCCACTTTACCGAACCATCAAACCTAATCCTAGGAATACCTACACAATTAATGAAAAAGTGCAAATTATAAAGCGGTTTTATAATTTGTCATAGTATTTGACATAACCACCCATGTAGCATAAAATATTTATAAAATATTATTTAGCAATGTTTATTACATATTGAAAGTGACAGATTTCTATTTATTAAACAAATATTTGA
The DNA here is from genome assembly GCA_023690525.1 of Holotrichia oblita. Classification (NCBI taxonomy): domain Eukaryota; kingdom Metazoa; phylum Arthropoda; class Insecta; order Coleoptera; family Scarabaeidae; genus Holotrichia; species Holotrichia oblita. Next base: position 61,762,856 of record CM043017.1, read on the forward strand.
TTTAATATTACATAAATATAAGTATACTAATATAAATAATATATTACACTTATATATTTACCTAATATGAAAATAAAATATATTTAATATATATATAAATTTGTCACATTCAATATGTAATAAACATTACTGACATATATAGTACAAATATTACTGATTTATTATATTATAAATATTACTGATAATATATTTGATAAATCAGCAAAATTTAAATTTGCCGCAATTAATTTTAGTAACTTCAACATAACGTTATCAAAATACCTGGTAATGTGATACAGAATCAGGTAATTTGATCCCCTAATGTTGAGCCTTATTATCTATCATTAAATTAGTATCAGTATCCGCGTCAACATTATTTTGTTCTAACAGTTGCATAAATTTGCCAACAGACTGCTTGATAAAGCGATATTTATTACAATACCTCGAATTACTGCAATTCGATAAATTCGACATCTTGGATTTATTTCCAAGTAAAATGTACTTCTGGGCACTCTACAAACACAAACACTATCGATCGTATGAAATAACACAGTCACAACGTATTAACAATACTTCGCATATACTTTTAACGTGGTAATTATATCTGCTTTTGATTCAGATCACACCATTTCAGGTCCATTACGCCAAAACGCGTTAAAAGTGTTGTAAGCAGTTCCATCCATATCGCATGCACATGCCGCGCATGCGATCATTGACTATTACCTATTACCGGTGTAGGTAATATAGAATGTAGTTATTTACATTAGAGTGCGGTAAATCTCGTCTTAGGTTCTTACCTGAAAACTAGTTGTGTTGCAAATGACCAAACACACATTTGTATTATTTTTTTAACCGAGAAAATGTAAGCGGAAATCAAACATATTTTACATTGCCAGTAATTGTAAAATCAGAAAAAAAGCGTGCAATGCGCGTTAGCGTGGTGCGTTAATAAATTAAATAAATTCACATTTTATGCAACAAAGATCGGTAGACACTTTTTTTTCATCGAAGAATCAGAAGAAATAAGTAACTAAATCAAAATTACAACAAGTAATTATTAAGTTGACAAAAAGTGTTCTCAATATTTCCTACACATTACAAAACTAAATACAAAATTAACGATATGAATTTGTACTACAAAAAAATATATTGTACTTTAATATTTATGTAATAAATATTTGAAAATATAAAATGTGAATCTGCAATTTAATATATATGATATATTTGAATTATCCATGCAAAAATATATACGTAAATATATAATTTTATAATATTTATGTTATAAATGTTTCACAATATTGTAAATAAATAGGAAATACTATATTTAAAACATATATATATTCATATATTCCTAAATATATATTTATATATAACGTGCTATATGTTGGAAATATTTAGCAAAGATACAAGATTTAATCAAGATGCATAATATATTGAATAAATATTATATGCTACATGGGCACTGACATTCCTGTCATATAAACAGTTGACAATACTAAGCTGGATACTTTTAATTTTACCTTCCACTACCTTCCCCTATCAATAGACTTTGTATATGTATGTACACTATATAACTTTTAAATGCGAATCGAAGTGTCATAGGATGGAGGCAACCAATATAACAAGCCGTAATGAGATCATATACAAGTGATGCGTAATGTTGAAATTTTCTTACACTATTTTTCGATTTTAATTACATGATGCACTGTTTCTTTTACTATAACATTTGTTTTTACTTTCAATGAAATGTGGGTAATTATCACATTCGACGTAGTTACTTGAAAGTACCTATTACTGCTATTACTTAGCATTTGAGGAATTAACAAAAAGCGAACCATAATAACAGTGCGTCTGACAGAAACAAACATATTTTTTCCACTACTAGCGTTAGAAGACGTCATTATTTGGTATGTTTTCGAGCCGAGAAGATGAATTTCTCCCCTGGTAGTCAATAATAAAAATTATCTCCTACTAGTAAATAATAAAAACAATTGACAATAATAAAATTATGATTTATTCAGTAAAAATGTAAAGAATAGAAATAATTTGAATATAAAACCATAGAATTCAAGAAAAAAGGTTAGGTTAACATTTAACAAGAATAAACAAAGTAGGAAATACGTAATTTGGTTAACACTACTTATTAAAATAATAATTAATAGTGCAATTATGGCAGGTCATGTTAATTCCTGACGTACCAGTATAGAAAGTAAAGTTTTCTACCGTTATATTCAGTTCGGTGTTTGATTTTGATACTGAAGTTGAGGTTGAGGGCGTCACCTCAAAAATACTAGTGCTAGGTGGTAAATCAGGTTCATAATTAACTGTTGTTCCCTGAACCATACTTGCAATTCTTTTCTTGTCAGTGATAGAGTCCTCTACATATCCTTCGGCTACTGTGGAACTTTTCCACCCTCCATGGCGTTTAAGCGATAGGATATCACCCCCGTTATCTGCTAAAATTGTAGCTGACGTCCTACTGAATGAATGGCCAGTGTAGTTGTTTGCATCCGGCAGTTTCAAGTATGTAGCTATTTTAATTGCGGAGCTAGTAATAGTATTATGTCCCATATTTTGTCTTGTAGGTTTTCCAGATCTAAAGCCAATAAAAAGTCTTGGAATGTCTGGCGAAGGTCTTATCAACAAGTATCTTGTCACCACATCAATCCACATAGATTCGACAATAACAAATTTTCTACAAGATTTGTTTTTTGTATGGGGAATGTTTATTACAATTATATCTTCTCGCAGATCGACATCAGCCACTTTCATGTTGCAGAGTTCGTCCGTTCGACAGGCTCCAGCAATACCTATTATATAAGAATAACCTAAAAATATAAATGTAATTTCCTGATTTTGGAAATATGGTCAAATGAAAATAATTACTTTAATCGGAAGAAAAACTTCATCCGGTACATCAGTAATAAACTGTCTGATATGATGTTCTTCAAACACTGCAGCTTTTTTTGGCGTATACGAATCGTTTTTTCGCTTTAAAAAGGCAATTACCTTGTACCTAATATTTTGATATGTCAATATTTTCTTTTAATCTTAAAGTTTGCTTTAACATTGAGAATTTAGCCCATAAACTAGAGGCTTTTCTCTTTTCCGCTTGCTCTTGGAAATATACCAAGAGCACGTTTTCAGAACCTTTTTTACTTTTTTTAATTTACACCAATCTTTAAAAATGTTATATACTTTTATGTAAAAATTTTTTGATTTTTCGGGCCGTAATTTTTGATACTCTATTTGATTTGCTTCCTTGCGGATTTCTGGAGGAGTACAACTACTGTCTGACATTTTTTTTGGTATTGTGACAAGACATGAATAAAATCTCAATTTGACATTAAATGTTTATTCATTTGTTTTTACAGACTAACATGTTTTCTATGGATATCTTAAATTAAACATTTATCGGAACGGCTTATTATATTACATTATCATTGAGAAAGCGGTTAAATATGCTGTGGAGAAAATAGTATATAAACCACGGCAGAGAAGATTTTTCTCAGCCTCTTAGCCATTATTCTGCTACTCGGCTGAGAAAAATATCTTCTCTCCCTTGGTATATAATTACTATTACTTGGTAAGCAATGACGTATTAAAGGTTAAGAAAAGCGGTAATTATAAGTATAAATAGTTATTTGCTATACAAGTGTTAAAAGTGCGATTTTATTTCACGAGTTAAAAGTTTGCGACACGAGCTTTAGCGAGTCGCAATTAACGAGTGAAATAAAATAGCATTTTTAACACGTGTATCGTACACTATTTTTTCTACAACTGTTGAACTGTGATACATTTTATTTTTGTTATAAAATGTCAAAAATTTTTGTAGAAATCCTAATTCATTTAATTAAATATAAACAGTTGTATAAAAAATAGTGTACGATACACGTGTTAAAAATGCTATTTCACTCGCAAACTTTTAACTCGTGAAATAAAATCGCACTTCTAACACTTGTATCTTAAATAACTATTTAACAACGATATTCGTTTATAGCAAAATTTTGCCTGTACTTAGTTAGTAGTGCTAAAACTTTGAATGCTATAAAAACTAAAGGCGACGTATATTCTAATTAAATGAAAGATATTAAATAAATATTTTTATCCATCTTGTAGTATTTATTATATCATGTGTGTCTTTATTAAGTATATTTGTAAATTAACAAAATATTTGCTTCTTCATAATTTGGACTTGCATGTCGTTGCTGTTGCCGTAATCTGCAGGTTTACGCGTTTCATATATACAGATCCTTTAGAGGAACCAAATCGAGCTAGAAAAGAGATAGATGTAGAGTGGGCGGTTGTAAAACATATACGGCATAGCACGCTGGCCAAAAATGCATTAAGGTGCGGTTAAAATATAGTAGATTCCTCAGTCGGTAACTGAATTAAACTTTTATAGCTTTTGGCCGATTTAGAAAGAATTAATTGTATATTTTGTATTAAACATGACGATATGATGCCTCCGGAGGGACTAAGCTATTTTGTTTGTAAAAATAACGTCAAAATTTATTTCAAACAACGAGTAAATAGCAATGAATTGAAATAATTTTGCATTTAGAATATAAGGAAAAAATCGTAGATGAATGCCAAATTGCGAAAATTGTAAATAAAGCATTCGTTTTTGCAAAAGCTATGTCAGTAGCTACAACAAGTTATATGATTAATATCTGTCAAATTAACTTTGGCACTTGTCTGTAAGATGTCGATAATTGATTGTGCGTATTAGGTTGCCTAATTTGATAAATTTAGGAAATAAGACAAAGAAAATATTTTAGTAATCGCTGCCAAGAACAATGTTTATAAGGGTAAGTTGAAAAAAATCATAACTCAAGTTATCAAATTGTACGTTTTCTATTTAGTGCAAACAAAATCTTATGAGAAAACACAAAAAGATTAAATCCAAAATTGTTTACATAATTTTATGCAAGGTTGTGTATGTATGTATTTGAAAGTTTACCTGTACTAAAAATAATTTATTTCGTTCTGCATAAATTATACATATAGTAAGAAATAAATATCAAATACAACAAACTTTTTAATGTATTATGGATGAAATAGAAAATTTGTTCATTTTTAAAAAACAAACGTTACAAAGAAATTAAAATGTTTGTGTATTTCGTTGAAAAATATATTTTTTTGTAGGAAAATAAGACAAGTTTGATATACACTATTATGTTTATTGAAACCAGGAAATATGCTGCAGATGTTACGCAGTGAGGTAGCGTTCAATATACCTTACACCTGCTACACCGAAGAATTGTATTATTATATGGGTACTTGATCTTCACAATATCCGAAATCAAACCGTGATAGCACTGTATGCTGAAGCTGCAGTTTAACGGAAAGTACACGTTTTCTATATCTTCGAGTATACCAAGGCTTCAATGCGCACGCGTCACCTTTCTTTCCAGATTTCTTGTTTACAAAAATGGTTTTTGACATGATGATGAAAATCGTTAATCGACATGCGCGGCGCGAACTAAATCACGCCCATTTTTTCAAATATTTAGTGGCTTATCCAGTGCATGAACTACGAAAGTTCCCCATGTCCGCGTTGTTCCCAATACGTTGATAACTTGTTAAAATTGAAGTTTTTTTAACTTCCTCAAATCTTTCGTCCACATTTTTAATAAGAGAAAAGTTCGAAGATGATGACAAGTTCCAACAACCGCATGCGATATTCACATTTGATTCACATCGTCCGCGTCCAGACTGCTACCAACATTGTAACTTCAAATAATCTAGGTGCATAACAGTCACAGTCACCATGGCTACCGGGCATAAGCAAAGAACATTTTTTTATAAATGAAATCGATGCATTGCAATTAATAACAATTAAGAGACATTTGACAAAATGTTAAATCTAATATTAAAAATATCTTCAAATTTAGCCAAAATAGTACGTAAATATTCATAATTTTTTTCTTAATATTAACTTACACATTTAATTGTGTATATGACACGTAAATAATTATTTTAAAAATAAATTTTATGCCTTAACATCAAATTTCGCTGTTTAAATTTAATAAAACACAAAAGAAGAAATGTTTTTTAGTCACTGAAATATACTTATTAATTGTATTAAAAGATACTGCAAAATCAAAAATGATTATTATTTTTATATTCCTCAACGACGTTTTTTAAAATTGCCGCTCGATATTTCGTAATACTGACTATCAACTGAAAATCCTCACAGAAATGTCAAAACACTAGCGAAACAAAACCTAGAAATAGCACTTTAGATCGATTTTTAGGTATCTTAGACTGATTTCCGCAAACAAGGGGTTCGTATTGAACTCGGTAAAACGTCTACATTCCGTTAAAGTGCATATAAATTGCCAATTCAATGGTCCACATACGGAAGTTAAGTACCTAATCCTCTCTCTTCAAAGCAGGGCTGTGCCATCACTCAAGATATCAAAGAAAAATACGTTGAAACTTTATTTTACATACATATGTGTTCGTCATTGTATGCCAGACTGACATATGTATATCCAATGTATGCTATTTAAATATAAAATAATAAATAAAATTTAATTTGGCAGAGTTATTTATTTTGTTCCTAATAAAAAAGTTTGTATTTATCGCGAATATCATACCCGTCTGCCCGTATCCGCGTACATTTGCTTTAGTAGGTCCATTGAGAGAAAGACAATACAGAATGTTGTATTTTCCTTCCTTTGATACTTTCGGTAAATTTTAACATAGGTGAAATATAAAATTATCCATATACCTATTTAGTAGTACTTTATGTACTTACATACATAGTATATGATAATACACATTTCTTGTAAAACGTAGTCTAAACGAGATATTTGCATTTTTTTGCTGGAAGTACAAAACCGATCATTTCTTACAGCTTGAGAATAGTTTATATTCTACACTTACGTTATAGATCCATGTAATGAAAATCTGAAATACAAATATTGTAAAATAAAAGAAATAATACTTTGCTTTGTTAATTTAATTAAATTAAATGGTTTAACAGTATTTACAGTATCAAAGAAACGGCTAAAACCGTCGATTATATTGTAGATATTTATAATTAATTGCAACAAGTTTATGGTATCTATAATACGCGAAGGCCATACACATCGTACGATTACATTCTCAACATTTTCTATTATCTGATAGGTAGGTACGCAACCGTGGAAGCGGAGATGTATATTTCGAAACTGATTTTAGCTAATTTAATATATTTGTTGAGATTGATATTAGTAGAGTCCTCTATATACTGCTAGATGTTTTAAATCGGCCATTTTTTTACGTGATCATCTGTTACGAATCGTCTATGGTATTGTGCCCACCTTAATTCCGTAAGTATATGTTTTACAAACCCAAAAAAGATCTATCTATTTACTAGTTCACCTTAATCGCTCTAAATGATCGGTATATTGAGCCACAGAAAAGTTTTGCCATCATTTAAATGAGTTATGTCTTAGATTGATTCAGCAACTTAACCTACATGTCCTACTCATGTCAATACGATGAATAGGTTAAATCGTTAAATAAGATTTGACATCTAAAGAATAGGATCGACTGACAATTGTAAAGTCAACCTAACATTCCAAACGATACACACAGCTAGTAAAATTAAGGAGTATTAAAATATGTACATCTATTCATATAGAGAATCACATCAAGCGTTTAATATATAAATCAAAAGAAGAAGAAAGAAAAATACAATATAGGAGTATTAAATACCAAAATCTGCATTAAGCTGCATTAATTTCATCGATCTTATTAGTAATTCTTTATCGAGGGTTGTTCAAATTGTATCTGTATTTTAAGTAATAATTCAATCTCCAAAAAATTCTTTCGGAAAATCAAATTTTCGTAGGTACTACTTACACTCGGTACGATTTAATCTTCGAACGATTTTAGTAAGGTAACTCACTAAAATCGTTCATATTAGTCCTACTACATATACTTATTTTATTGGAAGTAGTTTTCAGTAATTCATCACAAAGGTGTGAGTGATTTCAATCCGATTGTGGGCTTCGTAATAAATAGATGAATAGCACCGATGTTATATCTGTTATCACAAAAGTATCAAGACTTCGATTCTATAGAATTCAACGTTTGACAACCTAAAACTAAGGATACTGTCCAAAATGTTATATTTGCGCTCGATATACTTTCAAAAAACGTACGTCCAACAATCTTTCTCTGAGAAAACAGCTGCCCAGCCAACTCCAATTTTCTGTGGATAGTGGTAAATTCGTAAAAAATGCGTTTCTAACTATTGATCTACCACCGCCCTTTTTACGATTCTTAAATCGAGTTGCATTACAAAATGGTAAATATATTCCGGTAGGTTCAGCCCGCAATGGAACATAGGTTCAGTTCAATCCAGCAACAATAGATAAGATTTGTTTTGCGTTTCAGAATATTTCTGGCGTCATACAGACATCACCGAATTCAGTTGAATTTAAACCGTTTGAGGATATCTGTCGTTATTATTCATTCTGTGCAGAATCGACGAACGAACTTGTGGCGCATGATTAGCTTTTGCCTCATTCGCACTGCGTTCCATACGTATATTGTAACTTTATGTTCCGCCGTGGACTGAACCTACGTGTATAAAGTATGTATGTCCCCGGATAAGTGAAACGACTCTTATAATAGATAAAATAAATTGATATCAATTTTTATTTTTTGTGCTTCAGCCCTGCAAAAGTTAAAGGCTAGTTTCTAACAAATTTTCAATGTTGGAAAACAAGTCGGTCTTAACAGTGCAGTAAAAACTTTTCTGTTAAAGGTAAATCAATACCTTATTCGTTCATTGTACGTCAAAATATTACCAAGTAAAGTTGTTCAAAGTAAAAAGATATAAGTTTCAAATTATGCAAAATTTCGAAGCGATCGACCTACTTTGATAAGATGACAATTTTTTCGTTCAACGAAATATTCAAAGATCGCATATACACTTAATCTGAGGTTTTACCTTACTACTATTTCATTAATAGCATATTTGGAAGCTAATAACTTTTAGCAATGATTTAATAGTTCGACATCTTTTATTCATAATAAAAAATATTGACAATGAATAAAATTGTGTTTTTCTGAAAAGTAGGCCGATTTTTCCAAAAATTTGCATATGACAAGAAAACTTTTGATTGTAAACAATTTACTTTGTAAGATTTTGGCATTCTACCTGTTAAAAATTAGTCTTTAACTAATTGGCCTGAACCCCAAAATATGAAAATTGATGTTTAAATTTTGTTACCATTTGTAAGTGGTTTGTATCTCTAAACGCTAAAAGATATGAGTTTAAAATTTTAGTCAAATATTAGGACGAAAAATTTTAAAATGTCTATACATTTAAATTATAAATAAAATGTTATTAGGGCGATTCAAAAAAAACACCATAAAAAAGTTTTTTATTTTAATGGAACATCCTATATTGTATACCATTTGTGGATTCTTCATAGATTGGATAACTTTGTTAATAGTTCCTTATAAATCTGCTGCCAATTTGAAAAATTTGATTTTTTGAAAGTTTCGGCTTCTGATGAAAAAATTAAAAACAGGAAAACTATGACTTGGACGATTTACAATCGTAAGAAATTATTTTGACAAGGTGTGCTTTCAATAAACCGGCAGAGTATTTTGATATTGGCTACATGACATTAAGCAAATGATACAAATAAAAAGTTAAACGGAACACCCTGTGTGAAAGCACATTAAACCCCCTCCCAAAAAATTTAAATAGTCCACATCTAAATTTAACGATTAAAATGTTATTAACAATATTCTCTAAAAACCTCATAAAACCGATGCTTTTTTATCTAAATGGAGGCCTTGCTGCTTTAAAATTGGCATATGTTCATCTAGTTAAAGGTCTGTCATTAATTCCTAGTATAAATCGTATATTTTAAACAATTATTACGTTTAGGTAGATAAAGAATAAAACAAACAAGCAATACTCCAGCTGCCATTCCTGAAGATAAGAAACTGAAATAAAAAATAATGTTATTTCAAAGGATAGTCTCGTATGATACAAATAAAAATCTGCTTATTAGCCCCTGAAACCCGTATCCTGAATGAATTAATTAAGTACTGTGGTGTTGGCGTTACCGATTTTTATCTGTATTATAAATAATGTTAACAAAAAATGTATTTCATTCAACCACTCCAAGCATTTTACAGAAGAAGATTCTGCTTTTGCCTCTAACATTATGCATAGACAAGATGGTCAATCAATGTGAACATCTACTGCAATCGTTTTCATTAGATAATTTATTTATATTTATTCAATTTAAACGAAAATTTATAGTGTAGACATTTTTTTGAGAAGAACTTATTAAATTCATTTCAATCGAATATGTTAAAATTGAATGTGATTGATAATTTTTATTTCATTTACATTATTTTTTGTCTAACATATTTGTAATTTTATTAATTTGTTTATGATATCGGTTACTTAATTATTTTATTTTCAAATCTAATACCATAACTTACCAATGTATGCAATATATAAATATATTATGAACTACATTTATTTATTTATAAACGACATTTTGATATTAAATAATAATCAAATATTCATTCGATTCAAACAAATAATATTCAAATACTCCACGAATAGTCAATTACTTGAATGATTCATTTGAACGTCGTTATCTTATTTTTTAATAATGTATTAATCGGATATTCAAATTACTTCAAAATAATTTCCAGCTTTATCATTAGAATACAACTTACAAGGAATATAATTATCCACACAGCGTTTTTGAAGAATTTCGTTAATAACATTTTAATCGTTAAAAATATAAAATATGAATGAGATACTCTACCGGTTTATTGAAAGCACGTTTTGTCATACTTCTTACAAATATAAATCTTCCAAGTCATACAGTTTTTAATTTCTTCTGGAAAGCCGACATTTTCATAAAAATCAAATTTTCTTGGAATGGGAATAAGTATATAGGAAAATATCAACAAAGTTATCCTAATTTATGATGTAGAATCCAAGAATGGTATACAATATATGTAGTGTTCCATTAAAAATAACCTAAGTTTGACATGCTGTACTTTTTGAATCACACTGCATACTTGCAAATAATTTTAAAATGTACTCCTTATCGTCCTACATATACAGATTGGCCTAGCCACCTAGTGAATGATTCCCGTTCGACTTCAAATACACACACATACACATGTACCATGTATGTGATACAGAGAGGAGGGGATGCCGTGCATGTCGTAGGAGGTATGCATTTGAAAGAGAGAAACACGCTCGCTTTTGTAAAGTTCACTATAGAATTTTGTTTCGTTTTAAATATAAGAATTTCATTTTAGTTACAATTTTTATAGAGTTTTGTTTCAGTTCAATGTTATTGCATAGATACATCATTTGGAAAACTAGATAATCAAGCTACATGTACTAATTCCTAAAAGCAAACATGTACATCCTTACGACACTCCTGCCGCACTAATACGATTGAAAGTCGAAAACTCTTACGAATGTCCCCCACTATCGTAACTTTGCTACGCCTAGAGATGATACGTATATGTAAAATATGTATGCGCTAGTGTGTGTAATATGCACAGTACATATAAACCTATAACTCAAGCGATATACAGGACCAGCCTCAATGCACTTTCGCATTCGCGCAGAAGAATCGCTATATTTATTTTAAGTGTATACAATATCGACTTGTTGTATATGACACGGAACCAACAACACCAGAAAACATGCAGCAGAAAATAAGACATGTATGTGCAGACATTTCTGAAGACATGTTACTGCGTGTGCATAGAGATTTTTCTGCGCGAATGCGAAAGTGCATTGACGCTGGTGGCCGCCATTTTGAACATTGAATTAGATAGCTGGCTACTTTCTTCAACTGTTTACCTTATGTAAACAATTTGTAGCTACTATTTATTAACATTTATTTTCTACTTTTATATTTAACAAACGAAGGAAAAACATTGCTGCACTGATTTTATTATGTCCTCATTTTTTCGAAATATCTCGATTAATAATAGTTTGAGGTTATATGTTGTTTACTACTTTTCTATTCACAACTTATTGCTCTTTTAGAATTTGATAAAAAAATACCATATGCTATTTGAAAAAAAAGAGTTGACCTTGCTATGTCCTTTGTGTCTTTCTTTATAGTGACAACAGTAGTACCATCGAATGAGCCCCTTCATGTAGTTAAACTTTTGTCTAACACTTTTCTTCATAACATTAATGGTTTCGAAGATATTACAGCGTTACACTTTAAATGGACCTGTATGTGTTTTTTTATAATATAGTAATAATAGTATCACACATCACTAACATCTATAGATACCCGACGCCCGTGCATTGGGTTTAAACCGAATACTGGAGCGCCTCTGGTCTTTGAAGGAAAGAAGTAATTTAATTTAGCGGTAAATTCAAACGGACGTCAGTAATAATTTGTGAATGATTTATAATAGTTATTTGTGTATTTAGCGAAAAGTGACATATTATTGCGCGAGAGCAATAATGTCCCTTTTTGCCTGTAAGACATACAACATTTTTTCTAGAATCACTTAATAAAACGAAGCTGTTTAAATCATAAACTTTATTGTAAAATATTTCTAACAAATGGTCAATAGAATAGACTACAATAATTCACTTAGCGGCATTATTTGTAACCTGGAACCTGAAAGTAACAATTTTGATGCCTTGCCTTTCTCGGGAAAATAGGCAACAAATACGGTTTCCAAACATTTACATATTTTCTTCGCATTACACCATGGTCGCTTCTCATTGTTTTTGATTTTTCTGACAAAAAATTCAAACTTACGGCTCTTGCAGCACTTCTGATCTCAGGAAGTGTACTCAGAATATCACTATCACTATTTTCTATAATTTTCTTCAAATATATTTTAAGTTAACGCGCAAATTGCGAGAAATTATGGTGCTTTGCGATATGTCAATTTGAATGTTACATACTGGTTGCTATTGACAACACGCAATTTTCAGACTTAGACTTAGAACGATTAAGTGACAGTCAGTGACGGTCATGTGACGGTCTTCGGTGCCTAAACATAAAATTTTCGTTGCCAATGATAAGCAAAAAAGCATTCTGATTGCAGAAAAATATTATTATATTTATTATTTCATGATTTGGTATTATGAGTAAAGATAGTCGCTAAGTGATCACAATTAAACCTCGAATGGCTCCATCTATTGTTTGAAGGAGCAAACCACCCGGCTGGTACAATCTGGTTCCATTTAACTAAAACGTCTATAAGTGTAAGTGGTCTGTGAATAGTACGAGTGGATAATAGGGCCATTAAAACCATATATGTAATACTTCTATATTGCGGGTAGTCCTGGAGAAATTCAGACATCAAAGCGAGATAACTACATCGGTCCTCTCAAAACTAACGTTCTAGAATGAAATCGCGTGAATCGTTGGTGGGAACAAAAGTGAAAGCGCGTGATCAATCATATGTTCATGTTGTAGGTTAGTCGTTCCACGAAGCTCGTTTAATTTCTTCAAAAGATGTAAATATTCGACAAAAATATAATCGCCTAATTTTATTTAAAAACCAATAAAATGTGATAGGTAGGTACGGGATAAAAATATGTATTTTATTTTACCCAGTGCGATAGTTATAACTTTATCACATTTATATGTTTCACCAACAATTTGTCGTTCAATTTTTATTGCTAGAACTATTTGTAAAATCAAAACATTCTGCGTTTTACAGTCGCGTTGCTATAGTAAAACAAAATGTTTAAATCTATTTAGTAGGTCAATAGTAGTGCAATAAAATAAGTTCGTGTTTTTTTTTTCACTGTTATGAGCTGCAAAACAATTATTTAAATACATTAAGTTAAATAAAGATTGCAAAATAATACAGATTCAACAAAAGCTTTTTTGTCATGAAGTTACTTTTGTTAAAATCTTGAAATACACAACTTGGGCACATTTGTGTACTTTTAGTAGAGCAACAATGCGATAGTTTAGTCTAGACACTAATTTTGTATATTTTTGTTAAAACTTTTAAGAGAATTGTAGTTTTATTATCACATGTAGATAATTTGTAAAATATACCTATTACAATAATGACAATGAACAATCTTATTCCAATTAAATTTGCCTCCAAACAAGCGCATCGCGTCTGCGTATAAAGACCTCAGAACGTTGTAAGACAAGGAACCCCCTCTTCCATCACTCTTTGTTGGCGAACACTGCATGCATGGCTTGGTATAGGAGACCAGCAATTTGAAGTATTACATACCGAGAGTTGCTTTATTCATCAACACCACATCGCTTTATGTGATGACGTCATAATTAGATGGATTTATGGTGCATGTAATTTGCGAAGATTAAAGCAACGATTTCCGGTGTTATAGCAGTGTTGACTTTTATGTTGAGAGGTTATGTTTACAGTTTATGACATTTACGCATCATTTACGATTCTCTCGTTTTACGAAAAAAGGTACATATCTTTACGTATGCGTCTAGATTGCGACACCGTCGATTATAGAATCTTTTATCTTAATGAAAATACTACAAGTTTCGTCATCGGATACAGGTTTAAAATGTGTCGTTAAATATTTATATTATTGGCTGAATTGTGTTTTTAGATAGTTCATCTTAAACATCTCAAACACCATACATACCGTTCCTTAATATCATACTTTGTTTATCTGTTATCCGCGTGCAAAAGCGCACCCCATTATATATTCGAATTCATAATCCATATCTGCCGTTCGTCTAATAACCTGTAATAACCTTAAATTTTTCCGTTACGCCGATATAAACAAAAACAGCTGACTCTACCCCACTTCTCAATCCATCGCTAACATCGAACTCGAAGTTCGGTGGATGTGGTGTAACCATGGTGTAACACCATCGATTAACCGGTGGAGAAAGCAACCATTTATGATGGAACATCAGGGGGTTATTCTCGAAACAGTGGAAAAATAGCACTCCCAGGGAGTAACTTTCACCGCTCACTCCTCGATACTACTCGTTACGAAAAAGTGAGAAAGTCAACTCTAGAATAGGAACTACTGAAGGAATTTTTTGACAATTCTCTTGAAATTTCCATTCCCTCAGGGGGGTTATTCTCGAAACAGTGGAAAAATAGCACTCCCAGGGAGTAACTTTCACCGCTCACTCGTCGACACTACTCGTTACGAAAAAGTGAGAAAGTCAACTCCAGAATAGGAACTATTGAAGGAATTTTTTGACAATTCTCTTGAAATTTCCATTCCCTCAGATTCGAGAATAACCCCCCTGATGGCATCACTGATGTACACCGGTGAATAAAGCAACTCTCGGATACCTATATGATTAAAACACGCGCGATTTTTCAAGCACGACGGCGAAGCGGGAGTGCTTGAAATATAGCAAGTGTTTTAAGGAGCAGTCATCCACGAATACTTTCCACTATTTTTTTTATTGGTGTATTTTAAAAGTATGCTTTATTGGTTTCAATACTAAAAATATAAATACGAATTAATCATGTAAAATTTTTGTGATCAGATGTGACATTAGTATACCATTGGTTGCTATGGAAATGAGTAAATTAATAGTTATTTACGAACCAAGTGCGTGAAATCATATTTCGCGAATGAGTGACCAGTTTAAAGCGCGAGCCGTAAGGCGAGCGCTTTATGGACACGAATTCGCGAAATGTTTCACGCACGAAGTTTGTACAATATTTTTTGTACGAGAACTATAATAATAATATATATTGTTAAATACGTAATCGTGTATGACACACTACTAATCTCTTGATATTAATTAAAAAAATTTGAGTTGGCAGTATTGATTATTTGAAATGACATTTAATTTAAAATTATCAAATTCAAAATGGTAATTTATATAATATTTGTTGCTGTTCTGACATTCAATTACATACCTTCCAAATATATCAATTTCTATTTCATTTCCTTTTATTTTCATAGAAAAACAACGAACTGGGTAGCATAGTATTAAGGTTAGGAATTTATGATTTTAAAATGTCACTAAATTAATCAAGTTCCAGGCAGTACCAACTTTACTTTTACGCACTCGTGTTTAAAGTGACTTTTTACGCACGCAAATCGAATCGTGAAATGACAGGTTTTGATAAGCGAGTACAAAAAAGTAATTTGTAGACAGTCTGTCAGAACAGTCATTGAGTCATTGATTTAAAAAACCGAGGATATAATCTTTCAAATAATATCAATTGCACATTTCACATTCATTTAAAGTAAGTTTTTTCAATAAAATTATTATAAAATATTTCATTACAGTTTTTGACACATTTATTAATGACTTTTTTCTTCAAACGTACAAAAATATGATCATTTTGTTACTGAATACGTACCTTTGAAACAATTCATTTCTTTACTACACTGGAACCTCGTCTATATCAGCGGTTGCGAAACGTAAATATTCACTCATATCCTCTCATCCCGTTAGCGGAGAGGAAAGGCTGTACTACGCGCTGATTGGCTCATGTGAATACGTGCACTATCGGGTGGTGGATGCCGAGCGGATATAAATGAGTGCTATAGTGCGGAGATAAGTGAGGGTGGACATAAGTGAGCGCGGATATAGATGAGGTTCCAGTGTATATAGTAAAAAAAAAATGTAACCGACCAATCACAAGTCTTTAAAGTGACTGAACGATTATTTCATAACTGTCAAATATTTGCAAAATGTGCGAAGAAGAACTAGAAGAATCTACGCCACCAGAAATAATCAAAATTGCGAATCAAGCTGCTGCAACACTAATCCCAACTAAATCACGTAAGGTGTATGACAATGCGTATGAAAAGTTTCTGAAATGGACCAGAGAACAAAATGTCAACAACTACACCGAAAACGTATCACTAAAAAGTTCCGCTGAATATTTCCGCTTCTTTACCTACTTAAAAATTTGACATACATTTCACAATGCATCTCCGTAGACATTTGATGGAACTGTCATTGATTTCGTCCTTACAAATACGTATTTGTTTAACAATTTTTTGAAGACATTTATTTTTTTAACTATAATGGCAATACATAGTAGAACATTACGGTAGGTAGGTACAATTACAACAACTTGTTTTAAATTTTTACGGTCTGTCAATAAATCCCCACGCACTTAACCCAAAAATGAAAAATGTCATAGCTGCCATATTCATTTTGGTATTTACAGTATTTAACATGACGCCGAAGTACTGATTTGATTCATACAAATTTAATTGATGACGCAGGGATCATCTTTCGTGATTACAACTGTATATCTGTGTTTAATTACCTACGCTGTTAATCACGTAACGGACAAGATCCAAAAATTCGGCTGTATGTTAATAGTCTACGGAGAATGCAGAAGGAATTCCCGAGAGCGACAGATATCCACATTTATGCAAAATGACCTAAAAAATATAAATACAAGAAGCTAAAAATGAATGTTATAAAAAAGCTTTGAAAAGGAATAAGTAAGTGTGTTTTATATGGTCGTCATCGTGACCTGATCATATTTAACTTAATCCTTTGCTTTTTGTTTAATTTTATTTTTTGAGTTTTTGTAATGATATTATTTTACATCACTTTACAAAAATGTGGAAATCTGTTGTTAAATGCTACACATGTACTAGTCATACAAATAAAATATCAATTATTTTGACATTCAAGAATTACACAGTATCACACAGAACATTGGCAAAAGTAATAAATTTACACCAATTTTTTTATGATGCGTGCACCTGCTGTGATATTTTAGCTGTATTGCTTGTTAAGATTATCATATATAATACAACGAGTGGTTTTGTGATTATCGATAATCGCCGGCTTGACACGAGATATGTTGCCAAATATTAATTCCACGAGTCCGAAGGACGAGTGGAATTATTTGGCAACATATCGAGTGCCATCCGGCGATTGCAGATAATCACAAAACCAAGAGTTGTATTCTTTAGATTATACAACGAATAAAGCAACTTCATTAAATTAGGTACGACATTTTGAGGTTAATTTCTAACGGGTACTAATACATATAGGAAATGTCATCACTGACAAGCATTCTGAGCTGCCTAATAGCAATGCATAATAAAGCAAAAAAACAGGAATTAATAATACATATCTGTGATCGAACTTTACAACGTTCCATAAATTGTGATCATATGTAGTTTTCAGATTGCATTGTGTTAAGAGGTTTATTATTTTTAACGGTCTGATCAATATTTTCTAACATAGTTTCGCCATCTCGCGACATTTTCAATCAAATTATGACAGGTAGGAAATGTAACTGACAAGCAATTTGCAATGAACAATCAACGATTAAAACCGGTTGCTATGGCAAATCAACAAAGGTGATTATCGCTTATTAATGAAAAAGCACGGTGCTTGATTATCACTTATTAGTCCAGTAGAGGTATAGGGAATTAATACATTATGAGTTGTATAATCACTGCAATTCTGAAACCACTGATTTTTGTTTAATTTGAGGCGGGTTCTAGTGAAAGTATTATATTTAAAATAGGGATAAGTTAGCAAAGTAACTGCAAAATAGAAGAGAATACAGGGAAACTTTTAATTTAACTGTTACAAGTACTGTAAAGAGTTAACATGAAAGTTATTTAATTGTAGTTTTTAATCTTTTACGTCGTGATACACAGAGTGACAACCGGGAACCGGACGTTTTTGGAACACATAATGCTCAGATTACCATCGTGGAAGGGAAGCAAATGCGATGTCCCTACTGTTGTAATGTGATGCCATTTCAGTAAACATGGAGCAGTGGACGTTAGAACATCGTATGTTTGTATACGACACGTTTATTCGAAATGACGGATCTGTCATTACTGCACCGCGATTATTTCGCACTCATTTTAATATTGATCGACGGGGAGCCGTTCCATCTCGCGACATCATGGATTAGGTGGGTGAATAATTTGAGAAGAAGTAGCAACATAATGAAAAAAAGTCACCAAGTCCACAACGTATGGTAAGAATCCCCGAAAATAAGGATGGTGTAAGTCGTGTATAACTTTACAAGCCTCGTAATTTGGACGACACCAAAGAATGTCATTCGTCAGGAAATCGTGACTATTGATCAAGTAATGTTGGAGCGTGTATTGAACGTTTTCAGGCAGAGGGTCGAAAACTGTATCCAACGCGATGGCCACCATCTCAATGATGATATATTGGGCACATATGGCATTGTGTAAACTTCATTTTGGTGTTTTTGGTTTGGTAAATCTCTATTATCTTGAAGATGCTCTATGTAACACTTATTTCAAAATCGTCCGATTCCCGGTTGTCATCCTGTACTTCCACCTTTAGGTCAATGAAACAAGAAATGAATTATAACTCCATTTTAATGAGAGTGTCAATTGTTGTAATGTCGACATAGCAGCATAGAATAAAACTGAATTATAGTTTATTTGTAGTTTCATTGGCCAAAGTGGAAATATATCAGAAAATAAAAGATAAGTATATACAGATCATACCCAGTGACTAAACAAAAACACATTTCTGCCTTTGGCTGCTCTTGAGCAGCCATCAACAGCGGCCGTGAAAGCCTGAAGACTACATTAACATTCCTGTCTTTGTTAGGAAAGTTTACCGTGAAATAAACAAGCCAGTATTAAAATTCAAATAGGCGATGTTGCCGATACGACGGAGGCCAGATTCACCGCAAATTAAAAGACTATACACATTGGTAATATACGTTCAATAACGCTCAGCGCCACTAGTGGATGTGAAAGATGGCTGCACTAAAATATGTTTTCTTCAAAATTCCGATGAAACAGACTCCAGCTAAAATTTATTCTGGGTAAAATTGGAAGTGGGAGACACTGATTTACCATTAAATGCGATGTGGACGTATACGAAACTAGTCGAAGTTCACACTAAATGTAAATGGGTTACTACCGGAGGCCACATTTACCGCAATCTGTACATTTTCAGTATTTGCAAATTATTCTATAAAAGCCAGAGATTCATCTCTGATAGAATAAACCTATTCACCATTAAATTTACTGCCGTTTATTAAATAAATTTCAAATATATAGAGTTTCTGTGGTGTATCGTCAAACAACCGATACAGCTTAAGAGGTTCCTGCAACTAACCACCCACCACACATCAAAAAAACTAAATTGCAAAAAATTTGCAACTTGTCAATTTGACGCGTGATTATTTACGGATGACATTTCTAAAATTAATGTCTATTCTCTAAGCTCAGATGTGACGGGAATGGTGACGGGTATATCTGTCTCACTCGTTCATGGCCTACACAGGAAAAAAAATTGTCGCTCACTTTTTATAATATAGTATTCATATTGTATTACTACTGTCACCTTTGTTCCATAAATACCGATTTTAGAAAATTCTACAGTGGGTCAGCTGGAATGCACCGAAGCTTTTCTTTGCTTCTGTCTAAAAGAAAAAATATGAACTTCCCTGACGTTCGAAAGTCACTTGCTAGTTTTAAAATATTACTGAAATTCACACGTGTCTAGAATCGACTTTGATTGGATACCAGCCTACGGGGGAATCGTAAAGTCAACACGTTTTAATGTTTAATTGGAATAGGGATAAATAAAACATATATTGAATTTGTACCTAGCAATTAAGAAACGCGCAATTCACCTGCTTGTTTAATAATAAAATAAAAAAGGAATACACATAATGTAATGTATATAATATATATAGATATTATAAATAATATAGTGGGAATGTAAAAAAAATGGAACATGTTTAAATTTGTTGCTTACTTTTTTTGTGTTGTTGCTAAATGCAAGCCAATATCTCACAGACACACTTAAAGATAGATGCTCTACAACACTTTAATGATGTATCTCTGAGAGAAATATGTTGTAAAATATACTGCAATTATTGTAGTAAATTATACCAAACCGATGTTTATTATTATGTAAACCATCGCGTTTAGTTGAAAATACAATGTTGTTGTTTTATAAATAAGACTCGGTACACTATACTTTAAAAAAATTGTGGTAATGAATAAAATAAAATTATAGAAGAAAATCTCTACTATGAAACTGTATAAAATTGTGGTTAAACTAACACCACAAAAGTGTGTATTCTATAAGAAGAACTTTAAAATGAATGCCTCTTTATCTTCAATAGAAGATCAAACAAACGATCGTCAAAGTTACAACTACTAAGGAAGATCTTACGTAGAGTACGTTCATATTACTTTAATTTTAAGAAGATTTTCAATTGTATTTATTTTATGGACAACAATTGCGGTCGGCGGAACCTTTCTACTACAAATTTATTGTATTGCCTACCTACGGTTTTTTCAACTAGGCCGATTAATGCACTTGTTATGTTTTATGTTATAGAGGAACTGCTTATACTGCAATTGCAGTTACATAGATGTTAGGAAAGTAATTATAAAATGTATACAGTTACATTCTACATTCAAAGTATTAGTTCCAAAAGTTAATTACATTGTAGTTATAAGCACAGTTCTGGTAATATCTAATGTAAAAGTGGTAAAATATTTGGGCAGATATTGTGGTGCTGCCTCTAATTTTACTTCTTGAAAAGATACTTCATATTTTTTAATAATTTAAATATAGATCTTATCAGTATATTTTTCTACATATTCTAAAGGTAATATCCAAATTTAAAAAAGCAATAATGAGTAATAGAGGAAACTATAATAATAAGCGTTTATGTTTACAATAGGTCAAGGTAGTCCGGACCCTCTAATTAAAAAAAAAAATTGTTTATGGACCGACCAGATAATTTGATTTAGTCATTGAACAGAACTAACTTACTAAGAACAACTATAGATGATACATTACTTCACAAATTTTTATTTTTATTTTTCCAAGCTTCACGAGTTGTTTAGAGTTATATCAAACTATGACTGTCTATATTAATATCTACTACTATTTTTTTAAGTTTTCCTAACAGCTTCGATTCTAATCTTCTATTGTATTGATGTATTGAATAAAAAATACTTCATATGTGACAATAGCTGCAGCAATCTGAAAATAAATGCAGGTTAAGACTATTGAACTGCATATACATACCTATAGGTCCTTACGTTAAGTATTAACCCTCTGGTTACAGTAAAAAAATTCATTCCAGTTAAAGCAATTTTTATTGTACCTACTTGTTGAAGTAACCTCTTTGACTATAACAAATAAATATACAGAATATATTACAATGAGATTCGGTTTAAAGAATGTAGGGAAGTAACAAGAATTGCAATTTGAATTTTTGGAAGTATAATAATTTCATGCTGCGTGAAAAAGGTGTTTTTGATGTAAAGCACAGTGTATTTTATGGAGTGACGAAACAAATTTTTCAAATAGAGGCATGTTTAATAAGAAAAATAGTCACTACTGGTCTCGAGAAAATTCATTAATAGTTCGTCCACATGCTGCACAAGTTCGATTTAGTTTTAGCGTTTGGTGCGGATTAATTGGTTTGGTAGTCGTTGGTCCAGTGTACTGCAATGGTACGTTAACAGGTATCTGGAATTTATTCGTAACGTTCTAGATGATTTCCTTGATAACGCCAATTACCTGATGCGCCAACAGCAGGACGATGCTCTTGCACACAACTATTACCTAGTGTAAACCTACCTCGACACCGTCTTTGCTGAAAAGTGGATTGGTACAAATGGTCCAATTCAATGGCCAGCACGCTCCCATGATCTCTCACCTTTAGACTTTTTTCTTTGGGGATATTTAAAAAACGAGGAGTACAAAACGCGATACGACAAGGTGCGCGAATTGCAAGACAAGGTCAGAGAAGTTTTCGCCAATTAGATAGGAAGACAATCTTAAGAGCCACCCAGGGTGTACTCAAATGAACACGAAAACGTTTTCAGCAGGAAGGTGACACCTTTGAGCAGTATTTATAAATTATATATGCACTTTCTTCTTTCTAATTTAATTTTGTAAGCTGTAATATTAAAATAAACATTAAACACAAAATATTGTTTGTTTTGTCAAAAGTTAGCGGAGCAACGAACATTTTGAAGGAAATAGAAACCGCTATAACTACTTTATTATTTGTTTTAGGACAATAGTGTATTGAAACTTTTGTATTACAAAGAACGTTAGCATTCAGAACTTTAAAAAAATATACAGAGCGTTCTATTAAAAAATGATAAATTTCGAAATTTCTCGAAAATACGTTATTTAATTTTTTCATGAACTGCATGCTAATCAATGTTAAAAACACTAATACTTCGCTAATTTTACCTAAACAATGCGAAAACGGATGCCTTAGATATACACGACCCACAGCTCCGTAAAGCTAAAATTGTGTCTGATAATTCGAAAGCTACCGTTTGAAGAACTTGCGGTCATTTAGGGGTGCCAGCCGGCTCGCGACAACGGACGAGGGTGAAATTGGTGCGCGACTGTGCAGAAAATAAGGCGCCACCTGTTTAAAAATTATAAATCCTCCTATCTGGCGTAAAGCAAACAGGAATCCTTCGTTCGAGTAAAGGTAAACTACCCCAAACACAATTCGCGCAAATGAAAAGGGAAAAAAAGGAACCAACAATACTCTCGCCGTACCCAAAGCGCTCATTAAGAAAACAAAGAAGTAAACAAGTTACCAAAATTTATTTAAAAAAATATTAAAAAAGGTAACAGAACAAAAAAAAAATATGTATATTGGATGCGTAAATAGCGTAGCCAAATAAATACGTAACAATAACCCATAGAATTACAAAGTACAAGAATAAGCTATATACGCTAGATTAAAAAAAAAAACGTTACTTCGAAAACCCTCACAAATCCACCTTCGGGTACAAGTAATATAGACAAAATCAATTTATAAGTTAAGGCGCAAAACGCAGGCGCGTGTCGACAGGCGTGAACGTGTACACAGCGCAAAGTAATTAACAGAAAGAAAATTAATACACCAAACGTTTATAAAACCTATGAATTAATTTAATGCGGCAGCAACGGCCGCCAGATAAAACAATTAAAAATTACCACACAAAAACTGTGACTGCCAAAAATAAAATTCTGGGTAACTGAAGGTCTCAAACCCCAAATGAAGTTTAAACATTGAACAAAAATCAAGCGAATATAAGCGTATACTTACTCAACGAGTACAATAATAATGAACTATACCCAAATATACCAAGTGCGATGGTGAAGGAGTCCGACACGCTGCGTTACAAATAAACCCGATAACGATCTTAATAACCGCACAAAATAAGATAAAAATTAAAAAAACCTATCTGTGGGTACGACGATCCAAATTGGTCTCAAAACGCAAATATCTAAAAACGCTAATCGATCAAATCGAGGAAATACTATACGAAAATGAACACTACCAAGAATATCAACGCCATAAACATCCAAACTAGACCCACGTGCTGATATTCTTATTAATCAACCAGTGTACAAATATCCGGCACTACACCGTAATAAAATTCAATCAAAGAAAATCACTGGCACTCTTTCCATAAATAATACGTGCGTTTCTGCCTCGTGTCGAACAGGAAGACCGTTTTCCCTCGCGAAAGATCCACGCGATAATGCCCAAACGCGTGTTCAGCGCCGAAATTACTTAAAGTAGACAAAATTTATGGAGCGAAAACACCCTGGACCGTAGGCAACCCAAACTGACCTCAGATAAACAGTTCGTTCCAAAAATAAATACCAAAAATACGCTAATTAAAAATAAAACGTAAAAATTCCACCCCTTCCTCCAAAAGAAATTTTCCATGAAATTTCTGATCCGCAATCCAAAGAGGGAAAAGTACTAAGCCAAAAAAACGCTGAAAGTAAAAATTTTTCGTCTGAGCAACAACAACCGACAACCACAGCAAAACAACTCCCCTTGGTCCCAATCATACCAGATTCACTCAAGACAACATATAGCCAAACCACCACGCGGCTCTTCGGCAAATCGGCAGGAATACCTAAGGAGAACATCAAAACTAAAAAGCGCAATCTGACTAAAGACACACCCTGCAAGAAACAGCCAAGTTCCCAAGCTCCTGCAACAGTACTCCGAAGAAAACCTAGAGCAGACGTAAGAACAAGATGCATAAAGCATGGAAAAAAGCTCAGACTGGAAGGAGATCATTAGTTCCAGCGGCGGAAAGAAGAAAAAAAGCTATACTGTATACAAGAACTGAGTTTCCGCTGACCCACACAGGAAGCAACGAGCGACAATAGTCAGCGTAAAAGATACACTGTCCGTGAAGCGGAACAATGATCAAGAAAAAAACGGGACAACTAAAACGGGTTTATTTACTACAAGTTACAGGATACCAAATGGATTAAGGATTTGAAATAAACGAGAAAGGTACTTAAAATTTAAGTACCTTTCTCGTTTATTTCCATTATTGTGGAGACAATATTTAATATTGTCTCCGCGCAAATGTAAACGCATCAAGCCAAGGTTCCCTGAAAGAACAAAAAGAAGTGTAAAGTGGCTAAACAAAAAACGATCCTAAAAATCCAAAAGTTTAAAGTTTGCTAGCAGCTTCGAAGAAACTAACGTTGAAGGCGACAAAAAAAATAATAACGACGCTAACAATGCCGAAGAAAAAAAGTAAACAAACAGAAAGTTTCACCCACCCTACCGTTGGCATCGGTTCCGCCACAGGGGCAACGATCTAGCAGCTGGGCAATACTACTAGTCGACAGCACTCCCTTGACGTCAAGTCAAATCCGAGTAATCCAAAACCTGTATAGAAGTAAAAAAAAGTCAACTCCGAAATAAACAACTCCAAAACCAAGGTTTCCAAACCAAAACCAAACCAAGTACTCCGAAACGTCGATCAAAGACCAACCAAAAAAATGTCAAAATTCGAGAGTACGAAATCATCCAACATGTTCTAAGTTAAGATAGAAAAGTGGGGTAGGGGAAAAACTAGGTCATAGGACTAGGAAGAGGGAACACGGAAAATAAGGAAAAAGAACTTTACTCTCCAAACAGCATACATCCTGGTAAACGGAAATTCAAAAGCGGCAAAACAAACGAACATCGAAATCCCCAAAAATAGAACGAAAACTAAGGAAGTACCTGAAACAAAGTGCAAGGGAGAGACTGAAACCGATTACGGGGCTCTTACCCGAAGAGGTTAAGGCTCCAGGAAGATTCTCACTGCCTCACTTGGAAGGGTAAAACGGGGAAAAGGAAAGGAACTAGACCAAATCTTCTATCAACTATCCACAGGCTGTAACTTCAAATGTGATGAGTTCCAAATACCCGGAAAAACACGTTCGGAAAGATCCTTCAACTCATAATTTGTTATCACGACCAATCCTACGATGATTCATGAACGGACCCACAACCTTATCAGACAATTTCGCAGAAAAATACTTAGACGCATCCGACAAGACAAAATTCTTTCTCCAGACCAACTGATTCGGCAAAAATTCTACATGTCTACGACGATCATAACGTCCTTTAGACTTCCCGTAAAACCGTTTAAGCCCAGCCTGAACATCCTTGTAAACCCTCTCTAAAGTTTCTCACCGATGTGTAAACTGTTCCTTTGCAGCTGTCTCGATATGCAAGGGTTCATTCGTTTCCAGTTTACCCCTACGCGCATCCTCTCCTAAAACCATTTCACGTCCAAACATGATAAAGAAAGGAGATAAACCGGTAACTTCGTGTTTAGCAGTTCGCACCGCGCAACCTACTTTAGAAGAGGATGAAACCCTCGGAGACAGACCTATATTTAGTCTAATAGGAAGTGTAGGTCACAGCGAGGATATAGTTCAAGTGAAAAAAAAAGGAAGAGAGCAAAGAACTCACCACTATAACACGACCCTAAGCGGCCTGCACCCGTAGACGAAGCAATGGTAGAAATTGACCAAATGTTAGCGAAAGTTGTGAAGAGAACAGGAGAACTTAAGAAGTTAGTAAATGGAAGCACGAAAACAAAAATAAAAATAAAGCAGGTGCCGAGAGAATTGGACTATTTGGTCGGACATCTAGAAAACAGAATTGCACAATATAAGAAACATGCCAATTGTGAAGAGAGGACTAACATAAAGGGAAAAGATGAAACCACACAAACGTCGTTTGTAATACAATTGGTGTACAAGCGGACTCCAACGATATAGAACTGGAAAAGCAGGAGGCTGAGAACAGGCTTAGGGAGAAGATTCAGTTAGCTATGCGGCAAAGTCAAGGCTTCGAGAGTGTTGGGACTATACTAGATATAAAGACAACGCGTACAGCAGGACAAAGGTGGAACAAGAATGGAGACCATGTGATAATACTGGACCCTGAAGCACTGGATAACAACAAGGCAGTGGACACTCTGCTACCACTGTATCCGGAAATAAAAGAGATGGCGAAAAATAATATAGGAGAAATAGATTATGTCATCAAAATGGTAGCAACTAAGACTAGAAGTCAAAAAACCTCCGAGGTGTCGACAGCCCTATATGTTCTGCCGTTAAAGATAGATACAGGAGGAATCAATAATATGGAGAATGTGTATAAATTGATTGTGGAATTGAAAAACACTGTGGAAGTGCACCCAACAAGTACCCTGCAAGTAATACCAAGTGGGGGGTTGAATTCGGACTACATTAAGAAGATGTGTGAATGTGTGTTTACAAATACTGACGTGAATGTTACAATAGTAGTGGACACTAAGGCTAATCGGAAGACAATATTGAAAGGTAGAACACCAAGATCGCAAGCTGAGAGGGTAGTGGTTAAAAGTGCGGGTAATACATAAGCAGACCTGTTAAGAATTGTTAAAGAAAAGGTGAACCCTGAGGAGATGGGAGTCAAAGTTAAGGCAATTAAGAAAACCATGGCAGGGGACTTTATGTTAGAAGTAGAGGAAAACAACAAGAAGACGGGGGCTTTGAAGGAAGCAATAACTAAGACAATAGGAGCAGAAGTAAGAATACCCAATAACACAGGTATCCTTTATGTGCTTGACATAGATGCTGATTTAACCACAAGCCAACGTGGCTTACTTTCAGGAGATGGACAAGACATGGAGATCAAGTCGATGAGGCCATGCAGGGATGGGAACCAGATTGCGACAGTCCAAATCAGCAAGGCGGCTGCCAGTAGGCTGATAAAAATAGGAAGGGTGAAGATAGCCTGGGTGAGCTGCAGAATTCGGGAGCGGGTTAGTCCTCAGATGCTTCAAATGTCGGAGAATTCGGTCATAGAACTAGAGAGGATCATTCGAATCGGTGCTTAAACTGTAACCAGCCAGGACACAAGCCAGGGATTGTAGCAAAACACACTACTGCCCAACATGCAGTTCAAGCGATCATCGGTAAGTTCAGGCAAGTAATGGAGGCACAAAGGAAGCTAAGGGTAGCCCAAAGCAATGCCAGCAACTAGCTGATCAATCAGAAGAATAATAATAATGATTAGAATTCTACAAACTAACCTGGGCCGAGTTAGGATAGCTCACGACATTGCGTACGCGGCTGTCTATGACAGCTCTATAGACATTATTGTAATTGGTGAGCCAAACATCAAAATCTCAAAGGAAAATCAATACATCCTCGATAACAATATGATTATGGCTATATACGTTAAAAACAAGGACAGAGGGATATGTAGTCATAGTCTGGGAGGCGGGTTCGTCTGTCTGAAATGGGAACACTGGCGACTGATTGGTTGCTACGTATCCCCGAATATTCCTCTAGTAGAATTTCATAAGCACCTAGATAATCTCGCGGAAGAAATTAAGTCGGAAGACACAGAAGTAATGATCTTTAATGCCAAATCATCAGTATGGTGTTCCGCCGTTACTGATACTAGGGATGAACATCTGACAGAATGGGCAGCCGAATTAAGTTTAAATGTGATCAACAAGGGAGATACACCGACCTTCCAACGTGGGGCCAGTAGATCCTTCATAGACATCACATGGGCGTCGGAAAAAATAACAAGCAAAGTTCAGAACTGGGAAGTGCTAACTGGAGAATTCCAGACTGACCATCAACACATATATTTCGAAATAGCAACGGACGAGCCGATACATAAAAGGGAGACACGTGCATATTACACATTCAATAAAGAGCGCTTCATAACAGCGCTGAAGGACCTCCCCGAAGATATCAGGAGGTTAATCCAGAAACGTTTATCGACACCAAAGGAAAAATGAATAAAGAGTTCACAACCCGCTCAATGAGGGATAACAGGAAAACGCCCAACTGGTGGAATAGCGAAATTGAAGCTAAAAGGAAGGAGTGTATAATATGGCGGCGTGAGACCACCAGACATCATGGCCACAGACCAACTGAAAATGCGTCCCATTTAGCACCCTTCCGGTACAAGACGGCGAAGAAAGAACTAAAGTACCTAATACTGTCATCTAAGAAAAAACACTGGAGCAATTTGCTAGATGATTTGCAAAATGATATATGGGGCGAGGGGTATGAAATAGCCATGAGATACTTGAGGAAACCCAGCCAACCCTACAACCTATCGGTACCGAAGAAAATTCAGATTGTGCGCGAACTATTCATGATCACTGAGGATGCCCCCGTCAACATACCCAAGAGAGTAAACGATGTACCGTTGTTCGAAAAGCACGAACTGATGAATGCGGCGGGCAAGATCAAGTTAGGCTCCTGGCCCGGACGGCATATCCCCAGAAGCGGTTAAACGGATGGCGAAAACTGTCCCTAGTATAGTCTTGGAGGTATTCAACCAACTGCTCAAAAGGCAAGAATTCCTTGTCACTTGGCAGGAAGCCCTTGTGGTTCTCATATCGAAGGGTAAGCAAGTGGAGTCACCGACTGCGACGGCGTTCAGATCTAGATGTTTAATAAGCGTCAGGGGGAAACTTCTAGAACGCTTGGTTAAGGAAAAACTGGAGGCGGAGTTGGGAGAACTCAGTGCAATCTCGAACAGGTAGTTCGGCTTTAGGAAGAAGCGGTCCACGGTTCACGCTGGGTTGCGGTGGTGGCATTGGATATCAAAAAGGCGTTCAATCGGGCTTCCTGGAAGAGAACTATCGCAGCAATAAAGAAAATGGGAGTCTCGGGGTACATTGTCCATATAGTCGAGGATTACTTCAACCAACGAGCGATTGTTATTAATAGGAAAACGAAGTTGAGGTTGAGTGCCGGGGTACCACAGGAATCGGTCTTGGGCCCGGTACTGTGCAATATACTATATAACAAAGTTCTAGAGGTCGACCTTATGGACGGGGTAACGAGTATCGCATATGCCGACGACTTGGCCCTGATAGTGGAAGCGGTAGATGTCAGAGACTTAGTAGTTAAAACCAACGAATCCATAGAGGCAATCGCAAAGTGGCTCGAAAGTAATGAACTAAAAATCGCTCCCCAGAAGTCGGAGGCGGTGATAGTTAAAGGGCCCCGCAAGAGAGAGAATGTGCTTTTTAACATACTAGGAACAAACATCATCCTGAAAAAAGAAATTAAATACCTCGGTGTAATAATCGATGAGAGACTGTCTTGTACAGCACATGTGAAGTACGTGATAGGCAAGGCGGAAGCTACACTGTCGTCGCTCGTAAAGATATTGCCAAATATAGGAGGTCCGAGGAACAACAAGAAAATGGCCCTAGGTGGGAATCACCCAGTCTCAGGCCTTGTAGCCCCCGCTTGCATGGACGTATGGAGCAAAACAAAGTACATAGACATGCTAGAGAGACTCCAAAGAAGGACTCTGTTGCGGTTGGAAAGCGGGTATAGAACGATCTCTAAACCAGCTATACAAGTCATAACGGGAAACCCGCCGTTCTCCTTACTTGCGGAGGAGCGATTGGCACTTCACAACTTGACATCTGGAAACTCTACCATAACCAAGGCGAGGAAAAGGCTAAGGACATTATCCAAGTGGCAAAGGTCCTGGAGAGAGTTGACAGCGAAAGCGGAATGGACCAGAGTGCTTATCCCTCACATAATACAGTGGATACAGTGTCAGAACAAGAAGTCCGATTATTACCTAACGCAGTTCCTGTCAGGACATGGCAACTTCAGAAACTATCTCAAAAGAATGGAGAAAATGAGCGATGACAGCTGCCCATACTACCACAGGACCGATACTCCTGGACACGCAATCCTGTCGAGGCAACACTTATTTTTCTAGGTGAACTGTGACGCACTCAACTACTTGTGACCGCAGTCAGGATCGTCGTACCCACAGATAGGTTTTTTTAAATTTTTATCTTATTTTAGTTGGTTATTAAGATTGACCAAGTTATTGGGCTTATTTGTAACGCAGCGTGTCGGACTCCTTCCCCATCGCACTTGGTATATTTGGGTGTAGTTCATTATTGTACTCGTTGAGTAAGTATACGCTTATATTCGCTTGATTTTTGTTCATTGTTTAAACTTCATTTTGAGGTTTGAGACCTTAAGTCACCCAGAATTTTATTTTTGGCAGTCACAGTTTTTGTGTGGTAATTTTTAGTTTTTTTTATCTGGCGGCCGTTGCTGCCGCATTAAATTAATTCATAGGTTTTATAAGCCTTTGGTGTATTAATATTCTTTCTGTTAATTACTTTGCGCTGTGTACACGTTTACGCCTGTCGACACGCGCCTGCGTTTTGCGCCTTAACTTATAAGTTCATTTTGTCTCTATTACTTGTACCCGAAGGTGGATTTGCGCGTGGTGTTGTTTGGCTAGTTTACCTTTACTCGAACGAAGGATTCCTGTTTGCCTTAGGTACGTCAGATAGGGGGATTTATAATTTTTAAACAGGTGGCGCCTTATTTTCTGCGCAGTTGCGGACCAATTTCACCCTCACCCGTCTTCGCGAGCCGGCTAGCTCCCCTAAATGACGGCAAGTTCTTCTAACGGTAGCTTCCGAATTATCAGACAGAATTTTAGCTTGAAGGAGCTGTTTTTTTATTGTTTAACCTTTTAGGAAGGCATCACAATTAGATTTTTACCGCCCAACGTGGGGCCATAAACGCAATTTGGGTCCTGCCATATCGTTCGTGGGTGTTATATTGTTCTGGTGGAAGCGAACTTGCGTGTTGTTTTACCGGTTCTTTACGGCTTTTGGTATATTATTTGGAACTTTTCAATTTTG
The DNA here is from genome assembly GCA_023690525.1 of Holotrichia oblita. Taxonomy (NCBI): domain Eukaryota; kingdom Metazoa; phylum Arthropoda; class Insecta; order Coleoptera; family Scarabaeidae; genus Holotrichia; species Holotrichia oblita. The sequence continues at coordinate 61,794,783 of CM043017.1, forward strand.
AGGTATCCATTTGACTTTTTTGTAACTCGGATTGGATTTCCAACTTCTTTTTGATTTACAGGGGCCTGTGTGAATATTTCTAGAATACCATAGGACTAGGGGGACCGAATTTACTGTCCTTTGTTAATTCTTTTTAGGTATTTAGATAAGTTTTTTTAATTTGTCTTAGATTTTGGTAGGCCACGGACTTTAAAGTGGAGGTCGAATTGCGCATTCGCGGTGTGCCCACTCTTGCGGCTGTGGATTCGATGAGAAAGACCTTGAGAAGGCTTCGGAAGCTCGAAGTTCCTCCTAGTTTTGTTTGGCTGGTGTATCCATTTGACAGTGATAGTTGTCAGCCTCTCTTCCAAGCTGAAGTCCAAGCTCAAGCGCGGACATTCTACGATTTAGGAGGGGTCCGTGATTGGATATGTTCAGGCATCGGCGGCTCAACTTTCGCCTGAGGACTCATCGGATAAGGAGGATTTTACTGGGGACAATGCGGGTTACGGGACGAATGCTTCTTGTTCTCATTCTGCATGTGATGTGTCAAGCGTTGGGTCAGTTTCGGTGATGCAGTGAAAATTTACGTATTCTGGCAACAACAAGGAATTGTCCTTGAACGACTTTTTAGAGCGCGTCGCGGAGTTGATGCGTGCGCGCAATGTGTCGAAGGAGCAGGTTTTCGATTCGGCCCTAGATTTATTTTCAGGTCGTGCGTTGGTATAGTACTGTGCGGTTAGGAGTAAGCTTTCGGGGTAGGATGAATTGGTGGTAGCCCTTAGGGAAGAATTTCAACATCCAGATTATGATGAGCATATCTTCGATGAAATTAGACGACGTACTCAGAGGGCGAATGAGTCTATTAGTATCTATATTTCGATAGTGTGTAAGACCGTTATCAGATTTTTAAACACAAAAAAGGAGAGAAAAAAATTAAATTGACTAGCCACAGCCGGTTACGAGGCTTACTCAAAAACCAGGGTGCCAATACGCAATAATTAATAGGGGTGCATTTTCCCCAACAGCAAAGTGAACTTCCGAGCTAGGTGTGCAGAGGACACCAATCTGGCGCGTTAAAAAGCTGGCCTTCGTGTCCTCGTTTATTACACTAATCGGGCGCGTTGAGAAGCTGGCCTTCGTGTCCTCGTTTAGGAAACCAATCGGGCGCGTTGGAAGCTGGCCTTCGTGTCCTCGTTTAGGACACTAATCGGGCGCGTTGAGAAGTTGGCCTTCGTGTCCTGAACGAGGACACGAAGGCCAGCTTCTCAACGCGCCCGATTGGTGTTTAAAGAACATTTAGGACAAGTCCGCACAGTGACATCACGTTGGCCGTACCTATAACAATGCTTCCTCAAAGAATCGCTAAATGTCCCTCACGGTCGCAATTGCAACATTTAGGAGCTGGACGAGAGTCTGAAGCCAATGACGCAACCGAAGAAGAAGAGGACATATATGGTTCCAAAGACTGAACCCTACGAGGTGGCGGTACATACGCATCCACATACGTCTGGCGAAGCTCGAGTTTAGGACCCATACTCTTAAGATCTTCTAGAGACTTAATTTCAACCAAACCTAATTGACTCTGATAAGAGGGTGCTAAATTTTTGAGAATGACGCGCAACTGCGTTTTCTCGGGAACTTTAATGGTCAAACTAGAGAACAAATTGGATACTTGTAACGTTATCGTTACGTTTGAACCACGCTGTATGTCATCGCTTTCGAACAGCGTTGTATGTTGTCGTCGCTGTTAGCGTAAACCACCGGATCCGGCTGAAGTGATTTCCATTCGTAAATTTGGTTTGTATCTTTAGTATCTTTTTTCACATTTTTATCTGCCGATTTCTGCCTGTGTAGGTAATTTAGCTTTGTAATTAACCTTTTATTTTCAATTGTAGGTTATTAAATTCTCTAGTGCGGAATAGTTTTTTTTTGTGGTGTTTTCGGACAATTCCCACGTATCTGCCGTTTTATAATTCCTTAACACGTCACATCAATTAAATAATGTAATGAAACCAGCTGGTCTAAATAATTTTTTGTAGAAGAGAAAACATATGTCATATAGTTTTTGTAAATTTCTTGCATTGAAATCGGGATATTATAGGTTCGTTCCAACACGAAGTTTGTGTATCGTACAATGTATTGTTCATGAATCACTTTATGCGCATGCGTTAACATTGTACTACAGTTGACTGATCCGCTCATCGCTTTGTGTTGGAACGCTCTTAATGTCATCAGAGAATCCCTCCGTATCTGAATCACTCATATTCGATAAAACAAAATATCAAATAACAGTAATAACACACAAAATCAAGTATAGATCAAAAGAGATACTGACAGTAGTTGCTGACAATCGAGGGACTTCAAATCATTTGAGGTTATTACGTTCTGCGCATTTTTGGCACAGCCGGGGCTAAACGGCTCGATAAAAATCTACGTACTCGTTTGATCATACACGTACCGATTCATGTACCGCCTAACAGTGTGTTGCAACAAGCGGCTGTTCGTACATATCACGGTCAGACGTTGTGTTGGAACACTAAATTCATTCTGCGCAGAGACCCGTTCGTCCAAGTAACGATCGAACGGTGTGTTGGAACGAAGCTTATATTTCTCCGCAACTGCGCAGAAAATAAGGCGCCACCTGTTTAAAAATTATAAATCCCCCTCTCTGATGTACCTAAGGCAAACAGGAATCCTTCGTTCGAGTAAAGGTTTACTAGCCAAACAACACCACGCGCAAAAGAAAAGGAAAAAAGACCAGAACCAACAATAGCCTCGCCGTACTCAAAGCGCTCAAACAAAGAAGTAAACAAGTTACCAAAATTTATTTTAAAAAAATATTAAAAAAGGTAACAGAACAAAAAAAATATGTATATTGGATGCGTAAATAGCGTAGGCAAATAAATAACCATAACCCATAGAATTGCAAAGTACAAGAATAAGCTATATACGCTAGATTCAAAAAAAACGTAACTTCGATAACCCCAACAAATCCACCTTCGGGTACAAGTAATAGAGACAAAATGAACTTATAAGTTAAGGCGCAAAACGCAGGCGCGTGTCGACAGGCGTAAACGTGTACACAGCGCAAAGTAATTAACAGAAAGAAAATTAATACACCAAAGGCTTATAAAACCTATGAATTAATTTAATGCGGCAGCAACGGCCGCCAGATAAAAAAACTAAAAATGACCACACAAAAACTGTGACTGCCAAAAATAAAATTCTGGGTGACTTAAGGTCTCAAACCCCAAAATGAAGTTTAAACATTGAACAAAAATCAAGCAAATATAAGCGTTACAAATAAACCCAATAACTTGGTCGATCTTAATAACCAACTAAAATAAGAAATTTAAAAAAACCTATCTGTGGGTACGACGATCCTGACTGCGGCACAAGTAGTTGAGTGCGTCAAAGTTCACCTTCTAGAAAAACAAGTGTTGCATCGACAGGTGCCTGTTCCAAAACTACACTAGTCGCAACCTTGATTGCCGTGATAGCAGGTCTAATGAACTTTGGCTGCATACCATAAAAAAATTGACTAAGCCTCAGCGTTTGCTAGTCACTGAAACCCCTAAAAATAAAACGACACACCCAAATCAATCTCAAAACGCAAATATATAAAAACGCTTTCCGATCAAATCGAGGAAATACTTCACGGAAATAAAGATTGAAAAAGGCTTCACCACGAGGCCACAGAAGACGCCATTAAAAGATTATTCGAAGCAGGGTAACTCCGCTTTACGCGCTACCAAGAATATCAACGCTATAAACATCCAAACTAAACCCAAATGCTGATATTCTTATTAATCAACCAGTGTACAAATATCCGGCACTACACCGTAATAAAATTCAATCAGAGAAACTCACTGGCACTGCCATAAATAATACGTGCGTCTCTGCCTCGTGTCAGAACAGGAAGACCGTTTTCCCCGAAAGGTTCACGCGATAACGCCCAAACGCGTGTTTAGTGCCGAAATTACTTAAAGTAGACAAAATTTATGGAGCGAAAACTTCTTGGACCGTAGGCAGCCCAAACTGACCTCAAATAAACAGTTCGTTCCAAAAAGAAATACCAAAAATACGCTAATTGAAAATAAAACGTAACAAATGGCGAAATGGCTGAATTAACCTGTATACAATAGTATAGAACAATGAACATATCTCTATTATAGTGTTATTACTGTATCAGTATACAGACTTTAGTAATAATAAATAATGAAGGTATGGTTGGGATATATGAAAAGTGATGATAGGTTAGGATAGGTCCAAGCTGTACTACACGATGGTAATGGAATAGGTTACTACATTTAGACTAGCTAATGCCCATCAAAGATTTGCGCATCAGTCATATAGAATTGTTACGAACCTTTTACTCAATATTGATTCCTGTGATACGAATCGCACAGAAAATCCGCACTTCTTATACGAATTATATAAATACGACCCACCTCTATTAGAACAACCAATAACTATATATAAAAAAGTCGTTTTGCGTAAGCTATTTACAAGTACTGGCTTATCCTACTACAGTATTTGCAAAGAATTAAAGAAGATACAACTTGCACAGAATAAAACTTGCGATCATGAAATTCAAAAATGAAAAATTTTCAAAAATTAATCTTAAGAAGCTGTTTGTATTTTTAATATAACCCGTGTGGTGGTACTCATCGAGTGCATTCCCAAATGGCGGATAGGGAGGCCTAGGCCACCGCATCGTTCTTTCCATGTGCTCTGAAAAGAGCGATCATAAGCCTACTAGGCACATTGGCACGAAAACCTGGGCAGTCTAAACCTAACAGATATTAGTATACTTTCCTTAAACAATAAAATTTCTACGGATATTTTAGTATTTACATAAATTAAAACTTGACGCTAATCTAAATTCTTTATAAATAATATAATTTCCTGAAGAAGTCGCAAAATTGTGACGAAATATTGAAAATAAAGATTTTTATTATTAAAGGGCCGAAAAACCTGTAGAAATTTTTATATTTTTATACTTTTCGTAGTTAGAACTAATAATCTCTAATAATTCAAAAACTAATAAAAATAGGTATATGAGACTTTAATACGAATCGACGTAGAATTTCTTACTGAATCAAGTGCTGCAATAAAAACTACTATGTTCCATTTCAAAAAACAAAGAATTTTTAATGTTTGAAGATATCTGAATTGGTTGCTAATTTCTGCACTCCTTGTATAAATTTTGTTGAAAGTTATGACAGTTCTCAGTATCTATGACCCTTTACTTTCGTTTGCAGAAGTTAGGTACCTTATGCTTCAAAGGGCTTTACATTATTAATTTTTCTTTAAGGTGGTGCAATAAGAAATTATTAAGGAAAATTGTAAATATCTTCGAAACAGTTGAATTTAGGGATAGAGAACCCTAATACAAAACATTTGCAAATAATGCGTAGAATCGATTGCATTGAAAAAAATTATACCATTGTGTTTAAAATAACAAAGTTGTATTTTGTTCAGTGAAAATGGAACACCCTGTATAAGTGAAAGTAATTTTGGAACATGTGCCATATCAGTTCAAGTAAACTCCGTCTAATTGTTTTTCTGAAAAATATTTACAAGGGGAGATATGGTACTTGGTCGCACTAGAGAGACACCCTGTACACAGGCCGATGAACCAATAAATACTCCGATTTAGTTAGTATTCGACAAACCAACACCAACATTCTTGCAGAAATAATAGAACAGGACGACTGTTCTGTCAAGTCGGAAGAACAACATGCGAATCCATTACAGACGAATTCAGGTCAAGAGACTGGGGATAAGGAAACACCCAAAGATCCCAAACCCAAGCTAGGAGGAGCGGCACGCAGACGTTTCAAATGGCTGATTAAACAAATGCACAACCCTCAAGAAGCCCGAAAACTAGCACAAAATCCAATTGCTAGGACGGCGTCTGAGGATAAGGATGATAAAAGAGCCCGATCCGAAGGAAGCACTCCGCAAACCAATACAACGAAGAAGGTAAAGCAATCCCATGATGCTGGGAAGAAGCCTTCCACTGTTTTAAATTGCCGTATGGTAAGAGAAAGTATCAGGGTAGGCGTATTGCGCACGCAGTTCCCTGATGTGCTCCTGACTACAGAGCAGTTACGCACCATACAGGAAGAAATCTTGTATTCCTGGAAGAATTTCTTGGCTCTACTTCCAAGCTTAGTCGGCTGCTACTGAGTTGCGGCGACACGGCCACTGCAGAGTGGCTTAGAACCGTAGGCAAGAACCTCTAGCCATGGGAAAGCGCCGATCCGAGATTAGCTGACCAGTCTGACCTACCTAGAGCTCAAATCCTCGTCAGCTACTTCCCTAATAGCGAAAAAGGTACTAACGATACTACAAAATGAAGGCCTAAGTGTTAAAGAGTGGAGAGTTCTGCAAAGAAACACGGCAAATAAAGCCGCTCAGCTTATTCTACCCGCTGATCTCATGTCTTTTGTCACCTTAAATCCAGGGAGTTTAGGATGAACACCAAGTTTGCTCTGGTCCAACTTCGGCCAAAGAGTAGCCAACCCAAAGAAAGCCCAATAGAAACAGAGGATGCGGACGCAACGTAGGATCAACAGTCTTTTACGAGTGCTTCTAGCACCCATGTAGAAAAGGCTCCTTCAGCATTGAGCAAATCTGCAAGCCGTAAACCTACAAACTACAAACCAAAAATGTCCAAAGCCAAGACAACTGTCAAGGCCAAGGGAGCAACAAGAACTTCCACTCAACCGAAGGAAGACAGCAAGAAGGAACACTCACAGCTGATCAGCCCCAACAATAAGCGGAAACCTTAGGTGCCTGCAAATAAATCTCCATCACGCAAAAGCTGCGTCTGACGTACATAGCAGGAGATTTACTAACAGTCACTTACACGTAGGGCTTATTCAAGAAGCATCTGTGTACAAAGGAAGAATCAGGGTTTACCTACGCACTCATGTACGTTGATTTATTCAAATTAACATAAAAACCAAAAGCGGCATAATTGCGCACAAAAACCATTAATGCACTTCCAATTCTAGAGTTTATCTCAAGAGTCTTGGTTGGTGTGGCAATGCAGATGCCAATAAAGGCAGGTAGGCAAGAGGTAGTTCTTGCCTCGGCCTACTTTCCCGAAGATGCAGATAAACCACGCCCAAAGGACGTCCAGCAACTCATCAAATACCGCAAAAAAAGGAAGAAGCAGGTCCTCGTAGGTTGCGATACCAACGCACACCATGTGCAATGGGGAAGCGCCGACAAAAGGTTAGTCCTTCTTGAATAACTAACTTGAATCTTGCAATAGTATTAATATTGTTAATGAAGGTAACAAACCTACTTTTCTGAATGTAGCTCGGCAAGAAGTCTTAGACTTGACTTTGGCTAGCACATTCATAAGCACTGTGAGGCCTTCCTAAAACACTAAACAATAAAGAAACGAACGCTGTCGATATAGGAGACCCGCAGCTCCTTAAAGCTAAAATTGTGATTGATAAATCGGACCCTACCTTTTTGAAGAGCTTGCCGTCATTTAGGGGTGCCAGTCGGCTCGCAAAAACGGGCGATTGGTGGCCATTGGTGCGCAACTGCGCAGAAAATAAGGCGCCACCTGTTTAAAATTATAAAACCTCCTATCTGGCGACCGAAAAGGAAAAAGAAAGGAACCAACAATAGTTTCACCGTACCCAAAGCGCTCATTAAAAAAACCAAGAAATAAACAAGTTACCAAAATTTATAAAAACAAATATTAAGAAAGGTTACAGAACAAAAAGTAAATATGTTGGATGCGTAATTAGCGTAGCCAAGCAAAATAACATTGGCAAAAAAGTACCTGCATAAGCTATATACGCTAGATTCCAAAAATGTATTTTACAAAAACCTTAAACAATTCCACTTTCGGGTACAAGTGATATAAACAAAATTAACCTATACGTTAAGATGCAAAACGCAGGCGCGTATCGACACACGTAAACGTGTACCGGGCGCAAAGTAATTTACACAGAGAAAATAATATACCAAAGGCTTAAATAAACCTATGGAATAATTTAATGTGGTAACAACGGCCGTCAGAAGAAAAATAAATGACTAAAAATTACCACACAAAAAAAATGTGATTGACAAGCATAAAATTCTGGGTAACTGAAGGTCTCAAACCCCAAGATGAAGTTTAAACATTACATAAATATCAAGTGAATATAAGCGTACAAGCGTATTCAACGAGTACTATAATGAACTATACCGAAAATTAACAAAGATGTGATCCGCCACGCTGAGATACCATAGGTAAATCCGATAACTTGGTCGATCTAAAAACCATACAAAAGATAAAATTAAAAATAAACCTATCTGTGGGTACGACGATCTTGACTCCGATCACCAGCTGTTGTGTGCGTCACAGTTTACCTTAAAAAAAAGCAAGAGTTGCTTCGACAGGTACCAGTTCCTCCTAACGGACAGGAAAAGCCTTGTAGCGTCCCAAAACTACTAGGTCCTATGTAATTTGGCTAGATACAAAAAAGTTTACTAAGCTCTAGCGTTTGCTAGTCACTAAAACCCCTAAAATAAAACGACACGCCCAAAATTAGTCTCAAAACGCAATTATCTAAAAAAACGCTTACTGATCAAATCGAGGAAATACTAGACGAAAATTAAGTTAGAGAAAGGCTTCATCACGAAGCGACAGAAGACGCCATTAAAGGAGATTCGAAGCAAGGTCACTCCACTTTACGCGATACCAAGAATATCAACGCCATAAATAGCCAAACCAAACCCAAATGCTAATATATTTAAATTTCAACCAGTGTACAAAAATTCCGCACTACGCCGTACTCAATCAGAGAAAAATCACTGGTACTCCTGCCATAACGTGCAGCTCTGACTCGTGTCAGAACAGGAAGACCGTTTCCCTCACGAAAAGAACTACGCGATAACGCTCAAACGCGTCTCGAAATTTCTTAAAGCAGGCAAAATTTATGGAGCGAAAATACCCTGAACCGTAGGCAACCCAAACTGACGTCAGATAAACAATACGAGGACCTTGTCTGCAGTCCAGCTGCAAATTCTTTTGATTGCTTCTCACAAAGCGAGCTGCCCAGTCCGGCATAGGGCTACTCAGAGAGAGGTTCCGTGGTGAAGCAAGGGGCTCGACGTATTCAGGCCGAAGACTTTTCAATAGAGCTAAACTTACTGGAGATTGGAACAGCTACAGAATAGCTATTACAAAATGCAATACAGAAGTAAGGAAAGCTAATTGTAAGAGAAGGAGCTTGAGGAGCTTCTGGGAGGACGTGACTGAACTGCCTGCAGCTGCACGACCCCACAAAGTCCTATCAAAATATCAATCCAACAGCTTAGGGTTTCTGCAAAAAGCAGATTGAACCTATACCCAGACCGAGGAAGAAACTGCAGTTACTTTTACAAATTTTTTGCAGACTCAGCCAACATTCCGATCGAAGAATACTCCAACAAACTAGAGAAAGACGCTCGTTAGTAGGTATGGGGAGACTTGGTCCTGGGAAAAATGGAGCACCGTGGGAAAGTTTGGCCACGCCCGTTTCCTGGAATCAAACGAAGTCGCCGACAGGTGTTAATTACAGGTGAGCAGTGAAAAGCAGAATGTAGTTCCAGTCTGACCACATTATACAACCGCAGTATATAGGTGTTCCAAAATCACGTGTAGAGGGTGTCTCACGATTAATGCCGGAGCCTAGCCATCTTGAATTTCTTTAACTTCCTTATCTCAGCCATCTTGAATTTCCTAATTTTCTAGTATCCTACAAGTCTACTAATATCTCAGTGACGTCATAGTGCATTTTAGCAATTTTTCGGATTTTCTGTTATAATTAATTTTATTAGATATTTTTATTCAAAGAGTCTAATTACTACTGCCCATGTCAGGTCTCGAGCCAGTGCCGGTACATGAAACCTGACTCTGCTTCCGTTGGTCTAGCGCGTCGCGCTATAGCGAGTAGTAATATTCGATGTTTAAAATGAAGCATAAGAACACAATGATGATGATGAGTTACCTTATTAAAATCGTTCGAAGACTAAGTCGTACCGAGTGTACGAGTATATGGTAATACACTGCATGTGTGAGAATACAGTAACTCTATTGTTGCAAATAAACTTTGTATAGAATTATATTTCATTACTAAAATATTAAATGGGTGTGTAATTAATCTTATGTCTTATCTTTTGTATGTGTGTATAATAGCGGTTGTTTGGCGTCTCGTAACGTACGTACATTTGATTAGTTATGCTCCAGAACTGGCTCTTGAAGTGATTCTGTCCCTGACTAATAAAAACCTGCACCTACCCGACATCGTTGTAGAGATGATTGAGAACTCCTATACTATTAGGGGTATTAAATGCCTATTTGGATAAAAGCAGATTGATACGTGTCTATTGTTTATTAATTATTTTGCTATCGAGTGCAATGACTTCCACCTGCAATAGAAGCCGACATTCTAATAATAGCAAGAGGAAACAGGCGATAATAATAGAACTATTTAAGGTTCATAATATGTGCGCGCGATAATGTATTACTTTATAAATAGACACAATATCACTGTGATGAAAGACAATTATTTTTTATGTTTTATACGCGGTACGTATAAAACTTATAAACTAGTCAAAGATAGCGAATGGCAGGATCATAACCTCCCGGTCTTTGGCCGCGTGTTCGATGTTTATTCAACGCTGCTTCTCCTCCCACACAAGGCATTGTATAGCTACCTACTGTATTTGGTTTTAGGAAATTCCGTCTGTATATTTTGTTTCGGGTCGGCGTTCACCCTATAGCGTCGACCCTTAAAACTCTGCGGCTGCACTACCCAATCCCTGGTTTCATAGTTCCAGGGTAACGGGCGTGGCGGGAGTAGACTTCGTATATAGGGGAGGATGCTTGGGCGTAGGCATGGGCATACGTTCCGGTGTCCGGCCGCTAACCGTCGGAATATACGGTGGGTAAGTGAGGCACCCTACGGCGCTTACCTAGAGAACTCTGCAGCTGCACTACCCCATCCTTGGTGGCCACACTCAGGGAAACGGGCGTGGTGAGAGAATTTGGCGAAGATAGTAGGGGAGGACAAAAGTCGGTTCGCCGAGGAGTAGTTCGCCCGCTGGTTGTCTGGTTGGGGAAACCTTCGGTTTCATCCTAAAACAACTCGGTGATTCTGGGACCCTACGGTTTCACTGTATCTGCCGCGGATACTTGATCGCCGGAGGGCGAAAGAGTTGGCGCTGTTGGCATTTTGGGGTAGGGCTTTTGCCCAGCCGTCCCCGTAGTTCAGGCTTAATTCGCGGGCGGGCTGGTTGTACCTCACGGCCAGATTCCGTTTCCCACGCTTGGCCGATAGTAGCCATACGCAAGGAGGCCTAGGCCCCGTGGGGTTAGATGTGAGGTAGGAGTTCGCTAAAGCGTCTCCAACGGTGACCCGTCCAACGTTGACAAGAAAACTTGTCTAACATGGGTAGCACGGGGGAGAGGAGCCCATCGGTTCGCCGGGCCTCTCCATGAGGTGTCGGTCTCGTGCGGGCAACTGGTTTCGTGCCTCTTTGTCCTGAGGAGTGTGTGCACCTTCCCTGACGCTGGATAACTAACGGTCGGTCGGCAGCTGGGTGCCCCTTTGGGGTCCAGCAACCACTTTACGTTACGTATATTTTGTTACAGGCTGATTGTAGGGTTGTTTGTTGCTTCGGTGTATGGACACACGTTAACTCTCTAATAGTAGCTTACAGAACTCCAGACAGACCCGTGTTAGAATCTCCACGTCAGATATATAATATTGGACAACCTTCTTTTGAAAGTCGAATACATAATCTGTTTTTGATAATTCTGAATACCACTAGAGGAATTTTTGCCGGTGTTCGGTCTTCATGTTATCGGGGTCGTAGTATTCAACAGCCGGTAGGGGGCCAACATCGTTTTCATTCTCCCTCTTATTGAACAGGTGTGCGAAATAATATTTCTTGAGTTTGGTGAAGCCAAAGACTTTTGGAGAGAATCAAGAAATTTCACATTACGTACTGTCATTAAGTATTAATTTTGTCCCCCGCATTATCAGTTCGGGTGTTATGTCCGTGTGCATTAAAATAATAGTTAATAAGAATTGCTGATCAAAACCGCTAATATTCTATCCTATTACCACCACATTTTTTAATTTCTTTCGGGTCGTCAACACAAAACAAAGTTTATATTTATATTATTTATTAACACAAAGTTTATGAATGACTCATTAAGATTGTTCTTGAACACATACCGACGCATTCCGCACTTTTGCCAACACACTATTGTCTCATTTATACAGTGGTCATATCGCCGCTCCAACACGCACAACGTTGGTATATATAAAAGTTCATCACGTATTCCGATTTGTTGGCTGGTTTCCAAGTCATAGAACACAAAAAGTTGGTCTTTAAACACTGGTTGTTTTCTGTCCACGGGCATACATAGCTGTGTATCTGGTATATTTTTCTTACACACTTTACAAAACATCTTCCCACAGGTATGTTGACGCCCTGATTTAATAGTCTTCAAATACTCTGTACACTGCTGAATTTGTGGACGGAGTTTATGTTTGTGATTGGTGTAGCAATCCTGGGTGCGGAAAGACCTATTACACTCGTTACATTTAATAGGTAAGTCTGTAATAGGGCATGTTGGTGTACTGCGACAACATGGATACGTACCCGCGCATGTATGCCGCACCTTGGTGTTATACGACACATTGCAATCCTCACAAAAATAGTCACATGCAAAAGCAGCAGTCAGTGACGTCATCACATTATAGTCATATCATGATGCAACAGGTTCTATTTCTTTCGGCTGCCGGTACCTTTAAAAATAACATCCCGCCCTTTACTGCCGAAGGTGTGGACCGTTATTGTGCAGCTGATAAGATGTGTCTGTAATCGCTGGAGTTGGGATATGCCAGCCATGGGCCGGTATCTTAAATGCACAATATGTGTCTCATTTTTTATTGGTTGTCTCTGTCACGTGATGCGTTAGTAGTCGGGAGAAACCGTAATCGCGCTGTTGGTCAATATGATTCCAAAAGAATTCTGTAATATCTACAGTTTTCAGCATGCTTTTAGTTTCATCAGTCAACACGATCAACACATTCCGTTCCATCAGCTGCATTCAATTCAGTACGATTTTGTCCTTGATTTGGTGTGTATGGTATACTTGCATCGTTTATCGCTTTTGTCTTTGTTATGCTCAGCGGCCATTGAAGAACAACATGCTAAACAGATGCTGCTGATTTGATTAAAAGTTACGCGATTTATTACAAAAAGTATCAATGTGTAAGGTTAATTTACCTATGTCAGTGTCAAAAAAAAAAATTTTAATGTTGTATGTCTAGAATTTTGTGAAGTTCAGTGTTATTTTGCTAGAGTTTATTGGTTTTTTCAATGCTGTACTTTGAACAATTTTCTTCGACATGTATTACGCTTTTGGATAAGCATATGGGTTGTATTTTATATTCTACTTTTCTACTTTATACTTATATAATACTTATTTCAATAAAATTAATTATTTTACCTAACGTTTGTGCTTTGTATCTATATTTTTATTTATTATAATGTCTCATAATCTCTATGTAACGAACATTATTATGTCAAATACGTCATGATTATTGCTTAAAATACGTGTGATAAGCAATACTTATGACATATTTTACATGAAAATTAAAAACATCAACAAATCTATTCAACTTTCAATTTAAATTTACCGCCAATTTTAGATGTAGTTCTGGGATATGACGATGCTACCGCATAATCTTTAACACAAATTAAAGCATTAAGTTTCCGCTCCCAGATGCCAGCCCCTTCATCAGGAATAATGAGTCTGCTATCTTGTAATAGCTGGTGTGCCCTGATCGTCTGTATCTTGTAGAATTTTGGGGTAAAGGACGTCCTTATCCGTATTAGCCATTGCGACACTAGTGCTCGAGGACGACATAAATTGTCTTTGTTATTGATTGTAACGATCCCGCTTCGGCACTTGCGCTTCTTGTCGAAGGTGTCCCTGTCGATGTCCCTGTCCAACTGGCATCTTAACAGTGGTGACACCCAAACAGAAAGTTCCGGTAGACAGACTCGTCGAGTAAACCTTCAATACCATGTTCCACACGTGGTCGAAGGGTACCTGGGATGCTGACCTCTGGTGAAATCCATAGTGCAGAAAGTGAAGCCTACGTTATCTGATGGTAGTAGACCCTCCACGCTCCATTCAACTATTTGCTGCCTGTAACTCAGCTCACGATGTCTTCTTTTTCGGGTACAGGTTTTAATTTAAATTCCAGTACCTGGCATCGGAGAGCAAAACGAGGGACAGTTTTATATGTATCCCTGATGATGATATATTTTTCCATTAGCCACAAATAAAAGGAAATAACAAAACCGCATATAGAATCAATGTCTTGTAATAGAAAGTAACGTGTAATATTCCTAGTTTGTCTCACAGAAAACAGTGTATTTAACGTCCCGATATATTACAAATTATTTCTTAATATAATTTCCAACTTTAAATCCTGTTGCATGCATGAAAGAGATAATAAATTGTTTACCTCGCAAACATAATAATTATAGTCGTATCAGTCATACGCTCGGTTTCATCGTAATTTTCTTATCAGCATTAATAGGCTGAATTTGTAAATAATAAAGAAATTTCAATTTCAAAATTAATATAATATAGGTACAGCAGGAGAAAAAGTATCCTGCCAGTGCATGTAAGAAAGACGCCCTTCACACAAAATGCACGGGTACTTTATTGACTTAGTATACCTACATGGACTGTCTGTGGCACAGACATTATTTGTATGCCTCTATCTAAGTCACAATCTTCAAACTTGGCGATGAGTCAGGGTGGCGTTTATACCAACCACTGGCAATCGACCTGCCGCAGAGTCCTATCAATCATACCGCCCCATCAGCTTAAGTTCCATTTTACTCAAATCAATGGAAAAAATAATTGACTTGCATATCAGAAGTGGAACTCTTAACCAGGTTGTTTCAATCTTATTGATTCAAAAGACATTCGTAGATAAAGAAATCGCTCTGTGTGCATTTATTGACATAGAGTAGAGGGTCCCTTTGATAACACCTCATTTGAATCAATTAAAAACGCAGCAGAGAACATAGGCATTAAACCTGCCATCATCAGATGGATTGAAGCGATTCTTAAAAGCAGAATTATATCTGCCCAACATGAAAAAGTCGTAGCCGTGAAGGGTTGCCTCTAGGACGGAGTACTTTCGCCCTTCTGTCGTCACAGATTGCAGACAAGATCATCAGTAGACTAACAAGCCTTGGCTTTGAGGTACAAAGCTACGCCGATGACCTAGTATTTACAGTAAGGGACACACAGTGTAGGATTGCCCGCTTAGATCGCCGATTTCGACCCGTATGAACGTGTAGCGGTGTAGATCGAGCCAACCGAGCGAGATAGCTTTTCCCTGGATCACGAACTCAGGCCAGATTTTTTATTTATTTTTAATTGACTTATATTCGTTCCTTCATTTTTTTTCTTACACATTTCTATTAGCGTCGTAGTTTGTTTAATATCGAGTAACTTTAATTTTGGGAAAATTTATTAGAGTGGGTAGAATTTAGTCAATCAGGGAAAGTCATCCTTAATGGCTCCACCGCTGGAAGACACGCAGCTTGACTTCTCTAGTGAAGTGAAATATCTGGGTATTGTCTTAGATCAAAAACATCTCCAGATGACGTCGGAAAAGGGCATGAGAACTCTATGGACCTGTCGACTATTTGGTAGAACCTGGGAGCTAAAACCCAAGATGGTCCTCTAGATCTATTTGACTATAGTCAGACCTATGGTTACATACGCATCACTGGTATGGCGCCCAAATACAAACGAACAACGAGGACAAGTCATGCTACAACTGTGATAAATGTCGATCGAAATACAGCGAGAGGACGCAACACATTATGTGCAACTGTGAGGCGGTGGGCAGGCAGCGACTCCACTACCTCGAACAGGCGCACGTAGAACCAACTGATATTAGAACTATAGCCCCCAAAAAATTCCAAATTTCTTCAGAAGTCTGGAGATTAATTAGGACTAAAAGATTAAAGGTAAGGGAGACCGGGGTTGGATATTACAATTTTAACAAAAATATTAATTAGAATAAGTTATTGAAACTTATAGAAAAACGTATAGTGCTAACATCTAGTTAGTACTTACCCCCGCAGTAGGAAACAAAGTAAAATTCTCTCATATTAAACACAAAATAAGCTGTATATATTTTTAATAGATAACTTTAAATGTCACAACTAACCCCATAATAGGGTTGGTTGTTACATGTATCGGGTTCATTGTTGCAAGTTTAAGCATCATCATTGGAATTACAATGTTTACATACAAAGTACAAATCCGCATACACGCACTTTTCATGGGCCCATCTATTGCATTTGATGCATTGTATCCAGTTTTCACCTGGTCTAGATGTGGAATATGTTCCAGCGCAGACTAAGCAAAACCTTTCGTCGTCGCTGTTTGAATCATCCGCTATTCGAACAGGTTTTTTGACGTTTTATTTTTTCTCTTTTCCTTTGTTATTTGCTACAATATCTCTTTTCACGCCTTTGTTTTTTATTTTATTTTTTAATGTAACAACAAATCTCGTCGAGTCTGTAACAACCCACCCCGACCATATATTTTAACAAAATGCATTACACTAACCTAACCCCACATTTAATAAATATGAGTTAGGTAAAGAAATATTACTTACATATAGGTGTATCTTCTGACAAAATAAGATTTGTTCAAATTGTTTGTTTCAAAATAATTACTAACACGGCGAAAAAACACTCAAATTGAATTTGTTCGGCAAACACGCTGTAGATTAGAACAGAAATACACTGAACGGTAACACGATTTATTCTTGACCGTTAGAAGTGATGGTGGCATTATCATCACCTTTGGCCCGCAATTCAAATGAAATGTAACAACCAGCCCCTGTAACAACCAACCCCGGTCTCCCCTACTCACAACAAATCTTACAGGTCGCAGTGAAGAACAGCATTGCCTACACAACCCACATCTTTTCTAATCTAATCTAATTTTTAATATAAGCATCGTGTACAATAATAGAAGATACTACTAAAAGTTATGAAAATTTGTAAATATACGAGTGGTGAGTAATAAGAAATTAATTACCTCTGTATTGTAAATATTTAAACAGCTAAGCAATTTGATACTAGTTTTACTTTCCTCGTCGACATTTCCAACAAACAGGCATACTGCAAGCGTTCGCATACACAACAATCCAAACGAAAAGAAGAAATACACACTTTCCATGGCTGAATTTCGCTTTCTATAAAAGAAACGTTACAACCAATTATACGTTATAGGTTTTACAATAGGTTAATGAGTAAAGACCGCAAGTATGGTCCGGTAGCAGAGGCGTAACTACATCGGCTTTACCGAAATAAAAATGGACGTTATTTAGAGAAACTTTATACTAGAATTAATGAAAACACAGACATAATATACAACCTTACCTTATTACCAAACAAACACGTTGAAGCATTTTTACGACCTTTCAACATTTTAAATGCGTTGTAAACGAATTATAGGTACGCGTACTTGCAATGGATAATCATTCAAGAATACCGTACGATGACTGCCTACAAACTACATATTTCACAACATACATACTCGTACGATAGGCGTGCGCCTTTAACGCTCCCGATGTACTGCCGCTGGAACCGAAACAATTCTTGCGGTCTTTATTAATGAGTGGTCACAGATCAGCGGAACATTCCCACTTTCAAATGAACTATTTACATAACTTAAGCCTTTGTATTAGATTTGTACCAAAAATGTACAAACTTTTATGCTAGTTTCGTTCCCGAAATGATTGAAAATATGTAACTTTACCTTAAACACGGCGTGAAGATTATACATATACGCAGGAAAATTTTACAAAGTTATGTGAAATTGATCATATTACACATTACGGTAGTGTGTAAGATTTACAGAGTTTAGTACTAATATACACAGTAGGCTTAAGAATAGATACATAACATATGTAATTGCTACAAAATGCGTAATAATTACATAAAATATGTGAATTGTGTACAGATGTTTGGCTTCAGCAAATATTTTTTTCTTTGATGTATCTTGGAAAGGGATTAAAGCAAAAGTGTATTGAATCTTCTCCATTTATGTATAGTGTACATCGTATATAAGTAAAAATAAGTTATGCATTATATTGATAGTGAGTGATGCTACAGATTATGTGCTTTATACACTGTGCTATTGGATATTGTAAACCTATTACTTTGAAGCATCATATTATTTTCGTGATTATTGTTGTGTCTAACGGTAATAGCCATGTATACACACCCACTTTCTTGAGTTAATTAATGGAAGAATCCTCTTTAGTTGTGGATGTCTATTTTGCTATACAAAACAGATTAAAATGTTATGGAAATACACTTTAATTAAATATTTAGTTTTCGACACTAATGCTTGCAAATTTTTTTATGGTATAATGAATAGGGGTAGATACTTATTTTTGTTAACAGTTATATGAATACACAAAGCAATAACATAATTACACAACACACGAGACTACAAAGACAAGATCCAAGTATTACTACAAGATTCTACTTATCGCAAACTTAAGAAAGATCCGACAGCAGTTCTGGAAAAGAAACTATCAGCAGCAGTTAAACCATCATCAATACCTAACGAATTACACCGGAACATCATCAAGACGGGCTCCAGAACACCAAGGTTATACGGACTGCCCAAGATACACAAAGAGGGAAATCCGCTGAGACCTATAGTTTCAGCAGTGGGATCCGCTACGCATCCTCTAGCCAAGTACCTGGCCAAGAGCTTACAACCGCTGGTGGGGAAAACAGAGACGTACATCAACAACTCTGCTCACTTCCCCGAAAAAGTGAAGGATGTGAAAATGGAGGAGAACGACGTTCTAGTCAGCTTCGACGTCAAATCACTGTTCACGAATATCCCAGCAAAAGAAGCCATCACATCATCCGAGAACGTCGGCAGGAAATTAACATGGAAGATGACATCGTGGATTTAATAGAACTTTGTGCTTCATCAACTTACTTCACCTTCGATGGGAAATTATATGAACAAGTAGAGGGAACCGCCATGGGTTCACCACTATCACCAGTACTAGCAAACATCTTTATGGAAGCATTTGAAGACACCGCCATCGCATCCTGTAAACTTAAACCGAAATGCTGGTACCGATACGTCGACGACACCTTTGTTGTAGGGCCACATGGGACGAACACGTTACCGAAGTTTCTGGAACACCTCAACACACAGTACAAGAAAATACAATTTACTATGGACCTGCAGAAGGATGGCACCCTACCATTTTTAGACGTGCTTTTAAAGAGGAAGGAAGATCAAACTTTTGGACACCAGGTGTACCGTAAACCGACCAACACAAACCGCTACCTCAACGCAAACTCTCACCATCACCCAGCACAGAAACGCGGTATCCTGAACACACTAGTACACAGGGCCAAGACGATACGAACACACTACAACAAAACAACTACAGACTCAACGACATCACGGCAACCATCAACAAGCAACCCAAACATAAAGAGGAACCAACGAACACCATTGGAACGACCTGTCTGTTATACATCAAAAGATGTACGGACAAAATCGGAAGAAAACTACGCAAATACAAGGTCAAAGTAATTTTCAACGCTCCTGAGAAACTATCTACCAAACTACCTTTACCTAAAGATCCTACACCTCCGCTTCAAAATCCAGGAGTATACGAGATTCCCTGCACTTGTGGAAAAGTGTACATCGGACAAACAGGCAGAAACATCAGCACCAGATTAAAAGAACGTATACGAGATACTATATACACTCAAATCAGCAATAGCAGAACACTCTACAAACACCAAACACGGAATCAATTTCGACAAATTCAGGAAACTAGCAACGGAACCACATTACTGGAGAAGAGTCTACAGAGAAGCCATCGAAGTACAGAAGAATCCGAACAACATCAACAGAGAAGACGGACTACAGCTACCCAGTATTTGGAAAGGATTCTTCCAACCGCAACGAGGAACTACGGACACGCTTCAACAGACCGAAACGGTCACGCCTCAAGAAACGCACGGCTATATATAAACCCGATCCTCGACCAACCAGTCACTTCACTTCTGAAGATCACGACAAGATGATCGAAACGTCAAGTACCACAACCTTTCAACACGGCAGAGAACCCGAGAACCGAAGAGCAGCCATCAATAGCAGCCGTGAAAGCCTGAAGACTACAAAGTTAATTTCTGTGCAGAGGAAATGGAACAGCTTGTATAATCGGCATTATTTTAGGTTTCTTGATCTTGAGAAAACTAGACACATGAAATAAATGGATTCAATTATCTCTCTTATCAACCAAGATATTGGACTTCCGCGTACTAGGTGGGCACCTGTACATGAAAGAAATAAGTCGAAAACGTCAAAAAATACGAGAAAACGGCGAGATACGTCAATTTTTGTTTGAAGGAGGAAACTTTTTACCAATTAGGCAAAATCATGTCTTGACTCCCTAGGCCCCCCAGTAGGAACATTAAAATTTTAAATTGCACTACATCATATTATTATATTTTTCGATACGAGAAAAAATTGTGTCATGTACATTATTTCATCAGTGTTAAAAAAAAATCAACATGTAATTTTTTGCCATTTTTCATTGTACAGCCTAGATTTTTTTGCGGATAAAATAGAAAATAGCCCTTGAACCTTTAGAACATATCTTCTAAAGTATTAAGGATAGATGTGGGCTGTCCTACATGAAAGTTGTTACAAATAGTATGTAGAATCGAAAAATGTAATAATATGATGTAGCGCCATTTGAAATTTTAATGTTCGATACTGCGGGGCGTAGGGGAAACAAAACATGATTTTGCCTTATTGATGACAAAGTTTTCCCCTTCAACCAAAAATTTACGTGTCTCGGCGTTTTTTCGAATTTCTTGACGTTTTCGACTTATTTAAGGTGGACTGTTTTCATTGGACTGCTCTGTATAATATACACTGTATTATACTTCTTTTGACGTTAAAATATAATATTCGTGTGTTATCTGTGATACATATTAAGAATATCGATTCAATTAAAAACTAAAACAGTATTATAATAGCAATTAAAATTATGTACGTACTGTTGTTATGATATAAAACGCCACAAATCTAATACAAACTTGCTCCATTAATCAATCAATATAATCACTATTGAAATAATAATAACCAAGTGAACTTACTTAACACTACCATGTAATTGTACAAGTATAAAGTATAAATTACTTGTAAATGATATTAGAATTATCGGTGATATCTTTTCTTCAACTCGAAAGGAAAGTTCATAAAGCTTGTTGTAGTATCTCCGTACCTCTGCCCACAGTATTAATTTAGTCTGAAAGTAAAATAATACTATTATTAACATCTCTAACCTTAAAAGAAAAAATTTCTAGGTGTGAAATTTAGATCTTAATTAAACTTGCTAGGTGCGTAGTGCATGTTGACCTTTGAAAATAAAAATGTTTGTTTCTACAAAAATACACCTCTTTGAAAAGTTATGCATTTTTTGAACAAAAATAGAAGAAAAATTGAAATGAAAGTTTTTCAGAACACAGGATGTGGTAGTGTGGAACAATGTTGTATTGGTGCAACCCAAGAAGATTAAACTCTAGCATAAGAATGCTAGAATTCATTACAGTATATTAGAAAGAAAATTATGTATATGTACACACTATGATAATAAATGATATTATACATATGGGCACCATCGGCTGCAATGAAATGAAAAGGTTCTATACTATAGTTATCCAAACAATAAAAATGATATTTAACATAATGCACATTGTCCTATACATATATCGCCGTATATAAAGAGATATTGGACGAAAGACGAGGAGAATTTAAACAATACGTATAAGTCCATAATTTAAAAAAAGAGATTTATGCTTATAAACTTTATTGTAGTATTATTTGGCTAGTGTAAACAATATTCTGTGAAGTCTTTGTTAAAATATGTGAAGTTTTCAAATCTTGTTTCTGTATGCTTAAGTAGCGCAGCTAAAACACACAATATCTTCAAAAGCAAGAAAAGCTGGTTCCTCGTGAGTAGAACTTAAGCGATTAGAGGTCATTTGTCTCTTATAAAACTTAAGAAATGATGTCGGTAAGATTTTATAAATCCTCACTACTAATAATCTACCTTGTGTGATATTCGCCAAATCTATTTCATTAGGATCATCATTTTATACTTCTCATTCGAAAAATTCATTATCGCATTTAATTTCTTCTGTAGTTTTATCTGAAAAATCACTTCGTAATTTTTTTTGTCATTTTCTTTTTCTTTTATGTTATCAACTTTAATCTGTGATCATCTTTTTAGTTTTGTTTCGGCAATTGCATCTTTTTCGCTGATAAATATAAGTAAATAATGCATTTACCTTTCCGTTTTCTCTTGAAACTGAAAGTTATTCTGAATCTGTTGACATCAAAAGAGTACTTGGTCCAGGCTCAGATAATTCTAAAACTTTTAACAAATGGAATGTTCTATAAAAATACTTTATGGACGGAGGTTTACTTTAGATGATAAAGTTATAGCTTTGGATTTATATAAGCAGCTCT
Organism: Holotrichia oblita; assembly: GCA_023690525.1. Taxonomy (NCBI): domain Eukaryota; kingdom Metazoa; phylum Arthropoda; class Insecta; order Coleoptera; family Scarabaeidae; genus Holotrichia; species Holotrichia oblita. The sequence continues at coordinate 61,817,422 of CM043017.1, forward strand.
TAATATATACAGTGTGTTTCAGTTTACATGAAAACATTCAAATAAATCGTTTATTAGCTAACGTAATTATTATTAAATTTTTATCAATGATACAGGCCATTAAGGTTAATATTTTTGTATGAATGAATTTTTGTTGGAGTCTAAATCTGGCCAACTATGATTCAAATAAAAACTAGGCTTTCTAGTAGTCATATTAGCGTTGAAGATAGAGCAAAAAATTATTAAGAAAAGTTGTTGCAAATCACTAAAATAATACGAATACGAAGTTTCGTTGGAAAATTTTAATCTTGAAATTTTACTAAATTTTTGTATCAACACATTAAAAAATTCTTATCTCAAATATTAAAAGTACAACGAACTAAATTAAAATTGGAAATACATTAAACATGAAATTGGAATTTTGTAACACATATTAAATAGGAGATATTTCAACCAAAAAATTTTTTAATGTGTTGATACAAAAATTTAGTCAAATTTCAAGATTAAAATTTTCCAGCGAAACTTCATATTCGTATTATTTTAGTGATTTGCAACAACTTTTTTTAATAATGTTTTGCTTTATCTTCAACGCCGATATGACTTCACTAGAAAGCCTAGTTTTTATTTGAATCATAGTTGGCCAGATTTAGACTCCAACAAAAATTCATTCATACAAAAATATTCTTCTTAATGCCCAGTATCACTGATAAAAGTTTAATAATAATTGCATAGCTAATAAATAATTTATTTGGTTGTCTTCATGTAAACTGAAACACACTGTACATATATTTCTGTCAAATGTATTCTCTCTTTCATCAATTACAAAATTGAAATTATTCATCTAAATTTCCAGTAAAGTTGGACTCAACGGCGTGATTCTTAATTGGCTGAGAAATCTGGCACAAAATTTGAAACCGATGGAAAAATATCTGTTATATTATTATAATTAATTAAAAATGAAATTTTAGCCGTCATTTTACTTCTAAAATTGCAGATGATGAAGCTTAATTAATTATTCTGACACTATTTTTTTTTGCCAGGGGAAATGCATTTACGCACACCAAGCACTAGGGTCAACGCAACTTAGCGTGTGGGACTCTCGAAAGCTTCGCATACCCACTAAAACCCCTAAAAAAAAGCCCTCTGCGGTAGAAAAACCCGGAAACAATTTGTAGAATTATACCATCGGATACCGCCGGCTATCTTGGTTCTTTCATCCGTCTCTTCCCTCAGTTTCTCTCTGCTGTCTCAGCCGTTCGTCTGCTTCTTTCTTGGACATTATCGCCCTGATCATGTTCTGTATGGTTGCCCAGTTTTCGGTAGAATCTGTCATTAGTGATGTTAGACGTTCTATATTTATTTCCTGTCCAATCTTCGCATGTGCTATCCTTCTCACTTCACCCCACCTGGTGCAGACAAAAATGGTATGTTCTGCCGTATCAGTCTGTCCGCAATACATGCAGCTGTCTCTATAGTTTTTCCAAACCTCTTGGCATATGCGCGGAACCAGCCATGTGCCGTTAGAGCTTGTGTCAGGAGAGAGGAGGAGGAGAATCCACATTTCTATGCTTGCAGTTTCTCCACTGATCAACATTTGGGATTAGACGTTTCATCCATTGGGCTTTTTCAGTCTCTCGGTCCCACCTGTCCTGCCACTCTACCAAGGTGTTTTGCTTAGCCCTCCTGGTGTTCTCGGCTGTTTTCTCGCGCCTGTGATTATACATATATGCGCGTTCGTGCGCCATGAGATCAATGGGCGTTGTTGCGGTAACCACCTGCAGTGCAGCCAGTGATACCGTACTATAGGCGGAAGCCACTCGCAGCAGAACGTTTCGCTGCATCCTTTCGATCGTCCGCCTGTGTTTTTGGACATACATAGCCCTATGCCACACTGGTGCGCCATATAAAACGATATTGTGTACTGCACTACATAGTGCGGCCCTCTTACTGCTTCTGGACTCCCTCAGGTTTGGCATTAGCCTCGTTAGACTAGCTGTCTTCATTTCCGCTTTTTTCGTAGCGCTCTGCACGTGTGCTCCAAACGTTCGCCTTTCGTCGATTACAACGCCCAGATACTTAACAGTTTTGGTAGGCACTATTCTTACTCCTTCCAATATGAAAGAAATGTGTTCACGTTTTCTTTTCCCCTTCATGATGAGCGCCTCTGTTTTATGCGATGCTAACGCCAGTCCATGGTTGTGCATCCAGGTACTAACTTGTTCCAGACACATGTTAGTGTTTCCCATAAAAGCGTGGTCGTCACATGGTCTCACCACCAGCGCAAGATCGTCGGCGAACCCAATACATACGGCGTCGCCCACCAGTTCCAAGCCCAGCACCCCATCGTATAGTATATTCCACAAGGATGGGCCCAGTACCGATCCTTGTGGTACACCCATGTCTACTTTTACTACCTCCTCTTTGCTCAGCATAATTTTCCGGTCGGTAAGGTAACTGGATACAAAGTTAACCAGGTACTCAGATATTTTCTTCTTGCGAAGCCCACCAATGATTAAACTGTGCCGCGCGGTATTGAAAGCGTTTTTCACATCGATGGTGATTAGGACACACCATCTGCAGCTAGATTCATTCGCCATATCCACCACTGTTTGGATGGCTTCCGAAGTCGATTTTCCCTTGTGAAAAACATATTGGTGAATGTGGAGATCGCCTCTTTCCTCTAGTTCTGCGAGTAGCCGGTTTTTGATGAGTACCTCCAGGAGTTTGCTTAATGTATTTAGTAGGCACAGCGGTCTGTAGGAGCTACTATGTTCGGGTGGCTTTCCATCCTTCGTTATTAATATAATTTTTGCTAACTTCCACTGATCAGGGAATTTCTGACATTTCAGCAGTTTGTTCATAACCCCAGTAAGTAGGCTTGGTACACAGTCTACAGCTATTTTCACCGCTTCTGGTGGAATCTTGTCCGGTCCCGGAGCCCTACCACTTTTAATGCTTAAAGCTGCATTTTTTACTTCTTTCTCACTAAACATGTTGACATCACTCGCTACTGGCTTTTTTTCCCATGTGTCGAACGTCGAGGGGAAAAGGTCTCTTATGATCTGTCTCTTTCTTTCGATGTTGACCTCGTAAGGCGTGAGAGTTTTCGTTTTTTTCAGTATGACTCTGTATGCATCCCCCCAGATGTTGTTGTCCAGCTCCTGACATAACTGTTCCCAGCATCTTCTCTTTGATTTCTTAATAAGTCTCCTTAGCACCTTTTTCCCCAGCCAATATGCCTCCCAAGCGGCTTTAGCTTCCAACGTTTCTGCCGCCCTTCTATTCAGTCGAGTTAGTTTTCTCTTCTGGGTATTGCACTCCAGTCGTTTTGCTGCTATTTCGTCATTCCACCAATAGGGGTCTCGCTTTCTTTCCTTGCTGCTTTGGGTACAATTTTTGCATGCCTGCCAGATCATCCTACTGCACTTTTCATGGTCCAGGTTCTCCGCATTTTGTCCTATGATTTCAATTGTGGTTCTAAAATCCTCCCAGTTTACTGCATTTTTCACTGGCACTAACGGCTTAGTTGTTCGTATGCCTTTAATATCAAAGGAGATATATTGATGTTCAGTAAGTGTTTCGGTGTCAAGCACGTCCCAATTTGCTATTCTTCTGGCAATTTTACCCGTTGAGATCGTTACATCTATATATGACTTGGTGTTTTCCCTGATGAAGGTAGGTTTCAGTCCGGTATTATGAACTACCATGTCTTTTTCGGCTATAACATCCAACCAGCATTCCCCCTTTTCATCGGTTTTTGGTGAACCTCATTGCGAGGACTTCGCATTGAAATCACCAAGTATTACAGTTTCCTGTCTTCCAACGTCTTTTTTTATAGATTCCACTTCCTCCTTGTATACTTTCATCCCGGTATTTTGAGATAAATAGCAATAAACAACTACACAATCTTTAAAAAAAAATGTAAGGTAACCATCACCAATTCTGTGCCCATCCACATCTATATTTTTTGTTAGGTAAAGGACCGCCATATTTCCTCTTCTGTCTCTTATCCACTCACTTCCACTAACTCGTTTCCTGTTTGGCTCACTAACAACTAGAAGATCTACGTTTCTTTGTTTGGCCGTTGCGTACGCCATGTCCTGCGCCGCATACGCCCGTCCCACATTAGTTTGTAGTATTTTTAGTACCATCGTGTTTTTGCCCACTATTGGTACTAGCTTTAACTTTTTTCCGTTCTCGTCTTTTCAATATTTCAGCTGCTTTTTCCTGTATCAATCTTCTATAGTGCGGACACTTAGTCTGGTCGGCTCTGTGTCCTTCCTTCTTGCAGGTAAGGCAGAAACTTATGTTTGTGCAATCCTTTGCTTTGTGGTTTTCTTTTCCGTATTTCATGCAGAGATCGCCTTTATCCTCACCTTGACAGTCCTTCTTATGATGTCCAAACTCTAGGCATCTATAACATCTTGCAATGTTCATCATTGGTCTAACTTTGCACGGCGTCCACCCTATCCTGATCGTGCCTTTTCTACATAGTTCCTTTGCTAGCTTTCTATCCAGGACCACCGTGGCATTTTGTTTGCCGAACTCATTTGGTCGAATTGAAACCAGTTTGATAGTTTCGTTTTCCGCATTTCCTACGCATTATCTAATGGATTTAATTATTCCATTACCAGTTTCATCGCCTTCTATACCCATCACTACGATGGTGTCCACATTCCGTTTAGTTTCGACATGCAGGTCCTCATTTTTGTTCAGTATCTCGCGCTTTAGGGCTTCGGCGTTATCATTCCCTCCTTGTATTTCTAGCATGACTTCTCCTGTAACTGTTTTCCTGATAGATTTAATTTTAATTCCAATCTCATCAATGTTTACGTTATTTTTAACTTTCCGTAGGATATCCGAATATTGTTTACCTTCGATCTGATGATTACTTTTTCTAATTTTTGGCTGTCTTTGCCTCCTAGAGGCTTGCGTTTTGCCTCCTTCCTTGTAACTACATCGATTTTAACATCTGTCCCTCTAAAAACAGATTCCACACACTTTCCTAGGTATCCTGTTTGAACCTTGCCCATAGCGACAATATTCATTTGTTTCACCCCTTGGTCCTGTGCCTGTCTGCCCAACTTTACAATGATGTTGTATAAATTTCCGATATCATTTGTTCCCTCCGGGTGCATTTCATATGGTAGCACAAAAAGAATTTGTGTGTTATCTTCTGTTTTGCCCCTGCTCAAGGGAGTTTTAGTATTTGTTTTGACATACTCTATGGTGCCTTCTTCCAATTTCTCCTCCATTACAGCCATAATCTCCGGGTATCTTATCCTGATGTCGTCAGCAATCTGTCCTACGAATTTAGCTTCCGGGTTCACGATCACCGCAAGGTTGCCCGTGCGTTTTCGCGCAGTGTTATAGTCTGCAAAATTTGTATTTTTATAGCAGCTATGTGGCCATGGGAAGTCAATTATTTTGGACAGTCCATTCCATCCCAATTTTTCTTCAATTGTCCTCTCGATTCGATTTTCCATCTCTTCTTTTTTCTGTGACACTTCAGCCCTGATTTCCGCTTCGTTTGCTTGCACTCCAATGGTAGCTACCGTTTTTGGTTGCAGGCCCGTCATAACCGTCTGCTTTTCTTGGCGCCATACAGTACCAGCATTGCAGCTAGCTTTAAGGATATCTACTTTCCTGCTTAGGTTTCCCACAATGTTTACTAGATCTCTAGTAGCCGATTTTATTTCCGTTTTTGTTTTTGTGCTCTCCTTAACCATCCTTTTGAGGTCCTCAGTTTTTCTATTTAGTTTATCCATGAAGCTTAACACGTCAGCAATTCTTTGCTTGCCTCTTCCTCTTTTCCATTGTCCTGCCTTTCCCGTGTCTCCCTTTTTCTTTTCTTTTCGGCAGGGCCATCTGGACTTCTGGCGCCGCCGTTGCCTATCTGGGCATATAATCTTAATATAGGATTCATTTTATTCTCCTCGCCCATCCAAGGGAAGTCGTCGGTGTTATCTATGGGAGTATCAGTTTTATCCATTAATGGTTCAGTAGCGTCATTCCTGGAAGGATTTTTTATTTTGTTTTGTTCCTCTTCGCATATTTCCTCCATTTCTTCAACAGGGGGCCCAGTTTTGCTGTCATCTTGGACGGACACTTTACCAATAAGTTTGAAGGTTGGGCTGGTTAGTACATCGTCATCTTGCCATGCAGCTTCTTCCCCACTCCTTCTTGTATCTTGCTTGCCAGCACTTGCCATTGATGCTTGTACGCTGTTCGGTTGCTCACCTTTCGTGCACTCTTCTTGCTGTGCTGTTAGCGTCTCAGGGGTAGAGAGGGGAGTCCTTACTAAGGAACTTCTCCTACCGAAAACTAATGCTTCCTCTAACTTTCTCTCGAATTTAACCTTGTCCATCGCCTGGTCCTCATCGTCAATCTGGTCATCCATTTTTTTATTTTGGTTTTTCTTCATACTATTCCCACGAGTAGCTGGGGATATACTTGGTCACTCGCAGCAGAGCCCCGCCTTCACTACGAGAAGGCTATTTGAAACCGGAGGTCGCCAGGTATCCGGAGTTCCGCACAGTAGCGACTGGGACCCCCCCCCCCCTCCAGCCACGCAAACTGCGGCCATGTGCGGTGCCACCTTGTTTTGGGGTGCGGTTTGTCAGTGTCCGCGAGCCGGCCAGTCAAGGCAAGCCCAATGGGGATCTGGGCATTCTGCCCTCCCCTAAGGCTAGGGTCGGAAGGGGACGCCTCTCTGTGTTCCCCATTTCAGCGTAGATACACTGCCCCTACCGATGGCTACTTCAGGATCCAGGATCCTGCCGATGAGGGTCGCCACATCCCCAACGGTTGATTCTGCCACTATTAAGCAATATAGTAGTGTTTGGATCTTATCCAAACTTCATAAAATGTATAACAATTCACAAATATTAATTTGAATGCCAGATTAGCAGATCTACCAGATTTTATTTAAGGTATCAGGAATAGTCTATTGTCCAAAAATGTTTCCTTCAATTGGGAATCCAGAAACAAGTTGCTAATTCAGACGATATATGTATATACTTGACAGTTGGACAGCTTCAGCGACAATTTGAAAATCTTGCCGAAGCTTACAGAGCATCGTGTGAAAAACAAAAAAATTATCGTGTTACAATGAGCTTATTAATGTATTGGATGCAGAGTTTTTTCAATTTTTTCTTCAATTTACATATTTTTTTCTAGTTCGAATACAAGATATTTTATATCATTAAAATCGTCAAAAATGTATCTTTTCATATATGTAATAAGGAGTAGCTACCACATATTCTATTTAAAAAAAAAAACGAGTTTGGTCAGAAAACTGTCACTTAATAAAAACGTTAAAAAAATGCACACCTCCCTCAGTGGAACTGCTACTAGGACTAACACCTATACATAACTCTATGCAAAAACCTTAACATTATCCCCAATAATCTTTGAGGCAGAAATACACGACATAGATCTCTGTGTCCGAAAATGTCTGAACAAATACCATAAAATGGCGTCAATAGAAACACTTTGGAACATTCAAAGACTTTTACAATTAATAACAAAAACAATATCACTTTAACAACTACTGGAAAAGTCCAGTCTATGGTTGTACTAAAGAATGGTGTATTTGCAAAAAAGAATAACAAAAAACAGTTTTTCCGATAAAATTTTTTTTATGGTTATTTCTATTTACACGAAAGTTGGGGTCAATAGAAACATCGGTTTAAAAATAATGTATATTGCTATTAAACCAATTTTGGGATGAAAAGAAACACAAAAAAATTCTTTTAGGATATTTGTTTTCATTAGAAACTTAAACAAAATATAAAAACATTATATAAATAGAAAAGCATCAAATTTTGAGAGATTTATTTAAAAAATTGCAAAACTCATTATTAAGCTAACAATCTTAGAACTATATAGGTATTGTATTCATTAAAAATTTTAAGAAAAAAAACAAGTATTTATAGTTAAAATATTGCAAATATAGGAACTATTCCAAAAATCTAATTGCAAAAAAATTAAAACAAAACAGTCTTATTGTTTCTTAATAAGTGGGTACTTACCTACCTATTATAACATAAATAAAATCTTAAATTCCGAATAAAAATCTTTTTAGACTAATAAAAAAAATTAATTGAGTTTTATGGGTTCACAGAGCAACCTTTTTTTGTACTGCTTTGACCTAGGATCGTTAATGTATGCACTTCCGCGGCATCTAAAGCATAAAATAACAGTGAATCATAAATCATCATAAATACATTTTGTTGTTAAACCGGTCACTTTTTATGGCTGTTTCTATATTCACCCCATTTTAATACTTGAGGTGTGATTTTTTACAAAATAATTTTTTCTCGGAAATGGAGTAAATTATTAACATGACCACTTAAACAACATTAATAGTATACAATGGAATTACTTCAGCTAAAATATAAACAATCTTACCTTTGTTTTGGTTGCCAAAACAAAGTTTTCTACCCTATATTTTGACCAGAAATTTTTACGTTTACCTTGAACTGTATAAAAGACCGTTGCCAACCTTCTTTTAATTTTTTTATAGTGTATAGATAATTGGTTGCCTACAACATCTTCACGCAATCAAACTAAACTTTTTTTATTTAGTTTAAAAGTAAACAAATTATGAAAAAGTTTCCTACTTTCTCTTTCTATTCGCCCGTCAGTTTCTATTCACCCCATTCTACGGTACATAAAAGAAGGTATCTTCTATATCTGTTCTGACAGTTATGCCGCTCTAAAAACGTTGATTTCATACAGTTTAGAGTCTAAAGTAATCTGCAAATATAAGAATGAGGGGGGACTTAAACAGAGTTAAGGACAGTTACGGGCCTTTTGGTTGCTCATTTCCATCTTTGAGCTATTGCTGCATTCTGCAAGCACTCAAAGTAGACTGCTATCATATCGACGGCCTCAACATTCGTAACAAGCATTTTGAATGGTCAATACCAACATCAATGGAAGACAAAAATAAATAATTTGACGTTATAATACTGCCATTAAAATCGTAAATAGTATATTACATAAAGGTCAATAGAAGTATGTATACTATTTTTTGTACCGGTAGTGTAATTGGATCTTGAAACCTTGATAATTAGGAATAAATTTGCTAATGTATTATGTAAGATTGCCCTTGTAATAAAACATAAAACAAATGTAAGTAGGCTTCATTTTTATGTTGACATATAAGTTTTGACATAACTGCTGAAACATAAAAGCGAAGTATTTTTTAGATTAGTTTTCGTTTTGTTTATGTATGTCTGAAGAAAAAGATTTTAAATGTAGTTGAGTACTAGCTTGCGCATGAATCACAACACTTTCATACGAAAACACATTCAGAATTTTGACGGTTGACATCCTACGGCGATTGTACGATTACAGCATGCGTGTTATTTGTTTTCATTATCAACCTAGGTTAATAATGAGGTTATTATTCATCTCATTAGTTCAGAGGTTGAGAAATGACATTTCTCGGCGTTCTACTCGTATTATGTATCAAAATGCTATGATTTTTAAGTACTGGTACAAAAAATAAGTTACTGCTCTAGAAAGCGACCTCTTGCTTATCAGTTTGAAACTAATGGATACAGCATGAATGGTAACGGAAATATTAAACTTTAAACATTGACGAATAGAAGGTCTGCCCCCTCCCTTATTATGACAGATACGAAAAAATGTCACGAAAGAAAATTATCTGGTATTAAATGGCTTTCAATTGACGATATCAAGGTTCTAACTTATTCTGCGATTTTCTGAGATAACAGGAATTTTAGATTTGAACATAGCATCCATGCCCCCTAGTGGTAAAATCTAGAACTTGAAATTAATTTCCAGAAATTTCTCTTTGCCACTTTAAATATCACTATTATTTCCTCTCAGAACCTAAGGCAAATACTTTCCGAGCTACAGCTGCTTACCTCTCTTAGTGACCCACCCTGTACAGTATAATTTTAGTTGGACATAATCACATAAAACTATGAACTGAATTTATTGTTACAAATTAAACATTTTAATTGTAGAAATAACTACAACGGGTTCTAAAAAACAAAAATAGTACATGTAATAAAGTAATTATACCTGTGCTGCTGTACGGATTCTGTTATTGACTACTTTTAGCATTGCTGTTAAAGCAATACTAATTGCTATGATAAAAATATCCATGAAATTCCAATAAAACGTATTTGCGAAACTGATAAACTAAAATATATCTCTATTAATACAACATAATCAAGAAAATTCAACTTACTTTTACAAAACCTCCTAGATACCACGAATATGTAATATATGAAAAAACGTACAAATCTCTTGTCATAAATTGATTGAATCCATTTGTAATGTTCTTGTGGTGCGCTTCACTTGTAACGGAATAAATAACAAGTAAACCATGTTCCACTGAAAAGTATGCACATATTTGTTTACGTTTTAAAATAGTAAAATAGTAAAATATGTCTATAAATACCATCTATCTAAAGTTAGTAACACTACCACATTTTCTTAGTCTTTTATTCAATTGTAAGTTAATTTCGTAAATTATAGGTAGCTAAGATTTGGTACAATGTTTCCCTTGTGCATCGAAATCTAACATAAAATATTTACACATATGTATACAGAGTGAAAAAAATAACTTTTGTCCGTATGCGGCCAATAGTAAAACATTTCTAATTCGTAACGCTCGAAACCTATAATAGTTAGAATAGTTTTAAATGATATCAAAGACCGTGTCATAGTAGTGTAAATTTACACAATACAAAAATAAATTAAAAATAAAATACAAAATACACAAATTCTACTAAACTCGATATTTCGCCATTAATGTAAGGAAGGATTAATGTGAGGAAGAAAAGTGAGTAAGGGGCGACAGAAGGTCACGGTAGTTCGACGTCTAAACCACGCTAGAAGCGAAAACCTGTATCCTTTCTTGATGTATTAGATACTCTCCTACCAAATGGTCATTTAGATAACTCTGTGTATAGGAAACCCACACATACAGATCGAAATATTTACGCCAACGCACATTATCACCCAGCACAAAAGCAATCAATAATTAGCTTCCTTGTACACCAATCAATGTCAATTTCCCAACCTGACAATATCAACTATCAACTATAACATACCAAAACTGCTTTTCTTCAAAACAGTTATAGCTTCAGCAACATACAAAGGGTTATAAATTGGTACATACGAATTCCTAAAGAAACGCCGAAAACTAGTAATCAAATCACTATCGTTCTTCCCTACATTCATGACATTGTGGATCACATCGATAGAATTCTCCGTAAACATAAGCTTAAAATCATCTTTAAACCATTAAATAAAATCTCCCAATTTTTTCTTCACCCAACGACACTGGCCATGTTTTCTCCCATGAAGGTATTTATAAAAATCCCTGTGAATGTAGTTTAGTGTACGTAGGTGAAAACGAACGGTCAATTCAAACTGGAATCAAAGAACACCAACGATACATTAAGACGCATTCTGTAGCACATTCTCAGCCTTACTGACTAGATGACTTTCTCGACAGGGTCTTCAAAATCCTGTTGATCATATACTGTTATAAACAAATTACAACACTTCTTTTCCTAAAAGATAATGCAAACTGATAGAGGTCCAAAGACATCCTCAAAATTTCAACCGACCATATAAAAATATCATAAGATCACAAATAACACAAAAGGGAAGATGAAGAAAAATTGCAGGAAGTTGCTTTTAAAATCGTTATCTAGTAGAAACAAATAATCAAATATGTTAAAATATCACTTTTTCCGCTGTCATAACTCCCAGTTAGCTCAGTGTATTCACAATGGTCGCGTTCCATTTTACATATTCCACGAATTCTCCGATTTAGCACTGTATGTATGAATGTACCTACACTATATAACTTTTTAAATGCGAATCGAAGTGACGTAGGATATATACCTATATAACAAGGCGTAATAAGGTCGTATAGAAGTGATGCGCAATGTTGAAATTTTCTTACACCATTTTTCGATTTTAATTACATGATGCAGTATTTTTTTACTGTAACAATATTTTTTTTTACTCTCAATAAAATGTGGGTAATTATAACATTCAACGTAGTTACTTGAAAGAATTACTTGACATTTGAGGAATTAATAAAAAGCGAACCATAATAACAGTGCGTCTGACAGAAACGCTTTAGAGAGGGTCAAGGAGCCTTCGAGGATTCGCAAGGATTCGAACCATGGTAACGGAAGGTTCATGGTTCGAATCCTTGCCGAGACGCTTATATTTTCAAAATAAAATATTTGCTTGCATTGACGGGTGTAGAAAAATACAAATTTACTTTGACTATCTTGTTTAATGGGTGTGGTGTTTTTAAATTTGTGAATAAGTCTCTATTGTTGATAGGTATGAAAGTTATGTGAATGTCAGATTTTTTTAATACGGGTTTTATTGTCTTGCTTAAGTTGTTTATGTATGGTATAGTTGGTATAGTGTCGTATATATTATGATTTGATTTTGTACCTGTGTTATATATTTTATTTATTCTTTTTGTGATTAATTTATTATAAAACTCTTTGGGATAACTATTTTTTTCTAGTATTGTTCTAACTTTCCTTAAATTTTCTTTTCTAAAATCAGAGTGAGCTAATTTAATAGCCTGATCTACTGAACTGTTGATTACGCTTTTTTTAATTTACCGAAGTGTTTGAAAAATAGTTTAAATGTCTACTACTACTAGTGTCTTTAATTTGCCAGTTTGCTTTTATGTGCGTGTTATCATGTATTATCATTACATTTAAAAAATTTAGAGAATTTTGATTTTCTCTTTCGAAAGTAAATTTTAACCTATCATGATATGTGTTAAATGTGCGCAGAACATGTTCAATTTTATCATTTGGTATGCAGCATATACAATCATCTACATACCGCTTATAAAATTGTACATGACAGTTAAATTTGTTGAGTGAGGCGTGCTCTAAGTCCTCCATTACTAAATTTCCTATAACAGCAGGTAATGGAGAACCCATTGCTGTACCGAATATTTGTTTATATATTGTGTCATTGTACTCAAAATATGTTGAATTTAAGCAAAGTTTTGCAGCCAACATGAATTCATAGTAAATGTGTATAATTTTGAATTAAATTCCTTTTTTTGTTTATACTGTTTAGTGCCAAATCTGTAGGGACATTTGTGAATAAAGATACAACGTCTAAACTACACTCACCGGCAAAATAATCGATCCACTCAAAAAATTGATGAAGTTTGTTCGTCAATAAGTTTGTTATTTTAAATTCGATTTGATTCATTTTTTTGCATATTGTAGGTAAATTTAAATGTAATCACATCTTTGGAATTTTAAGAAAATTTGGCGTACATCATTTTATACAGGGTGGCACAGAGTCTGTTTTTTTAAATCAACTTTAAAACCACATATGGATTGTCAATGTTGCTCCACCTTGTATTTTCTTATTTTGTTAACAAGACACATCATTTCTTTACAATTTCAATACAATGTTGCTCCACCTTGTATTTTCTTATTTTGTTAACAAGACACATCATTTCTTTACAATTTCTTTTTTTATTTATTACAATAGCTTAATTTTTGTGAAAGATACAAGGGTTTAAGAAAAATCTTACATTTTTAGATTTTTCCTATGGTATTAACAATAAGTTGTACTGTTAGCGTAGTTTAAGTTTCCCGCTAAGAAAAATTAGGTCTTGACAGTTGTCTCGTAGTTAGCGGACCTACGGTTGTAACACGGTTGTAACACGGTTGTAACACGGTTGTAACACGGTTGTAACACGGTTGTAACACGGTTGTAACACAAAGCCTTGTAATTAAATAGTGACTTAAGGGGCTATTATCAGTTGTTGGTGGGAAATTTGAAATTGCGTTATTTTAAACAAGAAATAATTTCTGTGAAGAATGATTATAAACAAGAAATTATTACTGGAATATTGGTGGACGAATAGTAAGTGACAGAAATTACGTGTTTAATAAAAAAGATTTTTTTTTAATTTTTTAAAGTAAAGAATTTCAAGAGTTATAAACTTATTCGTCCACTAAATATGAACGGGAATAAGCATGGTGTACATTACAAAAAGAAATATAATGCTAATAAAAAAGAGTATTGCAAGAAACGTATCCGGTAGTAAAACAGATAACTGTAGACGTTCCAAATGGTTTGGCACCTTTATAAAAGAGGGGCACATCATCGCCGCAATTACTGCTATTCGAATTTACTTTATATTCCTTTCTACGTGCTTATACCCATTTCACGACATGTCTCTATGTCACGATCTTGCTATCTCATTTTGTATATTGCTGTCTTTCATCTCGCAGTACGATCGACAACTGGTACTATTAGCTCCCTCTGATATCCAATTTATTTGTAATGACAGCCGATGTTAGTATAAGATGTGCTCGCTAGGAGTGAAAATAGACCCTTAAGGTGGTGTTTGTATAATACTTTCAGACATAGCGGGAGGTGGGTTGTTTATTTCATATTGTTCTTAAAAGCGGATGCTTTTTTAGTAATAAATTTATTATGTCAATAAAGTTGAAACATATACGTATATTTGATGGTGTATATATTACCCTGTTTTTTATAAAAAAATCGCAAATATAGCCTATAATTTTCATGTAGAAAAATGAATAAATATAGAAAATATTGACATTTTACTTGTTCCTGTGGGTGCACTGGCCTCGATAATTATAAAGTGAAGCCTGTGACACAAAGAAAATTACATTTTGACGTATAGATTTTGTTACTCACTTTAAATGAACACCAAACAAGCTTTAACTAAAACACCGACGCGTTTCAACAGCAAAGCTGTCATTATCAAGGCGATAATAAAACTCAGTGTTTAGTGTTCAACAAAATCTAAACTCAGTTTTATTATCGCCTTGATAATGACAGCTTTGCTGTTGAAACGCGTCGGTGTTTTAGTTAAAGCTTGTTTGGTGTTCAGTGGGTTAAAGTGTTTAGTGTTCTACTTCTGCACCAAGAGATCCAGTGAAGAACTTCATAGATTTTGTTATCAAAATGAAAAACGAAAAATAAAAAAGGCCCATTGACATAGTATTGGAATGTTATATGTAACAACAGTTGCCTAAGTCTTCACTAGTGCAAGCAGTTCAGCACTTTTTGAAAAGAGGGCGCGCATACGAAGAATAATTTTGTTTTATTAGGTTTGTTCGGTTTGGACATTTGCAGTAAAACGCAGGCAGTATCTTTCGAAACTCGCCTCTAAAGCAATGCTAAGAGAATACAATTTCCAAATTGCGCATGGTCATGCGTTCCGCTGTATAACGCGAGGAGCCAAATCGAACTAGCTATTAAGTGTGTTTGTTTCATACACGAAACTTTTTCGGTACATGTACCGATCAAGTTCGATGCTATTCTAGGTATTATAAAAGTGACATAATTACGTGCAATGGTAACAAACACAATATTTTGAATTTCATAACCTTCCAATTGAATCGAGTTGTCAAGTTGTTTTGATATTCAAGCAGCAAAGAAACAGCTTGGAAAGAACTATAAAGTATCGCTCTTATAGTATTCGATCTATTTCAAGTGTGGACGAACGCGATTAGATGTCAATATGAATAGACGAAGCAGTTTCTTTGCGCGTACAATGTCAAATATTCTTTATTAGAACTACCATAATTATACATCAACAGATATGATTTATGTATTTGAAAATATTTTCAGAAATTGTTATGACGCAATCTTTCCAACATGAAACAGTACGTAGTCGGCGCCAGCGCCAGTGAAATTTGAACGACTTTTTGTTACTACGGAAAGTAATGTTTTATTCCTTTATTGCCAAATCTCGTATAATTAATAGATATTATGAATATTAAATCGCTTCACATGCTGCCCATATACTTATATTATATATATACATATGTAGTATATGTATATTACATTACTCGGAGTAGAAAGCTATCATTTTTGTGTCGAGCCCAAACGTTTGCTGTCGAGGCGATAGCCGAGACAGTGCAAAATGGGCGAGACACAAAAAGCTTTCTACTCCGTGTGATGTATACCTACTATTTTTTCTTCAAACGATTTTCGTCGATCTCGTGAGCTACACATTTAAATATAACATGCATGATTATCATTGTTAACGCATCTGTCAAACAACTGTCAAAGTACTACGGTACATTTTTATTTCTATATAGTAATATTATAAGTACAATTTATTATTGAGTTCAGTGTAGTTGTTGACATTTTGTTCTCTAGTCCATTTCAGAAACTTTTCATACGCATTGTAATATACCTTACGTGATAGTCGGGATTAGTGTTGCAGCCGCTTGATTAGCGATTTTGATTATTTCTAATGGCGTAGATTGAAGTTCTTCTTCGCTCATTTTGCAAATATTTGACAGTTATGATATAATTATTCAGTCACTTTAAAGAGTTGTGATTGGTCGGTTACATTTTTTTACTAGTAAAGAAATGAATTGTTTCAAAGGTACGTACGAAATGATCAGATTTTTGTACGTTTGAAAAAAAAATTATTTTTACGGTACGGTCACCTACGATGTCGAATCAACATACAGGCAAGGATTATTGTAACAAGGTCAAGTAAAAGTTAACTCTCGGTAAACCTGCAGAATCCAGCTCCCATTTAAATTTCCCGCTACGAATATAGTAAACAACCTGCAACGTTGCCAAATTTTATGTGTGTTGTATTGTCATTATATTGTGATATATATGATTCAGAAAACCAACAAATACATTGGGATTATATAAAATCTATTTTAGACCCTAAATCTACTTAAATTTGCATTCATGCGCCATCTGTATTTACATGGCGGCAGTAAAATTTTATTTCATTATTTTCATGTTAAACAAGGAAGGCGCTACAAAGCAAACGTGACCTTAAGGGGCTATTATCAGTTGTTGGTGGGAAATTATAAATTGAGTTATTTTTACTTGCAATAATTTTTGTGAAGAATGATTATAAACAAGAAATTATTACTGGAATATTAACATTTAATTATAAATTGGTGGACGAATAGTAAGTGACAGAAATTACGTGTTTAATAAAAAAGAATTTTCTTTATTTTTTAAAGTAAGGTATTTCAAGAGTTATTCGTCCACTAAATATGAACGGGAATAAGCATGGTGTACATTATAAAAAGAAATATATGCTAAATAAAAGAGTATTGCAAGAAACGTATCCGGTAGTAAAACAGATAACTGTAGACGTTCCAAATGGTTTGGCACCTTTCTAAAAGAGGGGCACATCATCGCTGCAATTACTGCAATTCGAATTAACTTTATATTCCTTTCTACGTGCTTATACCCCTTTCACGACATGTCTCTATGTCACGATCTTGCTATCTCATTTTGTGTAGATGTGCTCGCTAGGAGTGAAAATAGACCCTTAAGGTTCTATTTTCACTCCTAGCGAACACATCCTATACTAACATCGGCTGTCATTACAAATAAATTGGATATCAGAGGGAGCTAATAGTACCAGTTGTCGATCATACTGCGAGATGAAAGACAGCAATATACAAAATGAGATAGCAAGATCGTGACATAGAGACACCATGCTTATTCCCGTTCATATTTAGTGGAGGAATAACTCTTGAAATACTTTACTTTAAAAAATAAAAAAAAATCTTTTTTATTAAACACGTAATTTCTGTCACTTACTATTCGTCCACCAATTTATAATTAAATGTTAATATTCCAGTAATAATTTCTTGTTTATAATCATTCTTCACAAAAATTATTGCAAGTAAAAATAACGCAATTTAAAATTTCCCACCAATAACTGATAATAGCCCCTTAATAAATAAAATACTTAGAATAAAACCAGAAGTGCCGTTTTATTCGATAACAAAACACTAACAATAAGTTTACGAATTTATCGTTTTTCTATAGAGTATTGAAATACTGTAAGTTGTGAAATCTAAAACTTGTCAATTACGTTTTTGAACGTGTTTCTTGTCGAATAGTAATTTAAAATTTCGATCTTTCTGTAACCGACGCGACGCAGCGAGAGCTGTTGCTTTGATTCACGATGGTATGTCACAATATTATGTGGCCAGAGTGTTGGGAGTTTCAAGATGTAAAATTCAAAGAGCTGTTAAACGGTTTAATGAATTTGGTATATACACAAGAAGAAATCATTGTGGTCGAAAGAAATCTACTAGCGAGCAAGATAATCGCCTTATAACGTTAAATGTTTTTAGGGACAGAAAAGTTTCTTCTGTGCAAATAAAAAACAGATTAGAGGACGTAAGGCAAGTTCAAGTAAGTCATAGAATAATAAGAAGGCGGCAGATTGATATTGGACTGCGCTCTAGGAGACCTGCAACTGGTCTAGAGTTATTGAGACACCATCGAGTTGAACGCTTTAGATTTGCTAGGGAACATGTAAATTGGGGTAACGAAGAATGGAGCAACATCCTATTCACGGATGAGACCAGATTTTGTCTTAGAACACCAGATGGACGTAAAAGAATTTACCGGAGAACTGGTGAACGTTTCTTTCAAAACCATTTTTTTCCTAGAGTAAGTTATGGAGGTGGTTCGATAATGGTGTGGGGTGGCATAAATTTTGAAGCTCGGGCGGACTTGGTTATAATTAACCGGGGAGCCATGACAGCCGATAGATATGTACATAAGAGAAGTTTTAGAGCCACATATTGTTCTTTTTGCGCCGTTCATCGAAGATGATTTCATGCTGATGCATGATAATGCCCGCCCGCATATTGCCAGAATTGTTCGCCAGTATTTAGCCGAGGTTGAAATCTCAGTAGTAAATTGGCTTGCTCTAAGGCCAGACCTAAACCCAATTGAGCATGTTTGGGACATACTTGGGAGGAAAATACGATCTCGTGTACCAACGCCTGAAAATTTACAACAGCTTAGTGACGTTCTAACTGAAGAATGGAATCAAATCAACCAGACTTACATTCAAAACTTAATTGAGAGCATGCCAAGACGAATTGTAGCTGTTATCCGTGCACGTGGAGGAAGCACTTCGTATTAAGTCTTTTATGTTTTTCATTTTCTTTTCAATTCCTTTTCATTAAATTCGGTGTTAAGTTAAATTCGTAAACTTATTGTTAATACCTTACGGAGGAAAAATCTAGGAAAAAAAAATGTAAGATTTTTCTTAAACCCTTTTATCTTTTACAAAAATTAAGATATTGTAATAAATAAAAAAAGAAATTGTAAAGAAATGATGTGTCTTGTTAACAAAATAAGAAAATACAAGGTGGAGCAACTTTGACAATCCATATGTGGTTTTAAAGTTGATTTAAGAAAACTGACTTTGTGTCACCCTGTATAAAATGATGTACGCCAAATTTTCTTAGAATTCCAAAGATGTGATAGATTACATTTAAATTTACCTACAATATGCAAAAAAATGAATCAAATCGAATTTAAAATAACAAACTTATTATCGAACAAATTTCATCAATTTTTTGAGTGGATCGATTATTTTGCCGGTGAGTGTATTTTAATTTAATTTTTTACATTGTACTCCGTATTTCCTACGATATTACTGAGAATTTTGGATACAAAAATTGTATGTTGGTGATTGTATGCAATTTACAATTGGCCTTAAAGAAACATCAGTTTTATGAATTTTAGGGACGCCGTAAATTCGCGGAGTTATCGAATTATATATTTTTAAATTTTTAGCAACCGATTCGTCTATATAATTACTATTTAACCAACTAGTGATTAATTGGTTAGTTTCACTTTGAATTTTGTTAGTCGGGTCTTTTTGTAAGGTAATGTAAGTGTTTTGATCGTTTTTAATAGCGAACTTTTCAAAAAATGCTATTTAGGATAACGTAATGTTCAACGTAATAGATGGAAATCTTGATACCATTTGTAAATATCTTACACGATTATGAATTACAGGAAGACTACTTCCAGCAAGATGTAGCTTACGTACGTTAGTTGACGCTAATCTTCGGACAGTACAATTTTACAATTACTAATAATATTTTCTACGATATGACGAAGACATGGCGTTTTATACAACACCTGTTGTAAATCGCTCGAATAAAACCTTTAAATTTTTATGATCCATTAAAGCTTCTACTATTTGGGGCCATATATCTGAATCTTACCTAAAAAAGCTACAGTATACCTTAAACCGAATTATTAGATGTATTAACAACAGCCGGAATCGAGATATTCTTTTATCTACAAAGACCTTCAAATATTAGATTTAAAAAAGTTATTCCTATCGCGAATGTATAGAACAAATTATTTTAATCGTGAACTTCTTGTACCAATATTGCTTGAGCACTCTACACGAGCTATAGCCAATAACAACATGCATATACCACGCATAATAACAAATATGGTGCAAGGGAAAGAAGAGTCGCATTTCGAAAGTTGTGGAACAAGTTACCTATGAGTACCTACGAGAGCTTTTATTTTTCACTACGTTGAAGATGGCTCAACGCAGAGAAAAATAAAATCAACAATTGGTTATTAAATGATATAGCATCAAAAATTTCTATTACGATTATTATCGTTTTCTTTACATTTAGCGACGACTTTTTTGCTTTCCCATAGTTTTTTTTTGTATTTAAAATACTTAAGAGAGAGAGAGAGAGAGATCCAAATGTTCAGTTTTGTTGTTGCATACATTGACTTCCAATATTTCTTTACTAACTTTCGTTGTCGTAATTCTTGTTTTCTTTTAACGTAATTATAGCAGAATTTACAATTTCATTTTTTTCCCTTATTTTGTTATTAGATTGGTAGCTTGAAATGTATGCAAAAGCTACAATGCTAAATTTCATTTTGATGTTTATGAAAACCTAGATTTAGTTTTATTTTAATTAAATAAATATTATATCTATAACATTTATTTGAGAAAGATAGAACTACATAGCATAAGCATATGTATTCAAATACAGAAATTAGGTTCCAATATGGGGAACTGCATGCTGGAAAAATGCAAACATTTGGATAGGCAATACGTACTAAGCTGGAGTATAGGTTGCCTATCTACCAGTAAAATCATAACATTGGTCGTATTCAGTCAGCGCAACGGTAAACGGTAAGTAACCGGTAGATACAGATTAGTGAAGTAGTGAACTGAATACCTACGCTGTAGGTATTGTACTATTAGCATGTAGATATTCAGTGCGGTAATTCACTCATCATTACGTACCAGTGACTTAGCAATGTGGTAACTGAAGACGACCATTCTAAAAGTATGTAATTGAATTCAAATATTCAAGAACGTGTATAAATTTATTCTTGTGAAGCCACAAATAAAATACATCAAATTAAGGAAGAATTAAAAGAAGTATTGAGAGTAAGTTGATATATTGGTATAAGTTGTATAACAACATATAAGTATAAACTTATATTTTCATATTGTTTATTGATGATGAAATAAAATTAATTTCGTAAACTTCTATAGAACTGAACTTCCTTTAAAAATTATTTAAAAAAAATACTAATGTTTAACCTTATAAACGACAATAATAACAATAAAACTTACAGTAATATAAATACATATGTATACACATACTCACTAATAAAATATAAAAGTAAAACAAAGTAAATAACTAAAAATAAGACTCAATTCCAACTGCAGTAAAAAAAAATTGCTAGTGAAACTGCTTTATAATTATAACGAAAATTACCAATATCTATCACGAGTATATCCACTATTTCAGAGATTTTATCATAAATAACCCTGAACTGTGTACCTATACTACAGTCTTGGAACGCTATTTGCCTATTCAAATGTTCGCGTTTTCCCAGAATACTCTTCCCCACAAAGGTACCCACTTTCGTATTTACTTCTCCTATCTAGTTTTATCTTTCTCAAATCAATGATCTATAACCTTCCCAGATTCCTTAACCCTACTGTCTGACGAACGATCTCGGACGAGGTGAATGTTGTCCTATCTTAGGGAACGTTAGGTTTTTCAGCTTCTCCCTCCCCTACATAAAAAAAGTAGTAACAAGTAAAAAATCATGGAAAGTGACAATGATATTGAACTAGAATTGGTAGCTCCGAACGTAACGGAAGCAGCAGAGTTAACAACGTTAAATTTGTTACCTGAAACGTCAAAAAAACTCCATCAATGAGCGTATGCCCAATTAATGAATTGGAAAGCGGAACAAAGAGCAAAATCCTTTTCCGAGAACGTTTTGATTGCGTACTTTGGCGAATTAGCACCAAAATTCAAAAGTTCGACTTTATGGACAGAATATTCCATGTAAAGGACTACTCTTACTATAAAAGATAATATTGTGTAAGTAAAATATTTCCAATGCTTTAAATTAAAAGCCTTATTAAAGCGAAAGTCGGATAGTTTGAGACCTAAATAATCAAAGATTTTTACACCAAATGGGATTGTAAAGTTTATAAAAAAGCCCTCGGATGAGATATATTTAGTAACAAAAGTAAGTTTATTTCAGCGCACTGAAAAAAATTAATTATGGGTATAATGAGTGCATGCAGGCGACATGAGTTACATCAAATGAAAGTGACAAATTTTAATGATTTGGGCGAAGCTGTCTTGGTAACGATGCCAGACATGAAAACTAAAATTATTCAAAATTTTACAGTAACTGTTAGTTACAAAGTTAACATCAAGAAGCCAAGCGCACAATCAGATTTAGATGTGCAGAAAACAACAATCAACCTATCAGGACCTATAGAGGGAGAAAGGAAACTCCTAGCAAAAGGATTAAACTTCGCAGTTGCTCCAACCAAGATACGCGAAGAAGAAATCACCACCCAAGTTGTATCGGCCATAAGAAAACCACCGACTGAGGATGCAGAAAAAATCAAACACGAGACATGCCGAACTTGAAAAATTTGATCATCGTACGAGCCGATAAAGAAAACGCAACTGTGGTAATGCTCAGAGAAGACTACCCCCAGAAGATACGTACACTTCTGATATCGGGCCGCTACAATACTATACAGAGATTCCACAAGCAAGATTGAGAGACAAATTAGAAAAGCCATCAAGGACTCAACTATACCAAAAATAGAACAAAGACGGCTACTTCCTTCAGGCAACCGACCACCACGACTATATTGGGTTATTACCTCTTTTACTCGTTTTTAGAGAATTCCATAAAATAAAATGTAATAACCCCGAAATGAGTATTTCAGATCTTAAAGAAAAGCGAACATTCGCTCACCTAACGAGGTAGTAAAACACACACCGCGTAATTGGTTACCGTACGAAATATTTATACGAAACGAAATGGTCTTACTTGAATTGGTGTTATGATGCGTGGCCCTCAATTCTAGCTCGCCGGGAGGGTGAGGTCGGAGAAACCTACAGATCTTAAAATTTACAGGCGCCAGGACTTCCTATTTTCACACAACGTCTGAATCCTTGAAGCTGTGCCTACACTGCAGAGGACAAGTATTTCAAATTCGCTAAATATACTTACGGTACAGTCTTAAGTTTTGGTTACAATACTTACGACCGATATTCCTTCACTGATTTACTCGATATTGAATTGAATTGATTTAGTAGTATCTGGGTGCGCGTTCGCCGAGTTTCAGCTGCGTTAATCCTTGATGCGTAGTAGCCGTCAAGTAGCTTGTTTTCTTAGTAACACGTGTGCGGCCGCGTACCTGGGTTTTAGGCACTACGCAGTTACGCCGGTCAAAATTATTGAATTGTTAAATATTTGGCTTAAAATCACATATGAAGATATTGTTTAGAAGTGATACGATAAGTTGCATTCATACAAAGACACTATATATTTCTCACAGATGTTACTTTAGAACCTTGAAATTATTGATTTTTAGTATGTTCGAATGCATTTTGTAGTAATTAAATCAACTTTTATAAATACAGGATCGTAGTGAAAAATTGGACCGTAACAGGGTTACCAAAGATACACAAAATAGAAAGCCTTCTCAGATCGATCGTCTCTACTTGTGGATCTCCCACCTACGAAATAGCAAAATATTGCTAGACAACTCCAGCAATACACCGGATAAATGTCCGATCATCATCTGCTCTTATAAATACATTGCTAAAAGCAGAGATCAGCGATACGGAACACAGAACATCTGAGTTTCAACACATACACAACGCATTACAACAAAACGGTTACAAATCCAAAGATATACGACAAAAATGAAAAGGGAAGAAGAAGGATTTAAGTCAACTTGTTACAACAAGTTAACTTTTTCCCACTCTCGTTCATAATAGCCGTCATTATACACTCTTTGAAGAATATACTATTATGCAATTACGGAAAAAATGACATTGGACAGACAGAAAGGAGTATTTAATCCAGAATTAAGGAACACCGACGGGATCCCCAACGTGGATATACGGAAACATCTGCAGTAGCTGAATACCTATTTCAATCGCATTAATTACAACAACGTTAAAGTCCTAGTCAGAACTACACAGTACCATCAGAGATTAATAAGAGAATCACTGGAAATTATTCAGAATCCAGTAACGTCAACCGAAAAGATGGGTACAAAATGAGCAACGCTTGGCGAATAACTTTACTAGATCATCGACACAATCATAATACTGGAACGGATACAGCTCACCGAATTGTAACAAATCAGCGAAGCGAAGAAGAAATAAAATATATAACGAGAAGCAGAAGACAACATCAGTCTTTAAAAACCTTTTGAAGAAGCTGAGAGCATAATCAGTAAACTTACCTACGCGGCAACACTCGGCAGACTTCAACGTAGTAAACGACCATCGTGAAAATCTATACTCAATCTTTGGCGCTTAGAATATGTTATATTGTTGGCATCTGTTTCACATGGGCAAAAAAGTAGATTTAAAGCAAGTAACTCTTTCAATATGGCCACTCTCAGAAAGCTAGCTGTATTTGTTACAAAACAAACCCGAATTCAGAAATCACTAGAATTTCCTAGTCAGGAACAAAACGACCTAGTTTTTGTAGGCCGTTCTTATATTTCCTATGTCAAATGTGAAATGCTGAGCGGTTCTTAAAAAAATACCGGAATTTCTAACTATTCCTAGAAGAAACCAAAAACCAAAACTAGTTACTGTATATTTATAGGGAGCAAATTTTTGTATTCTAGTATAAGTAAAATGTTAACAGATTCAAAACGCCAATTTGAACATAAGTATTGCATACTTTTATTAACTACGTGAAAAATAAAACTCAGATAAAAATAACGCCAAAACGAAAATAATTTATTTATTGCAAGGAAGGCTTTTATAATATTTCACATTACAAAAAATGTTGTTCTTTTTACAGAAACATCATTTAGACGCGCGCACTGTTTTATAGTCTTTCTTAACAATTTTTTCACTTGGAAATATCGTCTACTGCAAGAAATTTCTGTTGAGAGATATTAAACTGTCAATATAATGTTTACAAAATGCAATCGTTTGTACCTAACTGATTCAAGTTAATAATAATAATAATAATAATCCATGCCTTAGCATCGCCCCCAACAGCTTGCGTCAATTACAGGGGGCATCGGCTGGCCATGAGTTATTATTACGCCTGCGGCTGTAGACCGACTTAAGATGTTACCTTTACGCATTTGCCGTGGAATTTGGAAAACTACAGAAAACCAAACTCAGAAAGGAATCACCGGGGTTCGAACCCGGTACTGCCGGACTGCTAGGCAAGTGTGCAAGCCACTAAGCCACCAGCCCGACACAAGTTGTCGTGGTTAATGCTCAAAACGAGATAATGTTTCGCAGGTTTCCTTTTGCTTGATCAACATCAAGTATGATTACTGTTATATTCTCTCCGCTTATGACTACAGAGTGGCTACTGTCACTAATTTGTATCATTATTTTTTATTGTGATTGCAAGGACGCAGTAGCTAATGCTTTCAGTTTCTCAAAATTTTTCTCTAAAATGTTTTCATTCTGTTCTGATATTTCATGATTTTCTTCAACGTTGAATCTTCAAGTTCCTATTTTCAAGTACCGGTCATCACCAATAAACGCATCTTAAACGTTTTTCTTTGTGCAGTGTTCTCTAAAGATAATAGAGACGTGCTTAGTAGTTCTTTTCAGTGAACTAGCTCCCGCGAACTATTTCACTTCTGCGAACTAGTTCAGTGAACTAGTTCGTGAACGAACTAGTAAGCAAAATCATACCTTCCCATTCACGCATTCACTCGCTTGCCTCATTCACCAGAAACAGAATTGACTCGCAGCGCCCGTATCCGCACGTGTCCTTAAGCATTCTCATAGGCCGCTATAACGCTAAATACGGTAAACAGATGTTTATATACAATCATAATCCTTTGCAGGTGTTCAAGAACAGACTAAATAATAGATTGAAAAACACTGGCAAATATAATAACCCACTATATCTAATACACCTATACACGTAATCATTCAAAATATCAGAAATCACAAATATTAAACTAGCGTCTATCAATCTACCGATACATGTTAGGTACATGCGAACTGCCCGCTTTATGTGTTTTGCTGTGTCGGCATGAAACCTTAATAGTTCGGCCGAACTAGTTTATTTCGAATCTGTGAACTAGTTCTTTTAGTTCAGCTCAAAGAATAGTTCTTTTTAATAGTTCGTTCACAAACTACACATCTCTAAAAGATAACACCACGGTCAGAGATCGACTGCAAGAGGGTCTGAACCTGGTTACCAGACGAAAGCAGGATGGCCTAAACCCGCTTACATTGAAGAGGGTTAACATAGCGATGGCGGGGGAAATAAAATATCTTGGAATAACACTAGACTCCACATTTACCTGGAATCAACCTTTGGATAGAATTACCAAAAACGCGGTGACAGCATTAACACTTGTCAGACGTTCATATGGGAAGAAATAGGGGCTAAGACCAGACATGCTGAATTGCACATACAGCATGATGGTAAAGCCAACAATGACGTACCCCGCTTTGATATTATGGACAAAGACGCATCAAAGAAACGCTATTCTATGCGGTTGCCTTCAACGCTTTGTTGGACTAGTCTGTAGTGATATTCAATACTCTTCTCATATTCACTTTAGGAAGAGGTCTGTTGGGCTCCACTACGGCCAGGTAGGTAACCAGCGGGTTTGCTAAAGTAGAGGTCCTGTCCAAAATCTTGGTCGCCAATGTTGTTGGTTAAGTCCTTTACGGAGGGGATTTGTAAGGCAACACATCACATTGTACATACAAGCAAGAAGCAACGCAGATCTAGCAGCTCGAAATTTCTTGGTGGTCCTCTGAATATGTGACTACAAGATACAAAACTGACTTGTCCCAAGGCAAGCTAAAATCCCCCACAAAGATATTGTCGTGGAGAAATTTGAGTTTTTTGAACCGAATGACTACACACTTACTTTTGTTTAGTTTGACCCTCCGCATCGACTCTCAACCAGCCAAAATATGTATCTCTTCGTTACGTGATGAGTAGAGCAGACCAATTTCCATGCGCTCCATGTGCGCCGATGTGAGGATGATTGTATTGCTCAAAACTAATAAAAAGCATTTAGTATGTGTTTGGTACCCGCTTAGACTGTATGTACTCGTAAGTGTACGCATACGTAATAAAATGTCGTCGACAGATAAATCGAGAAAACGACCGTTGTCAGAGGAAGTGAATAAGTTTATTATGAATTTTCCGGACTTAACATACGATGGCTCAAAAATTAAATGTTTAGTGTGCAATACATATGTCAAGTGTTCATCAAAAACACATTTTAAAGAACACGTAAACAGTTCGAAGCACAATAATAAAATTAATTAATTATAAATACGAGGATCTACGAAAAGAAAATGCCACACTGGTTGACAGAATGGATCAGTTAGAGCAATATAGCAGGAAGAATAATAATAATAATAAATAATAATAATGAAGAAAATGATAAAAATCTACAGGACACAGTACTTAGCCTCTGTAAAGATAAATTAAACATTGATATCAAACTGGCTGGGAAAAAGAAAATCGGCTGGCTCATCACCGCGTCCGGTAATAATTAAATTAACAAACTACTCAGCCAAACAACTACTTTTAAAAAACAGAAGCAAACTAAAAGGGACGAGTTTGTTTATTGCTGAAGACATGACTAGGAATCGGTACGGTATTTACAAGGCTGCCCTGGAGAAGGTAGGAAGAGGAAAGGCTTGGGTTCGTAACGGTGATGTCTTCGTCAGGAAAGGGACTCAAGTACACAAAATATTGAACATTGATGATTTAACTAAAATAAACTGATTTGTAGGTATTGCTCTAGCTGGTCAAATGACTGCTGTAGCACGCGGAGTTTACACTCTATAATGCTGTACTCACGCTAACTTGTTATTGTGATCTATATTTCCTTATTACTTCAGTATATGTATTTTGTTTTTCTTTAATTAATAATTTAATTTTGTTTTCATTTTGAGTGAGATTTCACATTCTCTCTATTACGTATCATACCTTGCCTTGCTTGAAAATTATAAGTATTAATAATAATTATAATTATACTCGTAATATCGCAGCTCATTGCTCCTTATACATACATATATGAATTTTATTTAATTTTGTCTGAGAACATGTTATTGTTATTTTCTTTTTTTGTAACCAAGAATGTTTGTAGTTGCGCATCTGAATGTGCGGTCGATCTTGGGCGGTTTTGACTTACTAAAGGACCACATCTTGTCACATGATTATGATGCTGTTGCGCTGACTGAGACCTGGTTGACTCCGTGTATTCGGTCCGCGGAATTGTCCATACCGGGATATAATTTCATGAGGGCAGATAGATCTGATGGTCGTAGAGGAGGAGGCATAGGTATATTTCTGAAGGTCAGTTATTCGTGTGATGTAATAACCTTGACTAATATGGCTAGTTGTGAACAACTATGGGTGAGGCTTACCTCTGGTCATTGCTCACTGGCTTTTGGGGTGATTTATAGACCACCATACACTAGTTGCGCCCAATTTATTTCTGATTTTGAAGATACGCTTTTTGATATATTTAGTAAATATGACGTTATATGTGTCGGAGACTTTAATATTAATCTACTAGATACAAATAATAATTCCGCCGTTCAATTTAGCCGAGTTCTAGAGTCATTCGGACTTGTACAGATTATTAATGAACCAACTAGATGCGGAAGAACCATCTCTCTGTTAGATGTTATCATTACTAATAAAAAATATGGTGAATCTGGCACGCTAGACTTGGGTATTACTGATCACTTGTTGGTGTATGCTTCTTGCTTGTCTGACGAAGCCAAACAGGTTAAATGTACTATTAGGAACTTTCGCACATATAAGTATTTTGATTATATATTTTTTCAAGGTGATTTATTGAATTTTAACTGGGATTTATTATATTAAAAACATATTTGACTGTCATGCACCCATTGTTTCGATAAAGTTTAAAAAGCCACCGGCTCCATGGTTAACCGATAACATCAAATTGCTCCAGTCACTAAGAAATTTAGGAAAAAACGAGACGGGCCATCGTTTGATTATTATAAACAGCTCAGGAATTTTACTAATACCGCTACCAAAAATGAAAAAAAAGCGTATTTAAACTATCGACTTCGAACTAGGTCAGCTCAAGGCATCTGGGTTGCTTTAAGAGATATGGATATACTTTCTAATAAAAAGATCAATTTGCCTGCGCATTTAAATGATCCTGAGGCTATTAACTATCACCTTATTAACAGTGTGACAACCCATCCGGTAGATATTAATTTACTCACATATTATAATACTTATGTTGTTGCTGAGCTCAAATGCATATTTTCTTTTACAGAGGTAACTGAAGAGAGAGTATTATGTACAATTAAAGATTTGGAAGCTAAACGTTGTGGTTCCGATGAGATCGATTTAAAAATGATATTGCTTATCTGTCCCGTATTAATACCACATATAACCTTTATAATAAATTCCTGCTTGCGAAAAGGAGTATTTCCGAACGATTGGAAAAAGGCCATTGTAGTTCCAGTGCCTAAGAAACAAAATGCGAAAGAATACAAGGACTTAAGGCCAATAAGTATTCTACCTGTATTGTCTAAGGTCATTGAGAGATTAGTTGCTACTCAAATACGTCAACACCTTGAGATTAACTCCATTCTGGCCCCTTATCGATCTGGTTTCAGGTCTGGCTATAGTTGTGTCACAGCATTAACGCATGTAATACTAATAATACTTACTGCTACTGACAACAGTAAAATAACAGTACTTATCTGCCTTGATTACTCAAAGGCCTTTGATGTAATAAACCACGAATTACTGTTTAGTATTTTACACTATATTGGTCTAGATGCGAACTCTATTTCTTTTTCAGAAGTTACCTTACTGGGCGGCAACAGCAAATACGCATTAATAACGACTTCTCACAGTTTAAAAATTTGAATGCTGGGGTTGCCCAGGGGAGTATTTTGGGGTCTCTAATATATTCTATTTACTCTACATATCTATTAAGAAAGCTAAAAGTATGTAAGTACCATATGTATGCTGATGATACACAGCTCTATCATTCGTTTGACCCTGAAAAGATTGATACTAGTATTGCGCAAATAAATCATGACCTCCAAATGGTTTATGATACATCTTTGGCACACGGGCTTACCATCAACGCAAGCAAAACAGCAGTCATCGTGTTTGGTCGGCCAAAGGCGCGTCAAAAGATATTTACTAAAATTAATTTAACATTGAATGGAGAAAAATTAGACGTTGTTGAAGTAGTTAAGAACTTGGGTCTCACAATTGACTGTGATTTAAGATTTAGACAGCATGTGGCGAAAGTGACGGGTGCATCCTTTGGGAAACTTAAGTTGTTGTATGGTAGGAGGGATTCTCTGACAGTGGAATTGCGCAAGACCCTCTGTGAATCGCTTATTTTATCTAGGTTTAATTATTGTGATGTTGTTTATGGTCCCTGTTTGGATTCGGAGGATAGTCGCAGAATACAAAAAGTTCAAAATGCCTGCTTAAGATTTATATATGGTATTAGGAAGAGCAGCATATTTTCCATACACTAGCTTGGGCGGGATGGCTAAATATGATTATGAGAAGGAAATTACACCTTGCATGTTTCTCTTATAATTTAATTTTATTTGGAGTACCCCCTTACTTGCACCGGAAGCTGACCTTTAGAACTGATGTTCACAATATTAATGTTAGATTTAAAGGCGCACTTACTCCGCCCTTATTTAATACTGCTATTTTTAAACGGTCCTTTTCTTATAACGTCGCTATTGTTTATAATTCTATTCCTATGAACCTCAGATCTTTGTCCTGTACTATGTTCAAGAATAAGTACAAAGAACATCTCTTTCAGGGATTAAGATAAATTCGTGTGGGATTGTTGTATCTTGTCATGCTACTGTGCCTATTGGATCGACCGATACGTGTAGATGTGGTATAATATATTGTTCATTTTTCTTTCTTGTCTTTTGATTGCTAGTCTATTAAGGAGAGTGTGATAAGTAATGTATGCACGGCTTTTGTTAATTTTCCTTCATTACTGATGGATCTGAAGGAAGAGCATCGTTCAGATGATTCCGATCCATTTAGGCAGGTATATTGATTTATTGTTTAGATTATACTCTTTACCATGTAAAATTATGTTGCTGCTTAATAAACTCTATTATTATTATTATTTCTGATAGAATAAATGTCTCCACTTATATACCATCTACTGTCGATAACAAGCTCGTGTTGTGTCCCTATTCTTTATATATGTTCTAATATATTACGAACTACACTCCCATACTGGCGCTCACGGCGCGCACGGAAATTGGTCTGCTCTAGTGATGAGATATATACTCCAGTACCATCTGCATAGATCGCACTTTGAACTTGGCGTCTTAGGTAGATCATACATATATACATATTATGAATAACGTTGGTACCAGAAAAGATCCTCGGGGGATACCGGCAACTATATGTCTTGAGGAGCAGATCGAAGCTTCGACTTTTACGAAGAATGATTGGTCTGAAAGATAAGACAAGACCAAATGTGTCAGTCGTGGGTTAATACCTGTGGAGAACATCTTGTGTACCAGCTAGGTTGTGTACCAGCTGGAGATAGCTGTGCAAATTTGACAGTTGGATAGGAGATTGTAACCGACGATTATTGAGATATCCCTTTTTCTGCCCTATGATTGGATTTATTTGGGGATTTTACAGGTGTTCGTGGACGTCTAGAGTGTAAGGGAAACTGAGTATCTGATGTCGCAGCCTGGGAACAGATGCAAGTAGGGGCCAACTTGTTGTTCAGTGTGTCAGAATGGCATGCAAAGATTTCATTTGTTTTAAGACTTGTTTATCCGACAGCTCATTCGCTATCAGAGAATTATTTACATTCATGTTTGGGGTAAAATCAAAATCCATAGCAGCGTTGCCTTTGTTTTCTGAGATTTCAGTAATTGTTATTTATTTCAGGTGATGATGGTAAGCGAGCATCTACGAATGTACTTACAGTTTTGGGTGATATTCTACATATTTTCCCAGAGGCGTACGAGAATATCAGTGGAGAGACAACTTCGCAATATTATGGTGTAACAAACTGTTTAATGAAATTAATCAAATTGCCTGTTTTGTATTATCTACAGAGAAAAATTAGGAAGATATTTTACGTTATTTTTAGTTTTCAGAATTAAAATTATAATTTTGAAAATACCTGTATATACACGACTTTTCGAGAAGAGTGTACGGTCACACATCTTGTGTGACGTCGTACGGCGGAGAAAGAGTTCCTCTGGCAGCTATATAAAAGCCATGCTTTGCATAAAATATTCAGTTCCCACCTGAGCTCATTCCTGGTGCCATTTTCCTGCTTGTTGTCGGCCGAGAACGTTCACGGGAAAGCTTCCGAACACCTTCTTTAAATGTTGGGCAATAAAGGTGCCAATTAATAGAAAGCTCCCTGGTAATGATTCCCCCTTCGACTGTGGGTCGATGACGTTAACAGCTCGAAAGATTTCCCCGCTTGTTATCGGTCGAGAACGTTGACGGACAAGCTTCCAAACACTTTCTTTGAATGTTGGGCGATAAAGTTGCCAATTCATAGAAGGCATTCCGTCTGTAGCTCTGTCCCAATAACATGCCGTAAGTGTTCTTCAGAGAGCGTAGGCTATGCCCGTTGAAGTCGTATTGTTCAGGCTTAACCGTTTGTTAATAATCATTTCCTTCTGCCATCCGTTACGGCAAACCGCTTAAGATTGACACTGTTTTAATTTAAAACCACACTCTCCTCCAAAACAATACAATATATCTCGGTATATTTCGCGTTTGGCCTAGAAAATACAAACATATCCATACCCCATGACGTTCTAGTTCTGTCTAGGAAATTCTAATGTTTTCTGAATTCGTATTTGTCCTGCAACATATACATCAAGACCAAAGATGCAAATACGACGCAACGCTATTGTTTGAAATGTACATACATAGTGTACAGCACGCGCCAGATACCATGGCGAGCGGTGGGAGTAAGTTCGCGCAGTATTAGAAATAGTGGGAAGCTGTTGTAATGGGGATTTATTAAATTTGCGGGAAACCATAGGCGGCGCAACATATGATCGATAACTTCATAAATTAATAGTTAATTAGAATAAAATGCATATACGCTTTATTTTTGAAACAGTATAGATTTATTATGAAATTATGTGAAATATAAACACACATACAAGTGTGTACATCTGCACATTCATTAGCAAATGACGTCATATACAGGGTGAGGCATTAGTGCGTCAAAGCTCAATATATCCCTTATTATTGAAGATATCAAAAAACTTTATGTACAAGAATCATAGATAGTCTTAAGCTACATACTTTAAAATTAATTTCATATATACAGGGTGTTCCACATCGCTAGGGTGAACCAAACATACATTTTCTTAAATGGAACATACTATATATTATCTCAAATTTAGATTAAGCCCATCTTCCTCGTTCTTTCAATATAAGGTTTCATTGAGTTATACCGAGTATTTCAGAAGTTATGGTCAATTTTCTGTGAAAATCGTTGCGTATTTAACATCCTGTGTATTCCATACGAAACAGCTTGAAATTATTTTTTTACTGGAATAACTTTTTTATACTGTTACACTTTTATAACGAAGTGGTGTTTTCCCAATATTACGAAAACTGTGTACAGGGCGGTTCAAAACACAAATGCATTATTTTCTAATTTTTTTTTAATGGAACACCCTGTATTTTATATTAAGAAAGGGAAGAATACTTGATATACTTTCATTTTCATTAACTATTCCCTATATCTAAAATGGTTAGTTTCTGAGATATTTAATGATTTTTAAAGAAATGTGAGCATTTTGGCAATAATTGGAATATAATACATTAGCCATGAAAAAGTGACATTAGAAAAATGCTAAATCATTAATTAAAATAATCTTTAACTACAAAATAAAAAACTTATACCGATAATTAATATTTTAACATTTTAGCCAAAGTTTAAATACAACAAGGTTCACAATAAACGCTCAAAATGTCCTCCAAAAACATCAATACAACATTGCAGCCGTCTTTCGAATGATCGACTTACATTTCTTAACATTTCTATATTAATGCTATGGAACGCTTGTGTTATTCTATTCTTCATATCATCTTGCGTAGTTGCTGGTGTTTTATACACAAAGTCTTTTACATAACCCCACTTGAAAAAGTCAATTTTAGTTAGCTCTGGGGATCGGTCTGACCATGTAGTTGGTCCTCCTCTTCCTATCCACCTTGCAGGAAAATGTGTATTTAAATAATTATGAATCGGTCTAGTGTGATGTATCGGAGCCCCGTCATGTAAATACCACATATTTTGACGAATATTGATGGGAACATTTTCCAGCAATAATGGTAAATGGTTTTCTAAGAAGTCTAAATACACCTGACCATTCACTCGGCCTGTGAAAAAATGTGGTCCAATTACGTAGTCTTCAATTATTCCACCCCATACATTGAAAGACCACCTATTTTGACTATAATTTCCTACAAAATAGGGATTACTTGTAGCATAATAATGAAAATTATGGCGATTTACATTTCCATTTTTATGAAATGTAGCTTCATCTCCAAAAAGAACAAAATTAAAGAAATCTCTTTGGTTGCGGATTTGTTGTTGAGTCCATTCGCAAAAAGCAACTCTACGGGCCAAGTCATCGTCGAGTAACTCCCGATGCAATTGCATACGATATGGATGACCTTTATTTTTACAGAGTATTCTTCGGACAGCCTTTTGACTAATATCTTGTTGCCGCGAGATTTCTCTGGTGGATTGTCCGTAATTGCAAGAATCACATTGAATTCTTTTTCCTCGGTAAGAACAGTTTTTGCTCTTTCATGTTTTTCATATATTACAGAAGCTGTCCGAGTAAACCTTTCCAGGGTTATTGTTTCAGGTTGTCGTCGGACAGGATATCTCTCCTGGTAAATTAATTTAGCAAGTAGACAATTTTTCATGCACTCTCCTAGTACCCATATCATATCTGTCAATTCCTCAACAGAAAAATTCATTTTAAAGAGGTAACAAACTATACTAACAAATAAAACTAGTTGATTAACTGATAAACAATATGATTCAGACTTTTCTAATGTCACATTTTCATGACTAATGTATTATATTCCAATTATTGCCAAAATGCTCACATTTCTTTAAAAATCATTAAATATCTCAGAAACTAACCATTTTAGATATAGGGAATAGTTAATGAAAATGAAAGTATATCAAGTATTCTTCCCTTTCTTAATATAAAATACAGGGTGTTCCATTTAAAAAAAATTAGAAAATAATGCATTTGTGTTTTGAACCGCCCTGTACACAGTTTTCGTAATATTGGGAAAACACCACTTCGTTATAAAAGTGTAACAGTATAAAAAAGTTATTCCAGTAAAAAAATAATTTCAAGCTGTTTCGTATGGAATACACAGGATGTTAAATACGCCACGATTTTCACACAAAATTGACCATAACTTCTGAAATACTCGGTATAACTCAATGAAACCTTATATTGAAAGAACGAGGAAGATGGGCTTAATCCAAATTTGAGATAATATATAGTATGTTCCATTTAAGAAAATGTATGTTTGGTTCACCCTAGCGATATGGAACACCCTGTATATATGAAATTAATTTTAAAGTATGTAGCTTAAGACTATCTATGATTCTTGTACATAAAGTTTTTTGATATCTTCAATAATAAGGGATATATTGGGCTTTGACGCACTAATGCCTCACCCTGTATGTACTTAATGATAATAAAATACAATTTAATGTTACGCACAATTAAATAGTTTATATAAGAAAGGAGATTATAATGTACAAACAAGTTGTTGAACATTATAAGTATATATTTATGTATATATATATTAACAATCTAATTGCTTACGTACATATAAAGTTTAATTAGTTTTCAATTACTTTACGATACAATACATTATAGTGCATTAATGAAAATATTTCTTAGAACAATTTGTAATATACATTGCAGTTATTATTATTCCTCTTCCGAACTGAAATCATTGTCATCAGTATCACTCTCATTATCTACTTGAATAATTAAGGTTTCTGTTGATTCATCTACCAATATTTCTGATTCTAAATATTTATTTTCAATATCAACAACATGTTTACAACGTCGTTGCCAATCTTCCTGGGAAATTTTTGAAAATTCTTCTTCCGCAATTTTACGAACATCTTCTAACTTAAAATTTACATTTTTGGCAGCAACATTGTTTTTGACAGTGGCCCAGATCAACTCAATTGGATTGAGATCAGGGTGATACGGTGGAAGTCTCAATACTGTTTCAATTACAATTTCGTCAAATTTGTACGTGATATATTGATCTTTATAGCGTTTAATTATCTGGTATAGTTGTGGCTTTAACATTATATTATCAAAAGGAATATTTTTTGAAGTTAACCATCCAATCATTTCATTTTTTTTACTATTACTTGTCGGAGCACGATTTGCTTGTGTATTGTGATACGGCGCATTATCTATTACGACAACGGAGTTTGAGGGTAAGTTTGGTATAAGCTTTTCTTCTATCCATCTGCCATAATTTTCAGCGTTCATATCAGAATGATAATCACCTGTTTTTGTGCCGGACTTAAAAATCAATAGACCGTTAGGAATAAAGCCCATGTTGCCTCCTGCATGCACTACTATTAGCCTGGGTCCTTTAGAAATATTTTTAAACAATCTCTTTGTACTTTCATCAGTCCACATTTTTGAAGATGTATGACTACTGTGGATGTAAGTCTCATCAATATAAACAATGGGTCGATTTATGTCACGAAAATGTTTTATCTTTTGCAAATAATCAATTCTTAATGCTCGTATATGTAATTGTTCTATCAATACCTTCCTATTATTTTGTGTACATCGAAACTTGAATCCCAAATCAGTTAGAATTCTTCTTAATGATGGGTTTGATCCATTCCACTGTAATTCATCGTGCATCTTTTGGCGTAGAGCCGAAATTGTAAAGCGTTGCTCGTCAGTTCTATGAAAATTATAGATCATATCTCGCAGTAATCTTATTTCAAACTCCGGTAAACTTATGACACTTTTTTTTCTTTGTCTCTTCTTACCAGGACTTGTAAATTTTTTGCCATCATTGCTTGATGCTGTATTTCCCTCTTGAATGATCCTTTCTATTGTTCGCACTGATACACCAGTTGCTTCATGCACAGATTTTTTTATTTCACTTAACGGCTGTGATTCACTTTTATGTTTATAAAAATAATTATAAACATTAAACACAATTTCACGCGTTTGAGCATGTATCACTTTACGGTCTCCTACCAACGACATTATGGTCCGCCACTGACAAATATCAAGTAAATTTAGCTACGTTTAGGTGGGCGTGCCACGTTTTAAAGACGTCTACGGCGCATCCCCACCGCTCGCCATGGTATCTGGCGCGTGCAGTACATACATATCGTTCCAAAGGTTACAACGGAAAATATCAGTATCGCCAAGTCCTAGCTAGAATCTAACACCCTTCCATCTACATATGAGCTAAAACACTGATACAAGCAAATCAAGCAATCAACTTGAGTACATTTAAGTATTATAATTATGTATACTGTGAATCTACAACGGTAGCAACGATACAGCTTGTGCTGTAAGAACCACTTTCAGAAAATTTTATCAACGCTACTTATTCGACAGTTGAATAAATAATAATAAATAATAAACATATATCCAGAAAAAAAATCGCAGAGCATGAATGAGTTTCGATACCTTAAAATGAAAATAAAGTAATCGTAGTCAATCAATTTTTATGCCCATTTCTAATAATGATAAAATAAGTTTAATACAACTTTTTGTATCATCAATTATTTCGGAGCATCGCACGTCTGTGTACTTACCAACAGCTGCTCCAAGAATGGAGAAAAGTATATACGTAAAATAATTAGGGAGAATTATTTTACTGTGGATGAATGTTTCAATACTTTGCCAATATTGCACAAATTCGGGCCACTCCGTTGCTAGTTTCAAAAATAATGTAATTATTGTAAATCCATTCAAGAAAAAGACTATAACTGCTGCAATAAAGATTCTTAAATCAAATACTTTACATACATTAGTAAATGCATGTTTTCAAGGCAGGTTAGATAGAAGTTTTATACATATAATATGCAGATATTTTCATACAAAGTAAAATCTCACTTGACTTAAAACCGGATTATATGTAGGTTTTTCCTTTGTTATTTGCGAACTCAAGAAAGTAATGTAATAATAATCTATTACTAAAACACACCCCGCATGGTTATTCTCTTAACTCGTTGCATCTACTTTAAATTAAATGCAAAATTGTCTATTCCATTTTTTGACACTTACCGTAAATCAACAACATATTCAGTTATAATATCACAAGAGCATAGAAAATAATCGATTATATTTCCGAGTCCCGAGACGTATTCTGCGAAGGATATACGTCGAGTGAAGAGGCTATATATAATGGATTATTTTCGTTTGCTCGAGTGGTATTCGTACGATTATATAAAGAATTAACTAACGAAATTCAAAATACTTGCTAATTGTTCGTCAGAAGTTTGAGCACAAAGTTTATACAGAGTTTCCACGGCCAAGTGAGACATAGGCAGAATACATATAAAATTGGTTTTCGGTGAATATTATCTCCCTAATACTACTTCATTCAAAATTAAGGGTCGCATATTATAACTGGGTTAACAATTAACATCTCCACAATCATAGTACAAAGAAAGTCATTTTAATAAAGCCAAAAAATTATTATTTTTAAATCTATTGTTCGTGAATTCCTAATAAGGCTTTTAATACGTGAGTTAGTGCAAGCGTCGGTGGCGTAATGGTTCGCGCGACGGCTTAATAACGCAAATGTGATTGATGATTGTTTAGGGTTCGAATCCCGGATTAGTTTTATTTTTTAATTTTTATCTCCAACAATAATGCTACAAATTCAATAACACTACAAAAATCAGAGATTTTGAAGACTATAAAATCGATATTTTGAGGATTAAGGTAAATAATGAATAATTTTTACAATAAAAAAAAAATGATCACGTGCTTTATTATTCGATTTTTAATTGTTACTAACGACGAATCATTTGTCAAAATAAACAACAAAACTTAATAAGATTTAAAAAAATAAAAAAATAAAATTCATTTCTCGGATTCGAACCCCAAACAATCTGTGTCTTACGTTATTAAGGCGTCGCGTGAATGTCTGCGCCACGCCCGCTTGCACTAACTGACGTATTAAAAGCCTTATTAGGAACTCACGTACAATAGGTTTAAAAATAATAATTTTTTTGGCTTTATTAAAATGACTTTCTTTCTACTATGATTGTGGAAATGTTCGTTGTTAACCCAGTTATAATATTCGGCACTTAAATTTGGATGAAGTAGTATTAGGGAGATGATATTTACCGAAAACCGATTTTACATGTATTCTACCTATGTCCCACTTGGCCGTGGAAACCCTGTATAATTTCGCTGTTCACAAAATTCGGTAAACTGTTTCCAAACATATTTATGTGTTTTAACGGTATTTTGCGATGTCAAATCTTCAATTTCTTTATCTATTTCGGTCCCTGACCTTATACCAAAGCGTTCCACGTCGAAAAAATTAAAAAAACATGATGAAAATTGCTGAATATATTTTTGACGTTTAAAAAAACGGTTATATCACGTCGTCAAGAGTATATTAACTTATCAATACATGGTAACTATAGTTGTAATCACGAAAGATGATACCTGCATCATCAATAAGATTTGTATGAATCAAATCAGTACTTCGGCGTCATGTTAAATCATTGACATAGAATAAGTAGGGAGACGCTATCACGTGGCTAAAACGGCGCAGGTCGGCCATATTGGTACACCATTTTACGTCAAATGCATAGATTCTAGTGTATATGTCATGTATGGTTTGTATTATTTGATTATTTCAGTTCTTACAGGTATATTATTATTATTGTAGCAAACTACTACAAGACATAATGGCTTCTTGTGCTCTACCTAGTTGCAAGAGTAGAAACAGCGTAACAAGAAGAATTCGTCGAAAATAACATTTCATAGGTCAGTGTTTGACATAAAAACAATATGCAGGGCCGTAATTGGAAAATTTCAATTGGTGCGCCTGTATGTAGGTACATAAATAAACTATTACATATTGAGCGTTTATATTGTCAAATTATGACATTTATGGGCCTTGGGTCTAATAGGCGTGAGATGACGTAATTAATTTTAAATAAAACCATCTGTTAAGTGGAAGCTTAAGATTATACTTACAATTTTCAGCCATATTGGTACACACTTAAGCCCCGCCCAGTGCGCCGTTTTGAACATACAGGAAATATGCTTCATGGCGTCTCCTTAGTATACTAGCTCAATGTGTTAAATACTGTAAATATCAAAATGAATATGGCAGCTATGACATTTTTCATTTTTGGGTTAAGTACGTGTGGATTTATTGACAGACCGTAAAAATTTAAAACAAGTTGTTGCAATTGTACCTACCGTAGTGTTCTACTGTGTATTGCCATTATAGTTAAAAAAATAAATGACTTCAAAAAATTGTTAAACGAATACGTATTTGTAAAGACGAAATCGATGACAGTTCCATCAAATGTCTACGGAGATGCATTGTCAAATGTATGTCAAATTTGTAAGTGAAGAAGCGGAAATATATAGCTTGCGCAGATAGCGAACTACTCTCGTCTTTGTCTTATTCAAGTGAATTGCACGAGCCGTACGTCTATGCTAGGCAAAGTTTCGAAATACAAACTCATCCAGGCTGTCCTTGTCATGCAAATAGATATTTGGATATGAAAATTATTCTTTGAATGTCGTTGATTGAGTTATATGTAAGTGACGCAGGGATCATCTTTCGTGATTATATGTAAAATGACTATATGTAAAATTTGTAATTGCTATTGGCTAAATTTCAAATGAGTTATATAATCATATGTATATTGAACAGGGGTACCTAAATCAAATCTTCTTGAACAGACCGAAACAGTAACAAAATAACGAAAAACCCAAAAATCAATCACTTAAAATAGATAAATAACAATAATAATGAATTGATCTGCATAGGTATGTCTTAAGTTCGGCTAGTATTTTTGTATATTTGATTCGATTCGCCCAAGCACTTAAATTTAAGAAATACTATGTACTTATATATGTAAAAAGAATATAGTCTCTTTAAATTGGGCGCGCATAGTATGCTCCGCACGTGGTGTTATGACATCTGTCACATGTCTTGTCGAGTGTAAAATTAATTGACAGCTAAGTAGATAATTAATTGTTATAAACAATATTTGCAATTAACATTACCGATGGTGGCGCCACAATCGATGCCAAAATGGCGTCGAATGGAGGTATACCTGTATAGTTATGTATAGTGTCATATAACGTTTCATACGTTCGCCAGTTTAATTTTATGTTGACTTCAATTTCTTCATAAAGAAACGGCTCTTTCTAAAGCCCGATGGACACATACAAGAAAAACTTTAAAAGTTATGTTAAACGTTTTCTTTACAAGTCGGTATACACAAACAAGTTTTTAATGTAAAGTATTCGGTTTTATTTCTTTTCAGTTTGTATATATGCGTTCTGACGAATTGCGCATGCGCGACTTGTAGCTTTTTCATACTAGTCAAGAAAAATACTGCATGTACCAGTTTTACTTGTACAGTTTCGACTTTCAAAGTTGGACTTGTAAAT
Organism: Holotrichia oblita; assembly: GCA_023690525.1. Classification (NCBI taxonomy): domain Eukaryota; kingdom Metazoa; phylum Arthropoda; class Insecta; order Coleoptera; family Scarabaeidae; genus Holotrichia; species Holotrichia oblita. Next base: position 61,859,487 of record CM043017.1, read on the forward strand.
TGCAGCGTGCTTTTTTTAACTCATATGAATCGACGAGAGAGAACTACTTTTTAAAGTTTTTCTTGTATGTGTCCATCGGGATTAAGATTTACTTCATCTGCCTACTCAAATATGTAAGAAGCCAAAGGGAAAATCTAATATAAACCGCTGCATTTACGGTTGTCACACGAAAAAAGGTAGAGATAATTCATTAAGCTTCACCCGCTTTTCAAAAGAAAAAAGTACCTAGTTTAGTGTATACAGATTAGCCGGGCAATTATCTAGGAATAGGAAACGATCCAATGAGTACGAGTGAATAGAGCGTACATATATGTGTTAATATTAAACAGACGAGTGCGGCGATCTCTTGAGCGCGTGACTAGCAACAACGCAAGTGATCGTTCTATCGCCGCATTCGTCTGTTGTGTTCCACACATATGTACGCTCTATTCACTCGTACTCATTGGATCGTTTCCTATTCCTAGATAATTGGCCGGTCAATCTGTATAACAAATAAATTGGGAACTCTGGAAAAAGTAGACAGGAAAAAAGTGTGGAAATTGAAGCTGATGATGAGAAAACCAGCAACCCAATATATGCGTGTTTGTTGTGATATAGGTATAAATGTATGGAAACGGTCGATTATTGGGTAAAATATACGAGATACCGGAAAGAGTTAAATACAAGAGTTCTAGGGTTTTTAAATGCTTATTAGATAAGAATAATTTTAAGTATACAGGATCGGTGGTAAAGTCGTGGCACATCAAAGTTACATTTTTTAAATGGAACCACCTATATATTATTAGATAATTCAATTATCTCTTCAATTCTAAGTAAAAATTGTAATACACATAATGCATCTAAATCCAACGGTTTCCGAGTTATCGATTTTTGAAAATACTACTTAAATAAAATCTAGGTATAGCTTGTATTTGAAAAAAACAACAAGTATGTAATTGTAAAATTTAGGTTTACAGTCCTATTTTATAAGGTGCTATGACATTTTTAAGGTGCGTCTTAGCCTACTTAGGTACCTCGATTTTACTTAAGTAATATTTTCAATGATCAATAACTCGGAAACGGTTAGATTTAGGTACATTATGTGTATTACAATTTTTACTTAAAATTGAAGAAGGAATTGATTTATCTAATAATGTACAGGTAGTTCCATTTAAAAAAAATGTAACTTTGACGTGCCACGACTTTACCACCGACCCTGTATACCTAAAATTATTATTAGCTAATAACCATTTAAATACCCTAAAACTTTTGTATTTAACTTTTTCCGGTATCTCGTATATTTTACCCAATAATCGACCGTTTCCATACATATCAGCGACCCTGTATATTGTAATCAGCAATTTTATATATATTAGCCCGAACTGAGGTATTTTTAGAAATGGAAACGTTTGCATTAGAAGACGAAAACGGATCACTGCACATTGCAGGTAGATAGTGAAATAATTCATATATGTAATCATTGTTGTAGATGAGAATTATGTATATGAAACAAATCAGAAAATTAGTAACTACTGATGAAGAAAATTGTAAGATAAATAGATAATGTGTAACATATAGGTACTATACATACTCATTACTGTTCTTTTTTAAGGTGATTCACAGACTAATGAGCCCGGGAGATGTGAAGTAGATAAGTCATTGACAGATGACCTTAATGTTGGTAGGGAATATTTACATAGAAAATAGAAGTTAATTTTTATCATATGTATTTCTATTCCATAGAGGAGGATAAGAAGATTGAGAAAACTTTTTGGACTAATGAAGATGTTCGTTGTTACATGTATACTCTCAACATCAGAAGGAATTTAAACAAGGGATAAAACGTCATGAAAAAATTTGGAATGAAATTTCAAATATGAAGAAAATTGACAGTAAAATTACAATCGATGGGTCTCATTGATGTTTTGTCAAAATAAGTGGTCTAAAAAGAATGTATAAAAATATTAAAGATTACAACTCCAAAAGTGGTAATGCTCGCAAAAGTTGGGTGTTTCTTGATGTAAGTGCTATTCTTTCGTTATTTCTTTAAATAATGAATTCAGTGTCCCAATTTAGGAAATGGATGAAATGTTTAGCGAAAAACGTTGGGTATCTCCACCATTGACTACCTCCAGTGATTCACAGACACAATTACAATTCGAAAGTGATAGTGGTGACACTGACAAATGTGATGCACAGTCAACAAGTGACCAAACTAAAAATAAGAATGTAGGACCCAAGAGGAAATTTTCTCACATAATAGAAAATTACATAAATGAAAGGAAAAAAGAAAAATTAGAGAAAGAAAAAGGAGGATGGACGAAAAAGAAGAGAAGAGAAAAATGCATGACGAAAAAATAGCTGTTCAGAAATCTTTAATAGATTTACTAAAAGCTGTAGTAGATAGCAATACTTGTGTATCATTATAAATGGTGCAAATGGTTATTAAATATATCTGTCATAATATTATTGTTACGTAGCCTACCTTGTGCAAATTGAAGTGGTCTGTTTCGACAGTAGCAGAAGAAATATAGTTTTTTCTCTAAAACGCTTGAAGATAGATGAGTACATTCTGATATCAAAAGAAAGAGAATTTAATTTTACATCCAACCCTGTAAACAGATATAGGGTGTCCCATTAAAAAAAAAACAGAGTTATTGGAATTTAACTTATTCCAAATGTTGGCGCCAGTCAACAAAAGTATCCGTACATGTTAATAAAGGAAATAGTAAAGCAATTCAAAACGTATCAATTTGCGCAAACCAAAATTTTCTACCTTTTTTAGTTTTGATCCTACAGCTCATTAACGAGAGCGCTGCAATTGCAACATTTTTTGATAAAATATTTATTTTCTCGAAAACAAAAGCACATAGGTTTAGGAAAGTCTCGGTAAAAGTTACTTAAAATTTCATGCAGAATTAAAAAAAAATATATAATATATAGGGAGATCCATTTAAAATAATAAAGTTACATACGCTTTTTCTATAATTGGCACCCTGTATATTTGAAAATATTTTCTAGCTAAGCATCGTATAAATAGGGTCAACTTTTGTTTGAAACTTTTTTCTCTATACTGTAAAATAAACAAATTATCAAAGAAACCGCGTCAGCTGGGACATCCTGTATATGTATGTATATCATTGTTGGAACTTTACTTATACTACATTGAATTTTCATGACATACGCCAAATGACGAGATTTGTTGTCCACTGACTTGAATTTCCAGAGATTCAGGCCCCGGTGCTGATTTTATACCAATGTATACTATATTTATTAATTATTGTTATGTTTAGTAATGTATTCTATATTGATATAAAAGCCATTAAGAATAATAATAAATCGGTTTACCTACGAACGTTGTTATATTATTATAATCCATTATAAGGTACAAGTAGCTTATATTCACACAAAATTGAAGGTTAGATAAAATGCGAATTATTTTACTTATACATCTTGTATATTGTTTAAAATACTTACTTTACTAAAAACTGATCTTTGTATTGTTTTTATAAAGACAAATCTGCCATTAAACAATACCTTATACCAATTAAATACCGACGAAAAGATAAAGACCACATAATAAAACCCAATAAACAATACAAGTATACCTCCAACGCTAGTTCTAAAAATTACCGCATAGTGGCGTGTCAGTCAATGTAAATTGCCAATAGTTTTTCTATTCCGGTGCTATAAAGTTCACTTTACGACACCCGTTTTGGTTACATAATAGTATATTATGCAACAAGCATTTAATGATTTACATTTTTAGTTATCCGTATTTTTTCAATTATGCATGCGTACTTGCCCTCCCTGATGCACGGATAACCGAAGTTCTACTGTATTTCTATGCCAATATCACTGCGTTATGCTCACGCGTTAGAATTATGCAATATATGCTCATGAATTGTGTCCAAAAGTATTTATGAGCTTCTAAAGTGTATAAATAAGGCAACATACATTTAATATCACAAATCACTTTTTCTAACGCTTATATCACTCATGAATATATTTATGTAATATTACCTACAACTTAATTATTATACTTACTCAAATTGCTTAATTCGAAGTCATTATTCCAAAAGTTGTAACAACCCATGCTTAATGGAAATAACGTGCAAATGGTTAAAAAAACAGTATAGCTGACTTTCCAAGAACACCAAGCAAAGTTTAGCGATTTAGGATTATCGGAATATATACCAGATACAGGCAATATGCCAAAACATTGAGCTAAACTTAAAATATATCTCAAGTATTTTTGTAGAACACTCATTCCCAACTCATTAAAATATTCTATTATACAGACTCTGATTTTAATTTCTATACTGTGACGAATATTCAAAACTTGAAACAGAAAATTAAGTTATTTTCTATTTCTGATCGTAAAATAAATTAAGTTTGCTTCTTATGGGAAACAAAGCACTATATCTACGTTTAATACAACACCTCAGTTTTAGTGTGGGGCTAGCGATCAATGAAAAATAATTCCAATGTGCATTATTAATTAATATATAATGTATTTGGAAAACAAATAACTACCCTGATGTTTGCTTATAAATTATTTTATATAACTAAACAGTTTACTGCTGGCTACAGTATATACAATTTCAATAAAATATATTAAATCTATTGTAATCCAAACAAACTGTTATAGAGTAAATATGTGCGCATTACCAATAATGCACACATATTTAGATTCCAAAATCTAAAAAGCTGGACGCGATTTATTTTATTCACGTTAAATTCGTGCAAGGTTATACATCTATATGCAAGATTCAGAAAGCTATAAAATCTATTTTATTTACAATATTTCTGAACTTATTATTACGCTCAGTGTTTTTACATGAAAATTCTGAGAATTAGAAATTGGCACTACGAGTGTTCGATCAGTTGCACGTATGTCAAAGACGTTTAAGAGGTTTACCAAGTGTTAAATATAAATAAACAGTAACGCTGTTGAACAGTATTTTCGGTATGTAGATACATAAAGGTAGCTAAGCTAAATATTATCGACAATAGTTACAATTGTTATAAACTTCCAAACAATTTTAATACTATTATGTATTAAGTCTGACAATTTATCTATAAACTACTTCACAATGCATGCCGGTGAAGGCTTTTTCGACGTTTGTAATTACGACGCAGATGTGCCATTGGTGTTTATCGCATTTTATTCTTGTCAATAGGTACTTCATATTGTATAATTTTTTCATGCGAACAACATATTCAATAGACGATAGAACATTTCTAATAAGCAATAGTACTGCCTTTAAACTCAATGTTGAACTGTCTATAAACAATCTCTGTTCCTCTGGCTTCCAGTTATTTTGCATGTAAAAAAATGGTATTAGGCCTTCATGGCGTTTATGAAAAACACATGCCGAAAGATCCACTACTGCAGTCTTGATCCTACTAACTCGGCCTTACTTTTTGGAAAAATTTGATCTCTCACGTTTAATTCTGACTGGGTTATTTTATGCGGTTGGCGATATAACGTACTTGGTGTGAACTCAAGGTCTCTTGGTGTTGACGGTATATCTTTTTGTTGAGAAATCGCTGTCTCGCTATTATCTGATTCGTAAGTGCGTTTCTGGAATAGCAAGTTTGTTTCTATGGGATACAGGTCTCATAGCAGATGGTATATTCGGATAGTTGGTAAGTTTTTTTTCTCTCTCCAGACCATTGAGATAGCAAATCACATGGATCGTTTTTTATGATTTAATCAGTTTCTTGATTTGAAGCGTATGTATTACAGCAAATATGTGGCTTCCAATTTTTGTCTTTGTTCGGCTTTGTAAATAAAAAACGAAAACAAAATAAGTTGACGAAATATTAAAGGCCATATAGCCGGTTAAAGATATATTTACACAGGTCCGTGACGTGTCAGGTCTGTGCCCCGTCCGTGCTGGTCACAAAATATAAAAGTATTGCTTTTAAATGAAAATGTTTACATAATACTGTGTCCGTGATATTTCATTGTGACATATGAACATTTTTTTTAACAAAATAAATTTTATCGTCTATAATTATTGACTATTCTAGCTAAAGGTGACATAAGCCGACACATGTATCAGAATAAATTAAAATATTGATTATGTATACAAAGTGGCACCATCAATGACACCACATTCGCCTCAGTTGATATACAAAAACGATAACACATATTTAAAATATTTTTGTTGGAGCTTGTGTAGGTTCATTGAGAGCACGTTCTAAAATTATTTCGAAGTAGATATACATATGGTCGTAGTGTCCTTATTGAATCGTTTAGCATACGTAGGGAACCAACCGTGACCAGTTAGTACCTGTGTCAGATCAGCTGAGATCTCCAGCTGTCGATGTCCGCATACTAGCCACTCCTCCAAATTAACTATTAGCCGTTTTGTCCATTGAGCTTTAACAACTTCATTATTCCAATCAGTCTGCCAGTCTTTAAGTAAGTTCGTTCTGACTTGGCTTTTCGTTAGTTGATTTTCACCTTGCCCTTTCTTTTACCATGAGATGTATCGGCAATATTCCCGTAATCAGTTGTTGTGCGACCAAAGACGAAGTTCTATAGAACGACGCCACCCGCATCTCTGGGTTTTTTAAAGGATGTCCCTGTATTTCTATATATTCATCACCCTCTGCCATATTGGAGCTCCATATAAAATCATATTATGAATCGCACTACATAATACTGCCCTCCTGCTACTGCTAAGCCCTTTGACATTTGGCATAAACACAACGAGTCTAGCTACCTTCTTTTCGGAAGTGGCGAAAACATTCTTCACGTGGGGCCCGTAGCACCCTCTTTCATCTTGGGTGACGCCTAGGTATTTAACTGTTTTGGAAGGTTTTAAGACTACTCTGTCCAGATGACATGGTGACATGACCCCTCTTTCTTCTCCCACTCAACATCAGAGCCTTCGTCTTCTCCGGTGTGAGTTGCATTTTATGCTCCACCACCCACTGGCTTATTTGCTGCAAGCATTCATTAGAGTTTACCATAATGTTATGATCATCTTCAGCGCCCACCACCAGAGCAAGATCGTCGGCAAAACCAATGCACCTATGGGCCTGGAGCTTACCGAAGATGCCACTTCGGTAAGCTCCAGACCTAGAACTCCATCATAGATGCTCCACAGGACCAAGCACAGATCCTTCTGGAACGCCTACATTAGTCTCGGTAGTCTCATCCATACCTACATGAATCCTTCTGCCTGTGAGGTAGCTTGATGTAAAGGTGATCAAGTACTTTGATATATGTCTGTTGCATAACTCATTTATTATGCGCTGATGGCATACGGTGTTAAATGTATTTCTCACGTGTATAGTTATCAGAACTCACCACTTGCCCCTGTACTCACTAGTAGCCTGTATGACAGTGTCAATCGCATCAATGGTAGGACTTATTTTTTCTGAAACCAAACTGCTGTTCATGCAAGTCTCCTTTCTCTTCCAATTCGCATAGCAATCGATTTCTGATAAGTGTCTCTAACAACTTACTCATGGTGTTGAGCAGGCAAATAGGGTAATACGAGCTTGACTCTTCCGAGGGTTTGCCACTTTTCAAAAGCAGCACCAATTTGGCCATTTTCCATTTGTTAGGAAACTCATACAGCTTTGCATTTGTCAGGAAACTCATACAGCTGCAACAGACTGTTCATAATTCCACGCACAAGATGAGACGAGCAGTCGACAGCAATTTTAACGGCTTCCGGCGGAATTTTATCCAATCCAGGGGCCCTACCGTCTTTTAGACACAGTGCTGCGGTTTTTATTTCTGCTTGACTAAAGGGCTTAACATTTGGGTCCTTCTCCATTCTCCAGCAGATACCATGTTACGCGTACACAAGATACACACAGGGCGCACGCTACGCCGCTATCGGATTGAATAACGGAGACGAAAATAAAAATAAAAAAATAATAAAAAAGACACAAAAAGGTATTCGGAATGGTGTTAGGCACTGACACTTTCGACCTACTTGATGGTGGGGGTTGAATTCTCGAAGACGGCTGATCTCAGTGAAGACGGTCGTGGGGACGTGTTATAAAAGATTCTCATCAGTGTCGTAGTTTACTTCTTCACTGTTTCCCTCAGTCAGTTCTCAGTTCTCTCAGTCCTGTAGGATTCCCAAGCCAAGGTAGACTTTCTGGAGTTAGTCATTTTCCTGGAACCCATGCCCTCGATCACAAAAAACATATATATTGATCAGATTTTATATTTCATGTATCGGTATGTTGGGGGATATATAGCAGCAGATTACACGACGAAATGTAGGTCGCTGGACCCCAAAGGGACTCAGCTGCCGACCGACCTAAATGGTATACGGCGCACAGTGGTCTGAAATCCCGAAAAGCTGGCCAAAAGTCGAAAACGTTATGAATTCAAGTGAAAGTCTGGACTCGGGGGTTTCTGGGATCGCTGATTACGAATCCGAAGTCAAAATTTATAAATCAAAATGGCGGATGAGATACGGCGATAAAAGTTTGCAAAAACGTATTAAATTCGAGTGAAAATCTGGAGTCGGGGGGTTTTTGGGGTCGCTGATTACGAAACCGAAGTCAAAATTTATAAAAACAAAATGGCGGATTAGATACGGCGATAAAAGTTTGCAAAAACGTATTACATTCGAGTGAAAATCTGGACTCGGGAGTTTTTGGGGTCGCTGATTACGAAACCGAAGTCAACATTTATAAAAGCAAAATGACGGATGAGATATGGCGATAAAAATTTGCAAAAACTTATTACATTCGAGTAAAAATCTGGGACTCGGGGATTTTCGAAGTCACTGCTTACGAAGAATTAAGAGGATTCTCAAAAAAAATGGCGAATTTGATGTGGATGGCTACTTTGTGGAACGTCAATTCGATTAGCATGCCATTCACTGTTTATTAGTGTTCAAGGTTGCTGGTAATGAATATGATGTATGTTAAGATATTAGATCCTGTGTCTACGAAATAACACTTTTGAGTAGTTTGGATTTCTCAATTCACTCTCCTCTTAGCACTCAGAAGGCGCGTTTGGTTCATTTGGAAAATTCAGTGAGAGTGAGGAAGTGCAGAAAAAGGTAAAGAACAATTTGTCCTGCACATACCTGTGTTTACGATAGGACCCGCCCAGGGTCCTATAGCAAAATTTCTTCTGCCATAAAACGGTCGAGTTAGGTAATCGAGAAACCGAATTTTAGGTAATGAACAACAATAAACAGTCTGCTATTGTGGAGAATTTGGTAACGGCGAAAGATTAGTTTTTTTACACATTCAAATTTTAGGAAAACCAGCAAAGTTTAATTGTGGAAATTATGAATGTGAATAAGTTATATATAAAATGTAATGACAGTTGATATTTGAAAGATTTAGGGACTAGAGGATTGGAATACAGTAATCAATCATTATGAAAATGCCAGTAAAAATATATAATATATTTCTTTCATTCTCACATTCGTTATAATATATATATAATCTAAGCATATCTTACAACTAATCACTGTCCTGCGACTCGTCATCATAGTCAGATGCATCGCTCGTCTCAATTGAAAAAATATGACTTCCCTCTGTAACTGAAGGTGGAAGCAATAGTTCAACCGCGTATGGAGATAACGATCTTAGTTTCTTTGGAGGAAGTCTCCGTAAACTGGATATTAATGGATCTGACGTTACTAAAAGTCTGCACAAAACGTCTTCCATGTTTTTTACACGGTCACATTTTCTTGAAAAATCTTCTCGAAATCTTTTAATAAACTTGTTACATGATTCCTGAGCTTCTTCAAACATTTGTCCAATAGGAAGTAACGAAGATTCCGCAATTTGGTGACCGTGGTAGCAACGCATACTCGATGATGTAACCGTGATGGAATTACAAACTTTACCATCTATCATTGACAATACAAGTTTGAAATTGATGTTAATTTGTTTGCCGTCCATTACAGTCTTAAAGGGCACAAGATTTTTTTCTTGTGCCTGGATACAATCAACTTCTGCCCTAGTTGCTTCGGCAGTTTCGTGCAAGAATTCAATTTTAATTGGGCGACAAAATCTTGGCGACGAAGGGCGTGGATTTTTCCAAACAACGACGTGTGGATTGTTTCTATCAAAGATTTGCAAGGGAACGAGTGAAATAAAGAAAATGTTGGCATCCGATTTATTACCATCTTCATCGCAAAATTTTTGTTTGTAAGTACTTTGACCAGTAGTGCCATCGCATCCCCACTTGCATATCAATTCTAAATTATCAACTTTGTTTTCAGGAAGACTTTTAATAACGTCCGATTGTACCATTAATATCCTTTCAGCTGTATGATTTAGCAATGCTTGGAGCCCAACTGTCGCCCCACTTTCAGTTACAGAAATTTCTGACTTCTCAGGGTAACACCTTTTTTGGCATCTAATACACATCCATACGGCGGATATAATTTACAATTTTTGCTTAAGCTTACAGAACGTATTAATTGGTAACGACTTTTGGTCATTCTACCTTCTACTATGAGTGACAACGCTTCGTTACCTGACAGCAATCCTTCTAAAACGTGTTCCATAGATTCCCGGTACTGTGATGCTATTGATGGACCGCCTTGTGTGATGTCTCTAATTACATTCGAAGCGTGTACATTTCCAGAAGCGCGGAGACCCATTTGTGTAGCGTAGGCCAATTCGTGGACGGTGTGTTCTTTTCGAACTTTTTCTGTCCTCCTTCGTTTTGACCGATCACTCAAATCGTTCCATCTCGTGGAAGGACGCCCCATTGTCTTCTCCGTGGAAGGTTTCCCCATTGTGTTTTCCGAGGAAGTCTTCGAACCTTCATTCTCCATTGTTAAAGATGCAGGAACGTTGAGCCACTCGTCAAATTTTTGGAAGAATTTGATTTCGTTCCTGCTCACTTGTTGCCACCTCTTCTTGAATTCCGACATTAATCTACCCATGACATCTTTCAGACTTTGCGCCAGAATGTACAGACGCTTCAATTTTTGTGATACCTCCGTCTCAACAATGTCGGTGATTACGTTGATTTTCTCGTTCAATACCGATTTCACAAATATGAAAATTTCCTTCCTCGTGATGGAAATTTCTTCGATATTGTCCAGAGGTGCTATAGAAAATAGAGGAATAACATTAGTAGGAGAATTATCTTGAGCAGTTTCCTATAAATAATATTTAAAACGCAAAAATTACGAAAAACTGCAAAGAGAGCGCGCATAATCGCATAAAAATCATAACCGAAACCAAAGTCGCAGCCAGTTGCAGCTAATTTTTGAATATGTTTTTGAGAAATGTCTAAGCAACAACTTCCATTTGGTTTGAGAGCCGGGGTCTGCAAGGGTTTTGACTTATTCCTTTTTTTAACAGACATCTCAGAACGTGACGAAGAAAAATTCCACTACTTTCATTAATCATTTACCATTTCATACATTATCAGTAATAATTTCGAGCGACAACTTTAAATTGTACTTACTTTCTGGAGGAAAATCCATTTTGCAGAATGCAAATCCGTCAACTTTTCGCGATTCTTCAACCGTTTGAACTTTGTCTTACTTTCGACGCGCGACGAGTAAACCATGCGACAGGCTCGATGCTCACGAACAAAATGAGTTCATGAGTCAGGTCGGAACATGTCTCCTTTGTTAACGGTCATAATACATACTAGGTGTACCACTACAACTAGTCCAACAACTAAAAGTCCCTAGAAAGAAAAATTTCTTTTCCGACTTTTGGCCAGCTTTTCGGGATTTTAGACCACTGTGCGGCGTTCAGGGATGCACACATTCTCCATGACTGAAGTCATGAGGGCGAAAACCAGCTGCCCGCACGAGATCGACACCTCTCGGAGAGGACTGGCGAACCGGTGGGCTTCTCTCCCTCGTGCTACCCATGTTAGACAAGTTCCCTTGTCAACTTTGGACGGGTCACCGCTGGAGACGCTTTAGCGAACTCCTACCTCACATCTAACCCCACGGAGCCTAGGCCTCCTTGCGGATGGCGACTATCGGCCAAGCGTGAAAACGGAATCTGGCCGTGAGGTACCAGCCCGCCCGTGAATTAACCCTGTACTACGGGGACGGCCGGGCCGAAGCCCTACCCCGAAATGCCAACCGCGATGCTCTTTCTCCCAACTGGAATAGAGATACCGCAGCAGCTACAGTGAAACCGTAGGGTCCCAGAGTCATCGAGTTGTTTTAGGATGAAACCAAGGCTTCCCCAACCAGACAACCAGCGGCCGGACTACTCCTCGGCAATCCGACTTTTGTCGTCCCCCACTAAGATTCTCTCGCCACGCCCGTTCTCCAGCGTGTGGCCGACAGGGATGGGATAGTGAAGCTGCAGAGTTCTTCGGAGTAAGTGCCGTAGGGTGCCTCACTTAGCCACCGTATATTCCGACGGCGGCGGCGGGCACAACTGCCCTCCTCTATTAGACTTTACTCCAAGCCACTTCCGTTACCCTGAAACTATGCGATCAGGAATGGCGTAATGACAGAGGAGTTTTAAGGGTAGAACGCAATAGGGTAAACGCCTACCCTGAGCATCAGATTACAGTCATATCCTTAAATTTTATTATTACGTGCCCATCTCTTCTGTTCTTGCTTAGCAGTGGCACAGACCATGTTGTACGCCGCATACGCTCGTCCAACATTGTTTGTAGCACATTGATGGGCATGTCTATCGCGGCGTATTCCACTAGTACTCGTCTTACTTGTTTCTTTCGCAGTTTCTCGCACTTTAGCCCCTTTTCTTATTAGCTTCCTGAAGTGAGCTCATTTGGCTTGGTCTGCCTTGTGGACGTGGTGTTACGAGTAAATGTTCATTTACTCAACTTTTCAAGGACTTTTAGATTCCGGTGCGTCTCGTACGGTCCTTGGGAAAAATGGTTGGTGTATTCTACGCGATCTCGGTTTTCCTCTTAAACGTAGTTCATCTTCGTGTACCATTGCTAACGGCACGCGTTGCACAGTATTAGGTGAGGTCTCTGTCCCTGTTACTTTGCGCGACCAACACAGAATTATCGATATGATTGTTGTACCAGATCTCTCGCATAGTCTTATTTTGGGAGCTGATTTCTGGCGTACCATGGGTATAGTCCCCGATTTACGACATGGCGAATGGGTTTTCTCCAAAGACGCCACTAATATTGAATTGTGTCCTTTAGAAGCTGTCACCTTCTTAAGTGAAGAGCAGCAATGTGAACTCGACCTGACTATTCAGAAACATTTCCCCGATGAGGCTAGTGATGAACTTGGTTGTGCTATTGGAGTAGAGCATGTGATAGCGACGGATAGTCCTCCTATTAAGCAGCGTTACTACCCAATATCTCCCGCCATGCAAAAAATAGTTAATCCTGAGTTCGACAAGATGTTAGCTCTTGGAGTAGTTGAAAGGTCTAATAGTGCTTGGTCATCGCCTATTTTACTGGTGCCTAAGAAGGACAAATCCTATTGCTTTTGTGTCGACTATAGACGTCTCAATCAGGTGACGAATCGTGACGCCTACCCTTTGCCCTATATAGCCAATACCTTGGACAAACTCCGTGATGCGAAGTATTTATCTTCCCTTGACATTCGTAGTGCTTATTGACATATCCCTATCGCGGAATCACCTCGTCCGTTTACGGCCTTCACTGTGCCTAGTCGAGGTTTGTTTCAATTTCGCCGTATGCCGTTTGGTCTTCATAACACCCCTGCTACTTGGGAGATTCATAGATCATGTTTTAGGGCCTGAATCAGAACCGTATGTGTTCGTGTACCTCGACGACATTGTTATTGTTTCTCAGACGTACGAAAGACACATTTCTGTGCTTGATGAGGTTTTGTCTCGAATACGTAAAGCTGGACTTGCTCTTAGTAAGAACAAATGTCAAAAAACCGTCCATTTCGTTGGAATTTAGCTTGTGATGAGGCTTGGGGCACATTGCGTGAGCGTTTAGTATCGCCACCAATCTTGACATGTCCGGATTTCGAGTATGAGTTCACTGTCCAGACAGATGCTAGTGACATAGGCTTAGGAGCCGTATTGTCTCAGACCATCGACGGACAAGAACGAGTGATAAGTTATCTTAGCCGATCTTTAACCCCTGGGGAGCGAAAATTTTCGACTGTGGAGAAAGAGTGTTTAGCTGTTTTGTGGGCTATTGAAAAACTTCGCCCGTATATCGAAGGTTCACATTTCACGGTGATCACAGATCACTATTCGCTGTGTTGGCTGAATAGGCTAAACTCGCCCACAGGTCGTCTCGCTCGTTGGGCTGTACAGCTCCAACAATACGACATTAACATCGTCCATCGTAAAGACAAGTTGCATGTGGTGCCTGATGCTTTATCTCGCTCTGTTCCTAAAATCGAGCTTATAACCATTACTGCCCAACCTAAAGACAACTATTATATACCTACGTCTTCTCGACCGTGTCAAAACTCGTCCAGATCAACACCCTCTCTTTCAAATCATCAACGGTGATCTATGTAAGTACGTGGGTTCTTCCCAAAGCTACTCTGTGGACGATAGCGATCACTGGAAACTTGTTGTTCCGAAGGAACAAAGGCGTGAGGTTATACGAGCATGTCATGATTTGCCAACTTGTGGTCACTTAGGTATCTCGAAAACCTTTTCTCGTGTGGCACAAGATTATTATTGGCCGAAAATGCTCGCTGATATCGCACGCTATGTCAACTCCTGCGCTGTCTGTATACGTAGTAAACCTGTTCAGAAAAAACCTATTGGTCGTATGGGTGGTCACACTCGTATTTCTAAACCTTGGGATGTTCTCAGTATTGATATTGTAGGTCCTCTCCCTCGTACTAAACATGGTAACAATTACATCTTGGTAGTCTCTGATTGCTTTAGCAAGTTTGTTTTGACATTCCCTTTACGAAAAGCTCCATCTAAGTCGATTGTTCGCATTCTCGAGGAAAACGTGTTTCTTATTTTTGGTGTTCCGCGGCTTATTATCTCTGATAATAGCGTACAGTTTAAGTCACGAGAATATAGAGCTCTCCTTTCCGAGTATAAAGTCAAGCCGGCCTATACTGCTTTTTACCACCCTCAAGCGAATCCGGTTGAACGTATTAACCAAGTTCTCAAGACCATGCTCATAGCTTATGTGTCAGATAACCATCGTAATTGGGATGTTATGCTGCCTAAGGTAACTTGCGCTATTCGTACAGCCAAACATGACGTTATAGATCAAACGCCGTATTTTGTCAACTTCGGCCGTGAGATGCATGTGACAGGCGAGCGTAAATTTGCAACACCTATTGCAGACGACACGCCCGTTGTTGAAGAGCATGATCCTGAGCAGTTGGTCGAAAGGTCCGCTAACTTCTCCCAGCTCTACAAAGACATCAAGGTTCGTCTTCAGAAAGCTTATGAACGCGCCAAGGCTCGTTATGACACTCGACATCGCCGTGAAGACTTTCTGCCGAATCAGTTAGTTTGGAGAAAGAATTTTGCTCTTTCTGATGCCGCTCAGTACTACACCGCTAAGCTTGCGGATAAATTTGTTGGGCCATTTATGATCCATCAAAGAACTTCTACAGACACTTACGAGCTTAAGACGTGTAACGGTAAGATCCTTCCTGGTACCTGGCATGCAAGCCACCTCAAACCTCAGCCTTCAGCTGATTAAACCTTTTCTTTCTGCTCTTATCGTTTCTTCCTTTCTTCTCGCCCTGTAGGTGGGGCTTTAGAATCTCCTACCGGCCTATCCCCGTGCAGTAAGAGCCTGCTAATAGGATTCAGTATTCCCTTGCACTTGTAGGAATTTACGTAACAGCCTTCGTATTTCATTTTGCTCGTGTTAGAGCTCTTGTATCGCGTTCACTTTTCTTTTACTTTGGCTAACTACGTGAATTCCGCCTTGGAATAAAAACCACTTACCTTCTTTCTTCATTTTTCTCGCAAAACGTTTTACCATTTCTTCCTTCTTTTCTTTATCTTACCGTTCATGACGAATTTCGCTTTGACCGATTTTGACGATTTATTATATTTCTCGGATTTGACGTTCCTCAGAGGGGCATAAAGAGCTTGTCTCAGCCTTTCACCCCTGAGTTCCGGCAGGTTTTGCATTTCTTAACGTTCAGACTTTTTGTTCCGGGACATGGATGTGTCGATTTTTGTTTTCTTTTGTCGTCGCCTTCAGCGTTTTAGCACATCTAGGCCAGGTGTTGCTTCCCTTCTGGGTACACCTCCCTTGTTTTGCGATTTTCTTTTTTTTTGGTTTTGTTGGCCACTATCTCCCTTTTTTTTGTTGTTAGAGCTTAGAGTTCCCAGAGCGTATGTGTGTGTGTAAGTTGTGTGCATGAGAGCAGCAGTTCATTTCCGCTACCCTTCTGTATCCGATCCTTATCCATTTGCAATTTCCTCTATGGTAGTGATAAACTCGCTTTAGTTGTTCCTTTTCTTCTCTTCTTTCTTCAAAGACTTTCAGGCTTCACCTGAAGTTCTTTACTCTTCCGTTGTCTGTGCGACGTTGGTTAGTTTTCCTGGATTCGGCCAATTCGGAAACTGGTTGCTTGGCAGTACCGCTCCTTTTCCTGTGCTTGCGGGCAAGTAAGGATCACCTTGCCTGGGTACACCTTTTGATTACCCGTCTCTTCCTCATCCCTTGTGTTTCTGCCAATCTTCCGGGGACTCGGTTGTTCGAGTTTGGGTAGCTCTTTCGTCGTACGTTCAACACCTTGTGTATCTTTCTCCCTTCTTTCCCTGGTTCCGGCCGATTTGCCGAAGGACTCCGTGGTGGTTGAGTCGAGCTGTCTGCGCGAGTATTGTGTGTGCTGCGTGTGCATGGGTTCTCTAACCTCTGGTTTTTGTTTTCTCTCTCTGCTTTTTCTCCCCCTTATGACTTTGTAGTCTTACAAGAAATTTACAAGTAAATTTCTTAGCGTGGTTAGGGTGGGATTTTGTTACGAGTAAATGTTCATTTACCTTACGATATATAGTTTTTAGGTTCCGATATGCCTCGATCTGACTTCTAATTCCTTCGACAGTTCATTAAATATGTATTTCATGTGTTTCTCTAATTTTCCCTTGTGGTAAATCAGTGGTTTGCTTATTATTTTTTTGTTCGTTTTAATAAGCAGTTCCAAGTTGTCAATATAATGATTTCTTCTTGATGATCTTCACAATAATCTGTAAATTCAGTTTAACTCGGATTCTTCCGGTCGTATTTTTCTTTAGTTTTGAAAGTATATTTACCTGTTTCATAGCGAATTCATTTTCTCGTTTGTGAAGTTTAATTTAGTTATTTTGAAAGTACGCGTTCGTTATTTAGCCAACCGTTAGTTTGAAAAATTCCCTAATTCATTTTATAATTCCCTGCTGTTCGACGATTTCTTGTGGTAACGTCTAATTCCGTTCTTGAAGTCACTTCCCTCTCGGCGCTGATGTGAACAACACGTATAAGATCTTATCTATGGTTGAACCTTGTGGTTTAATATTTTTGGTCTTTGAAGGACTGTCACTAGTTTAGTGGATTTAATTGGCCCAAGGGAACAAAATACCTCTCAGATTCTCTTAAGAACTATCGTTCCTTCGTTGTAACGCCTCAGTTGAATACGGATGGATAATTTCAACCGAGATTTTCTTAGTGTGTGCGCCAAGAGGTGAGTTCTTAGTCACATGTTTCGCCATTTTTGCTTTTTCTAATTTTCCCTTTGTCTTTTCATATTTTAGGAGCGTTTAATGTAACTTCACGGTTACGAAGTTTAATGTAACTTCACAGTTACGAAGTTTTAAGGTAACTCCAGTTACAAAGTTTAACCCCTTGTGAGGCTTCCGAAGAGCTCCTTCGACATCTCTACAGGTCACATTTATTTCATTTATTTTATTCGAGTCACTATATTAATCATTGGATAAGCCATCGTCTTAAATTGCTGAAGTTAATTAGTTATTTTCCTTTTTTTTTGCATGTAAAACGTAAGTTAATGTCAAAGTTTCTTTAAATGATTATAAATTGTAACTTTTCTTTTTAAATTCCAAACTGTAAATTTATTTTTGGTAAACTTGAGTAGATATAATTCATTTTTTTCACACAATTATTGGTTTTCGTAAAGTACTCGACATATTTTGCTCGAGATACATTATTATTATTTTTCTAAATTGTTTACCACCTAGTATACTTGCATGGTTCAATCTGTATAATTATATTTCCAACTAATTTTAATTGACATAAACATGTAACAATTTTATGTGAGGTAACAGTTTGCAGATTGGAACTGGTATAGTGTGTTCCTAGATATATACAGATATAGTCCATTTCAAAATATTTAAATTTTAACAACTCTTAAGGAATTTATTTACGAATTTTATTTTTATTATTATTTACAACGTACTGTCTTCAACATTTATTTTTATTTTATTATCATTAAATAACTGTTTATGCCTACAAATTTACTTGCGTTTGACATTATCGAACTACCTCGAACTACTTACTTGCCTTCTGTTTTCCGGGGTAAGTATCTATTGAATCTCGAAGATAAAAGAGAAAACAGTGGCGCACCCTTTTTAACATCTGTTCCCACGATCGTCTTCACTGAGTTAAACCGCCCTCGAGGATTCAATCCCCACCATCAGGTAGGTCGAAAGTGTCGGTACCTAACACCATTCCGAATACCTTTTCGTGTGTTTTCCTATTTTATTTATTTTTATTTTCGTCTGTTTTTGAAACCGATAGCCGCGTCTACAGGCCCTACGTGTGTCCTGTGCGCGTAACAAAATTTTGGCGCCCAACGTGGACATGGAAATTAACGAAATAACATAACAAATATTTATTTTGGCGATCCTGCCAGCGGGAAATTTTAACGGTCAATAGCGCTCTACCGTTAATGTGCCTGCACGGTAGTTTGGCATCTCCTTTAGTTTGAGAAGGTGAAGCAACTTGCCGAGACTGAAGTAAATTTGAACCGGTTCTCCAGATAATATACATTAAGCGGGAAAGTTTAACGGCCGACAGGGTTAAGGCCGTTAATGTGCCTAGTTATCTCTTTTTAGTTTAAGAAGGTGAAGCAACTTGCCGAGACTGAAGAAAATTACCAAATGGTTCTCCAAATAATATACATAAAGCGGGAAATTTAACGGCCAACAAGCTCTAGGCCGTTAATGTGCCGGCTCGGTAGTTTGGCAACTCCTTTAGTTTAAGAAGGTGAAGCAACTTGCCGAGACTGAAGTAAATTGATGAAACGGTTCTCCAGATAATAACATAAAGCGGGAAACTTTAACGACCAATAGCGATCTAGGCCGTTAATGTGCCTGCATGGTAGTTTGGCATCTCCTTTAGTTTGAGAAGGTGAAGCAACTTGGAGACTAAAGTAAATTGATGAAACGGTTCTTTAACGGTCAACAGCGCTCTAGGCCGTTAATGTGCCTTCATGGTAGTTTGGCATCTCCTTTAGTTTGAGAAGGTGAAGCAACTTGCGGAGACTGAAGTAAATTGAGGAAATGGTTCTGCAGATAATATACATAAAGCGGGAAATTTTAACGGCCAACAGCGCTCTAGGCCGTTAATGTGCCGGCATGGTACTTTGGCATCTCCTTTAGTTTGAAAAGGTGAAGCAACTTGCCGAGACCGACGTAAATTGATGAAACGGTTCTCCAGATAATATACATAAAGCAGGAAATTTTAACGGTCATTAGCGCTCTAAGCCGTTAATGTACCTGCACGGTAGTTTGGCATCTCCTTTAGTTTGAGAAGGTGAAGCAACTTGCCGAGACTGAAGTAAATTGATGAACCGGTTCTCCAGATAATATACATAAAGCGGGAAAGTTTAACGGCCAACAGGGCTCTAGGCCATTAATGTGCCTGCATGGTAGTTTGGCATCTCCATTAGTTTGAGAAGGTGAAGCAACTTGCCGAGACTGAAGTAAATTCACGAAATGGTTTTCCAAGTAATGTACATAAAACGGGAAATTTAACGGCCAACAGCGCCCTAGGCCGTTAATGTTTGGCAATTTGGCATCTCCTTTAGTTTGAGAAGGTGAAGCAACTTATTAGTAAATTGATGAAACAGTTCTCCAGATAATGTACATAAAGCGGGAAATTTTAACGGCCAACAGCGCCCTAGGCCGTTAATGTGCCTGCATGGCAGTTTGGCATCTCCTTTAGTTTGAGAATGTGAGGCAACTTGCCGAGAATGAAGTAAATTGATGAACCGGTTCTCCAGATAATATACATAAAGCGGGAAATTTTAACGGCCAACAGCGCTCTAGGCCGTTAATGTGTCTGCATGGTAGTTTGGCATCTCCTTTAGTTTGAGAAGATGAAGCAACTTGGCGAGAATGAAGTAACTTGATGAAACGGTTCTCCAGATAATATACATAAAGCGGGAAAGTTTAACGGCCAACAGCGCTCTAGGCCGTTAATGTGCCGGCATGGTAGTTTGGCATCTCCTTTAGTTTGAAAAGGTGAAGCAACTTGCCGAGACCGACGTAAATTGATGAAACGGTTCTCCAGATAATATACATAAAGTAGGAAATTTTAACGGTCAATAGCGCTCTAAGCCATTAATGTGCCTGCACGGTAGTTTGGCATCTCCTTTAGTTTGAGAAGGTGAAGCAACTTGCCGAGACTGAAGTAAATTTATGAAACAGTTCTCCAGATAATGTACATAAAGCGGAAAATTTTAACGGCCAACATTTCTAGGCCGTTAATGTGCCTGCATGGTAGTTTGGCATCTCCTTTAGTTTGAGAATGTGAGGCAACTTGCCGAGAATGAAGTAATTGATGAACCGGTTCTCCAGATAATATACCTAAAGCGGGAAAGTTTAACGGCCAACATAGGCCGTTAATTGCCTCATGGTAGTTTGGCATCTCATTTAGTTTGAAAAGGTGAAGCAACTTGCCGAGACTTAAATTCACGAAATGGTTTCCAAATAATATACATAAAGCGGGAAAGTTTAACGGCCAACAGCGCTCTAGGCCGTTAATGTGCCGGCATGGTACTTTGGCATCTCCTTTAGTTTGAAAATGAAGCAACTTGCCGAGACCGACGTAAATTGATGAAACGGTTCTCAGATAATATACATAAAGCGGGAAACTTTATAGCGATCTAGGCCGTTAATGTGCCTGCATGGTAGTTTGGCATCTCCTTTAGTTTGAGAAGGTGAAGCAACTTGCCGAGACTAAAGTAAATTGATGAAACGGTTCTCCAGACATAAACGGGAAAGTTTAACGGTCAACAGCGCTCTAGGCCGTTAATGTGCCTTGTAGTTTGGCAGCTCCTTTAGTTTGAGAAGGTGAAGCAACTTGCGGAGACTGAAGTAAATTGAGGAAATGGTTCTCGGGAAATTTTAACGGCCAACAAGGCCGTTAATGTGCCGGCATGGTACTTTGGCATCTCCTTTAGTTTGAAAAGGTGAAGCAACTTGCCGAGACCGACGTAAATTGATGAAACGGTTCTCCAGATAATATACATAAAGCAGGAAATTTTAACGGTCATTTTAAGCCGTTAATGTACCTGCACGGTAGTTTGGCATCTCCTTTAGTTTGAGAAGGTGAAGCAACTTGCCGAGACTGAAGTAAATTGATGAACCGGTTCTCCAGATAATATACATAAAGCGGGAAAGTTTAACGGCCAACAGGGCTCTAGGCCGTTAATGTGCCTGCATGGTAGTTTGGCATCTCCATTAGTTTGAGAAGGTGAAGCAACTTGCCGAGACTGAAGTAAATTGAGGAAATGGTTCTGCAGATAATATACATAAAGCGGGAAATTTTAACGGCCAACAGCGCTCTAGGCCGTTAATGTGTCTGCATGGTAGTTTGGCATCTCCTTTAGTTTGAAAAGGTGAAGCAACTTGCCGAGACCGACGTAAATTGATGAAACGGTTCTCCAGATAATTTACATAAAGCGGGAAAGTTTAACGGCCAACAGCGCTCTAGGCCGTTAATGTGCCGGCATGGTAGTTTGGCATCTCCTTTAGTTTGAAAAGGTGAAGCAACTTGCCGAGACCGACGTAAATTACATAAAGTAGGAAATTTTAACGGTCAATAGCGCTCTAAGCCATTAATGTGCCTGCACGGTAGTTTGGCATCTCCTTTAGTTTGAAGGTGAAGCAACTTGCCGAGACTGAAGTAAATTTATGAAACAGTTCTCCAGATAATGTACATAAAGCGGAAAATTTTAACGGCCAACAGCGCTCTAGGCCGTTAATGTGCCTGCATGGTAGTTTGGCATCTCCTTTAGTTTGAGAATGTGAGGCAACTTGCCGAGAATGAAGTAAATTGATGAACCGGTTCTCCAGATAATATACCTAAACTGGAAATTTTAACGGCCAACAGCGCTTAGGCCGTTAATTTGCATGGTAGTTTGGCATCTCATTTAGTTTGAAAAGGTGAAGCAACTTCGAGACTGAAGTAAATTCACGAAATGGTTCTCCAAATAATATACATAAACGGGAAAGTTTAACGGCCAACAGCGCTCTAGGCCGTTAATGTCATGGTACTTTGGCATCTCCTTTAGTTTTTTGCCGAGACCGAATTGATGAAACGGTTCTCCAGATAATATACATAAAGCGGGAAACTTTAACGACCAATAGCGATCTAGGCCGTTAATGTGCCTGCATGGTAGTTTGGCATCTCCTTTAGTTTGAGAAGGTGAAGCAACTTGCCGAGACTAAAGTAAATTGATGAAACGGTTCTCCAGATAATATACATAAAGCGGGAAAGTTTAACGGTCAACAGCGCTCTAGGCCGTTAATGTGCCTTCATGGTAGTTTGGCATCTCCTTTAGTTTGAGAAGGTGAAGCAACTTGCGGAGACTGAAGTAAATTGAGGAAATGGTTCTGCAGATAATATACATAAAGCGGGAAATTTTAACGGCCAACAGCGCTCTAGGCCGTTTGTACTTTGGCATCTCCTTTAGTTTGAAAAGGTGAAGCAACTTGCCGAGTACGGTTTCCAGATAATATACATAAAGCAGGAAATTTTCGGTCATTTCTAAGCCGTTAATGTTGCACGGTAGTTTGGCATCTCCTTTAGTTTGAGAAGGTGAAGCAACTTGCCGAGACTGAAGTAAATTGATGAACCGGTTCTCCAGATAATAAAATAAAGCGGGAAGTTTAACGGCCAACAGGGCTCTAGATAATATGGTAGTTTGGCATCTCCATTAGTTTGAGAAGGTGAAGCAACTTGCCGAGACTGAAGTAAATTGAGGAAATGGTTCTGCAGATAATATACATAAAGCGGGAAATTTTAACGGCCAACAGCGCTCTAGGCCGTTAATGTGCCGGCATGGTACTTTGGCATCTCCTTTAGTTTGAAAAAGGTGAAGCAACTTGCCGAGACCGACGTAAATTGATGAAACGGTTCTCCAAATAATATACAAATATTTAAGCCAGCGGGAAATTTTAACGGTCAATAGCGCTCTAAGCCGTTAATGTGCCTGCACGGTAGTTTGGCATCTCCTTTAGTTTGAGAAGGTGAAGCAACTTGCCGAGACTGAAGTAAATTGATGAACCGGTTCTCCAGATAATATACATAAAGCGGGAAAGTTTAACGGCCAACAGGGCTCTAGGCCGTTAATGTGCCTGCATGGTAGTTTGGCATCTCTTTTAGTTTAAGAAGGTGAAGCAACTTGCCGAGACTGAAGAAAATTCACCAAATGGTTCTCCAAATAATATACATAAAGCGGGAAATTTAACGGCCAACACAGCTCTAGGCCGTTAATGTGCCGGCTCGGTAGTTTGGCAACTCCTTTAGTTTAAGAAGGTGAAGCAACTTGCCGAGACTGAAGTAAATTGATGAAACGGTTCTCCAGATAATATACATAAAGCGGGAAACTTTAACGACCAATAGCGATCTAGGCCGTTAATGTGCCTGCATGGTAGTTTGGCATCTCCTTTAGTTTGAGAAGGTGAAGCAACTTGCCGAGACCGAAGTAAATTGATGAAACGGTTCTCCAGATAATATACATAAAGCGGGAAACTTTAACGACCAACAGCGCTCTAGGCCGTTAATGTGCCTTCATGGTAGTTTGGCATCTCCTTTAGAAGAGAAGATGAAGCAACTTGCAGAGAATGAAGTAAATTGATGAAACGGTTCTCCAGATAATATACATAAAGCGGGAAATTTTAACGGCCAACAGCGCTCTAGGCCGTTAATGTGCCGGCATGGTAGTTTGGCATCTCCTTTAGTTTGAAAAGGTGAAGCAACTTGCCGAGACGGACGTAAATTGATGAAACGGTTCTCCAGATAATATACATAAAGCAGGAAATTTTAACGGTCAATAGCGCTCTAAGCCGTTAATGTACCTGCACGGTAGTTTGGCATCTCCTTTAGTTTGAGAAGGTGAAGCAACTTGCCGAGACTGAAGTAAATTGATGAACCGGTTCTCCAGATAATATACATAAAGCGGGAAAGTTTAACGGCCAACAGGGCTCTAGGCCGTTAATGTGCCTGCATGGTAGTTTGGCATCTCCTTTAGTTTGAGAAGGTGAAGCAACTTGCCGAGAATGAAGTAAATTGATGAAATGGTTTTCCAGATAATGTACTAAAACGGGTAATTTAACGGTCAACAGCGCTCTAGGCCGTTAATGTGCCTGCATGGCAATTTGGCATCTCCTTTAGTTTGAGAAGGTGAAGCAACTTGCCAAGACTGAAGTAAATTGATGAAACAGTTCTCCAGATAATATACATAAAGCGGGAAATTTTAACGGCCAACAGCGCTCTAGGCCGTTAATGTGCCGGCATGGTAGTTTGGCATCTCCTTTAGTTTGAGAAGGTGAAGCAACTTGCCGAGAATGAAGTAAATTGATGAACCGGTTCTCCAGATAATATACATAAAGCGGGAAATTTTAACGGCCAACAGCGCTCTAGGCCGTTAATGTGCCTGCACGGTAGTTTGGCATCTCATTTAGTTTGAAAAGGTGAAGCAACTTGCCGAGAATGAAGTAAATTCATGAAATGGTTCTCCAAATAATATACATAAAGCGGGAAAGTTTAACGGCCAACAGCGCTCTAGGCCGTTAATGTGCCGGCATGGTAGTTTGGCATCTCCTTTAGTTTGAAAAGGTGAAGCAACTTGCCGAGACCGACGTAAATTGATGAAACGGTTCTCCAGATAATATACATAAAGTAGGAAATTTTAACGGTCAATAGCGCTCTAAGCCGTTAATGTGCCTGCACGGTAGTTTGGCATCTCCTTTAGTTTGAGAAGGTGAAGCAACTTGCCGAGACTGAAGTAAATTTATGAAACAGTTCTCCAGATAATGTACATAAAGCGGAAAATTTTAACGGCCAACAGCGCTCTAGGCCGTTAATGTGCCTGCATGGTAGTTTGGCATCTCCTTTAGTTTGAGAATGTGAGGCAACTTGCCGAGAATGAAGTAAATTGATGAACCGGTTCTCCAGATAATATACATAAAGCGGGAAAGTTTAACGGCCAACAGGGCTCTAGGCCGTTAATGTGCCTGCATGGTAGTTTGGCATCTCATTTAGTTTGAAAAGGTGAAGCAACTTGCCGAGACTGAAGTAAATTCACGAAATGGTTCTCCAAATAATATACATAAAGCGGGAAAGTTTAACGGCCAACAGCGCTCTAGGCCGTTAATGTGCCTGCATGGTAGTTTGGTATCTCCTGTAGTTTGAGAAGGTGAAGCAACTTGCCGAGAATGAAGTAAATTGATGAACTGGTTCTCCAGATAATATACATAAAGCGGGAAATTTTAACGGCCAACAGCGCTCTAGGCCGTTAATGTGCCTGCATGGTAGTTTGGCATCTCCTTAAGTTTTTGAAGGTGAAGCAATTTGCCAAGACTGAAGTAAATTGATAAAACGGTTCTCCAGATAATATAATCGTCTACCATGTACATATATATTTAAGTTATTATATATGCGTGAAAAGCACTTGCATGAATTAAAAAAATAAAAACAAATATCTTAGAATTTCTTTATTATCGTAAAATAGTAAGTAAGTTATACACACAGTTTGGACAAGCTTTTCAAGTTACTTATTGTAGGAATAAGATGTAAAAACCCTAATAACACCATATTATGTAATACATTTAATTAATTAGTACAATAAGTATAATAAAAACCTTATGCATAAGCACTTCTGCGAGTAACTGAATTACTTAATTACAAAGATAATTATTGTTTACAACATATCTAACACATTGTAGCAGCACATTTCGTTCATGTTGAATTTCATTCCGTAACAGATTTTCTAAAAGTGTAGATTTTCCTTTAACATATACATTAGACCTTATATTTCTTTTATTTTCCAGCGATTTCTGTTCTGGTTTTACTTTTTTTATTTTGTTATGTACACGTTTTCTTTTTTGGGTTTTTTTGCCTATAGAACAACTATCTTCGATTTTGAGGGTTAGTGAAGACCCACTTTTATTTTTATTTTCAACAAACTTAGGTATTGGTACCCTAGCAATTGGTTCATGTAAAGGCATTTCGTTATCACTATTATGTTTTTCAGTATCTTCCATTTTGCTACAAGATTCAGTATACACCTTCTCGTATGTAAATTTCTCACTATCTGAGTCATCAGAAAATGTGGAATAAGCATTCATTAAAGCTCCTAATGCATTTTTAATATTCATTTCAACGTTTACATGAACTTCTTGTTCCCATTCCAAGTCTTCGAAGGTAGGGGCATCCGCAATAGTCTCTGTCACATATATTTCATCAGTTCCCTTAAATGGAAACATTGATCCATTCCAATCGCCACTCTCGTTTATTAAAGACTCCTTCTTCAGATGATGTTTTTTCTTAATTTTACCTTTCGGCATTTTAATAGGTTTTCTTATACGTCGCACTATAACAGAGAAATATTACTTATTGAGGTATAAACATTCATAAAAAGAAGTAACAAAACTAGCTACTGTAAAATGTACAGCTAAGGTAGGAATTTTTTTGTAAATTGTTGTACCTCATTCCTATTTAAAACTTAGCAATAAATTAAATTTGGAATCTTACAATAATATACAAATGTTCTGTATAAAATAAAAAAGTTCTATTAGATTACACCAAAAAAAGGCAATTTTGGTTGAGAGTTAATTAGTTACTAATGCAAAATGCTTTTTTTTCGTATAATGTCTAGATGCATGCTGCATACGTCTATTTTCAAATACCAGAAAAAAGCTTTATACGCGTGTAAAAGAACACAATAATGCACCAATACAAAGTGCTCAAAAATTTTTCAGCAAGGTGCTCTTACTCCACTGAGATCCCACGAGATCACTTCATGATTCATTCTTGAATATCTAAGGGTAGTGTAAGAGGTGCCTGTATAAAATACAGCCAAACTGGTCTGGACACCGTTCTAGTATAGAAGGAAACCAGGAAGCAGATAGACTAGCAAGCAATGTCTTAATTATACCTTCCTTAAATTTAGAATCAGCCTGTGGAAGTCTATTATGTACATTACACATTCGTGCACGTGTTCAAAATTTTTATACAGAGTGATTGACTAAGATCGGCCATTAGAAAGATTAGGCCTCTTATTGATAATAAATTTCTAGAAAGTTGCATAGGCGTATAGGATAATTAAATGTACCTATTCACTAAAAGAATATCCAAGATGTAGGCGCTTCTAAAACCAAAAACGAAATCTAAGCATTATTTTAGAGGGAATTTTACTAGTATTCCCTATACTTTGGTGTACTCGTTTTTGAGATTTTTTTACTTTTTCGAAAATTTTTAAATTTGCGTCATAATGGTTAATATTAGGTATATACTGTCGCCATTTTTCGAGTGCAAATTCTGATATTGAGGATAGAAGAGATCTTGACGGTTCTTAGAATTAGTACTTTATAATAAATTTAAAATATCCATATTCGAATAATTTTCCATTTCAATAGACACAACAAAACAGACTTGAAAGGTTAATTAGTTACTAACTATTTGTGTGTTCTCATTTCCATGGCTTGCTATTAAGAAAATGTTATAATTTAATATATAAGTTCATGTGATCACATGGAAGGTGATAGATCATTCTGTATTGCTACCCGAATATTCGAGTTAATACGAACTAATCTAAACTAAGTGTAATATTAACGTAAAGGACGTTAATAAAAAGGATTGAACTGTAAGTAGAGTTATTTAAATTTCATTAAATAAGCGTGGATATAAAATAACAAGTATATAAATAAATAGTATATAATAAAGAGTAAAGTAAAATCAGCGCTAGGCAAAAAAACGGTGTTGATGAGAGGGGAGTCTCCGAACGGTCGAAGTGGACGAACTTTTGCGCGACACTAGTTGTAATACAGGAGATAAGAATAGAAGTGAAGGAATATAAAGAAGAGATTCAACAAATAAGAATAGAGAATTTAGATCTGAAAAACAAATATGAGAGCATGAAACGGGAAAACGAAGGAATAAAAAAAGAAATGAAGCAGGTTAGTAAGCAGCATATGGAAATAATGGAAAAAACTGTAAAAGAAAATAATGTTGTAGTATCAGGGTTTAAAATTGTTACGGATGATGGAAATAAACTAAGAGAAGAAATGAGTAATATGCTGAAGGAGCATTTGAACGTCGACGTTAAATCGAAGCAAGCTCGTAAACTCGGTGAAAAAACATGCTTACTGGAGTTAAGTTCTGAGGATAAGGAACTGATAATGCAAAACAAAAGTAAATTGAGGAGAGTTCAAAACGAAAGGAGATTTATAAATGAGGATCTAACAAATGCGGAATTAAAAATGAGGAAAGTGATAAGGGCAAAAGCACAGGAAGAGAGAGAGCAAAGGGTAGGGAGTTTAAAATTGGTTTTAGAAAACTCATCGTTGATAAACGGGAGTGGAGATGGGATCGTAATAAACGAACGTTGGAAGAAGTGGTGCTAAAAAACTAGCAGAGTACACAGGAAGCAAAGGATTAACGATGACGAGAGAAGCAAAGAGAAAGGACACGATAGTGGAAGGGCAATTGGAAGTTAAGAAGAAATGGATGGCAGGAAACCAACTGACAAGAAAACGAGAAATATTTGTTAACGATGAGGAGAAGAATAGGGTAATGAAGATGCAAGAGAAAGAAAGGAAAATGCAAGAGAAAGAAAAGAAAAAAGGTGGGAATTTTGGAACATGGAACGTCAGATGACTCAATGGGAAAGAGGAGAAACTGCTGGACGAATTTGAAAAGACTAGAGTAGAAGTACTAGCGCTGACAGAAACAAAAAGTAACGGAAGCAAAAATTTAGAACAGAGGAATGGGCATCTGATGATATTGAGTGGTGTGAAATTGGAAGATCGTGTAAGAGCAGGAGTAGGACGTCTAGTTCATAGAAATATAAAACAATATATTAAAACGTACGAATGCATTTCAGAAAGAGTTTTGAAAATTGAACTTGGATGTAGGGATAAACAAATAATTAATATATTAGTGCTACATGGGCTTGACGAAAATGAGAAAACCAAACTGAAGGATGAATTCTGGATTGAAGTATCTCAGATTGTGGAAGGTATGAGAGGAAAAATAATGATACTGGATGATCTGAATGAAAGAGTGGGCAAGAGAAAAAACGAAGCAGAAGAAGTGATTGGTCAATTTGGGAAAGAAGTCAGAAATAACAACGGAAGAAGGATTATAGACTTTTGCATGCAAGAACAACTTTCTAGTGATGAATATGTTTTTTCAGCATAGATGTGTTCACAAATATACTCGGGTAATGGAAAGCAGAGAAGAGAAGTCTATAATCGACTATGCTCTTATTAACAGGGTCTGCACAAAAATAAAAGAGCCGATAAATATCTATCGAACCATCATAAAAAGTATAGGGTGTTCCCTTTAAATTTAAGTTTTGACTCACCCTGTATAAATGATTTTTTTAATTAAATTCTTGAACCAGCAGAAAGAGAAGACGTAGCCAAATCATATAGTGGTAGGAAAAAGTTTGTATATTTTGTTCCTTGCCGGAACTAACTCTCTTAATACACCTTAATTTAGACGTAAAAATGGTCATAACTTTTTAAATACTCGATATAGATTTGGCAAACCGTATATAAAGAGGGTCGTAAAAATAAGCAGATTTTAAAAATTCAAAAAAAGTATACCGTTAACCTTACACCTAACGGTAGTATAAGTTTTTTTTTGATTATATACACATATGAACAAAAGTCTACGTACGGGCAGCAAAATATAAACATGTAAGCGACATGTTTACATTTTGCTGCCGGTATGTAGACTTTTGTTCATATGTGTATATATAATTTTCTACAAAGTCTATCAAAAATAGATTTAATAATTCAAATATTATTACAGGCAGATATAGAGAATGCACTTCAATTCAGAATTTAATTCTGCTTCAAAATATTGAAAACAAAATTGGCCATTGTATTTGAAAAAAATCGAGTTTTCGTGGGCTGAAGTTGAAAGAAGTGAAAAAGTCGAAAAACATCAAAAACGACTACTAATTACTAACAACATCTTATTATGGGGAAAAAATTCAGGGTTATTATCCGAAATGAACGGTAACATACATGGACATAAAAACACAGTCAGTGGAAATTTACAAAAACAACGAGATCAAAATTAAATGAAGAATATTACCATTACCATATTACAAAACCAGCCAAAGCTTCCAAATACGAATTAAAACCAGGATAACATACCAGTTCTCACTTCTACGAGGATCAGATCTTGCCACTTAGGGTTACTTTTTATACTTCAAGTTGAAAAGCATATTAAACATTTTGTAAGTAGTTAAACATTCAACCAAATCTCAGAGGGAGTGCAGGATAGTACTGAATATACAGTGTTATTTGAAAGAGCATTGTGGCATTTATTTATATGTGTATAAGATGATCTATGTTTAAGATAACACATTAATATTTAACACTAAATATTTATTGATTATGGGGCGTATTTCATCTGAAGAGCAATACATCTAAAATTTGCATTTGCAAGCTGAAGAGAAAGGAAAAGCAGTTAATCTGAAGTGTTATTTATAGTTCGCATCTCTCATAAAAAATTGATAAAATGTTCAAGGAACAACGCTACTACTATTTACTGTGATGTTAGCTACTTCCTTAGTATTTTATTTTGTTGGTTATCCCTAAATCACTAACCTTATTTTCTTTAATTATAATATCTTGTAGCGTTTAACGTTTATAAATGTTAAAAAAAGTTATAAACGTTACCCACTTAACGTTAATGTAACGTTAAAAACATAACGTCACATTTGGTTACTTTAACGGCGAAAATATATCGTGTCGTTAACGTTAAATTAGATAACGTTGCAGTTGACCGTTTTTTTTTTGAAAAAAAAAATTAAATAACTCAAAAAGAGCTGATATTAGGTACGCGCGATCTAAAAAACTCATAAAATGTACCTATACAATGCTATTAAAATTAACAAAGTTGACATCAAAAACCAGAAGTGATACAAAAGCGTAAATAATTTCGCCAACGAGACCGAATGATCTGTAACTACAAGTTTCCAGAACTGTGGGATTTCGGAAACACTGAAAAGTTCTAACGAACCACTTCCGTGAATAACCCTGTATATACAGAGTGTAACAATAGTGTGATATTCTTCCATATCTCCGTTTTTATACAAAATACAGTAAATATTTAAATACAAAAGTTGTTTCGTTTTACAACATTTATAACATAAAATTATTCTACGATATACAGGGTGTTTCGCTTGCCCGTAACCATCGGTAACTTTACATTTTTAAATGGAACACCCTATATGTGGTCATATTTTTGAATTGCCTGAGGAATTCTAAGGCAGCTTCATACAGAGTCATATTCAATGATTTTCATTAGTTTGCAAGATATTGACATTTGTTTACAAATTTTGACATTTTGCTATCTTCAAAAAAATGCCATTATTTCGGTAATGGAAAATGTACCTAACATTATGAAACTTAACATAACGTTAAAAGCATCTCCTATGATGCCCATAAACCGATGTAGACTTAAATACGTTACACAGAGTGTACTAGAAATCAGTGTCTTTTTGAAACAATTGCGTAATGCGTAGATTTTCATTTTTTCAAATTGAAACACTATATTTTTACAGGTTAGTTGAAAGCGAAATTTAATTATCTATTAAGTAGTTTGAATAAAGCATGTATGTAGTTAAAATTAATGGTTTTAGAGATATGTGTGCTCTAAAAGAAATCCTCTCTCTCGTGTTGCTGGGACTGATCGGAAAACTTTTTATGTACCCCCAAAGAAAAAAATCATATTTGGTCAGATCGGGTGACCTTGGTGGCCAATGCACTGGACCTCCTCTGCCAATCCATTTATCACGAAGTGCATTATGTAGATGATTTCGGACATTCCTAGAGAAATGGCACGATGCTCCATCTTGCTGCAACCACAAATTCCTTATCATATTAAGAGGAAGGATGTCTAGAAAATCTAATTCATTCTTTAGAAACGCTACATAATTTCACCCGTTGACTGTTCCGTTAAAGAAATATGGACCAAGTAACCGGTTGCCTATTATTCCTCCCCATACATTCAAAGACCAACGATGTTGGTAATCCACGCTTTTTATAAAATGAAGATTTTCGCGGACATTATATAAAAAATTATGTCTATTAAAGTAACCGCTTTTTTGGAAAGTCGCTTCATCCGTAATAAAAATAAGATTATGACAACCTGGTTCTTTCCGTTCTTTATTTAACATCCACTGGTAAAAGTTGAGACAACCTTCAAAATCATTCCTAGACAGTTCCTGTAAATAATGTATATGGTAGCCATGAAATTTGTGTTGACGTAAAATCCGTGAAGTCGACATATGGCTTATTCCTAATTGTGATCCAATTTTGCTTGTACTAGTATGGGGATCCTCGACTGCCACAGCAAGTACTGGAAATTGTTTATTTTTATTTGTAACTATTTTGGAAGGTTCTTCCTTTTTATCTTCTACATGCCTAGTTGCTTCAAATCGATCCCGAAATCTTTCAAGGTCTAAAAGTTCTGAATGTCGTCGATTTGAATAAGGTATTTGACAAATGCGCGATGCGAGCAATGGATTTCGTGGTGGCGAGGGCACAGTTCGTAACGAACAAGCCCAGCAGCCAGCTAAGCGTAACTCAGTCCTATCAGGCAAAGCCTCTCCCTGCTGCAGATCGCAGTGAGGGTCTTACCCCACCCTACTTGAGGTGCCACTGTGAAAGCAAAACACTGCGGTTTAGACCAGTAAAGGTCGAAAAACAATCTCCTGATCCGGCTGTCGTGTCGTGGCTTAAAATCTACGACAGGAACAGACGGCGCCTGACGGAGCATGACATCCGTCCGTCATACCAGTCACCTGTATGCTGTCGTGGACATGTCTCACGGGCATGGGCTGTTGGGGAGCTTAACCGTCAAGATTGAAAGGAGACAATCTCACAAAAAAACCTAAATCCTAAGACAAATGGGTCCGGCCGAGGGTATGCGTGGCTAAATAGATGATTAGTCTGCGAGAGCCCCGACCTTGGGCCACCAGGGGGAACCCCATTGTAACCACCCCTACGTCCTACATGCGGGACTCTGTAGAGATTGATCTTTATTTTCCTAGCTTCTTGTGGGAACAAACATGGGTAAGAACAATCAAAAAACCGAACGGGATGTTACTGTACAAACTGCCGGGACCGCTGATACAGACAAACCCTCTACCAGCGCAACCGGAACTAAAGAAAGGAACGTCACATGACACCCCTTCCTGGACTAGGGCAACCTAGAGGCCTGGACGACCCGAAGAGGAAGGGTTTCAGCGGGTCGGGCGTGAAATAGTACCTGCGCTTAAACAGGGCTTGACACCTGAGGAAGCCAGGGCTAAAGTAGCCAGAGAAAGACAAGTGAGACAGAAAGTCTCACAGTCAGTAACGGCAAGGACAAGCTAGAGCAAACGGGGTAGTGAGCATATCTCACCACCCCAAGAGTCCCAGTATAAGAAGAGGAAAATCAAACCTTCTACTATCACCTCTGGTGCAGCAGGCAAAGTTGGGCAAGCCACCAGCTATGCTACTGCTGCCAAAATTACCAAGATAGAGATACTACCAGAGGAATACCGTTAGGTAATGTTGGACAGTCCTCAGTTGTCCTCGCCGGAAGAAGCTCTAGTCGAGGCAATGGTAGAGAGCACAGTACGTGGCCAGCAGTTCGCCGGGATTCACTTCCGCCAGGGAATGGTGCTGGTGGACTGTGAAACCGAGGAAACGGTCAAGTGGCTCCGTCATGGAAGGAAGCCGAGTTAGTGACGAGGAATGGAGACGACCTTCCTAAACCTCACATCATGACGGTATTCTTCCCGAGAAGCAAGGGTCAGGAGCCAGGCAAGCTGCTAAAACTGGTTGATACCCAGAACCGTGAACTCCAGACAAACCTCTGGAAAGTTATGAATAGCAAAGAAGAACGGCACGGCCAAGTCCTCACTATTGGGATTGACCTCAAATCATATGAGACGATCCTGGCAAAGGGATGTACCCTACATTTTAGATTCGGGGATTCGGGATGTTCGCAAAACACAACCTGGGACTCGTGTTGATCCAAGAACCTTAGACCAATCGAGGGCAGATCAAAGGTATGTCATGTAAAGACTCACAGGCACAGGTAATATGTGATCATAGGCAGGAGCATCCTAGGGCCTGCGTCCTAATTAGAAATAACATTAACTATATAAGTGTTCCAGAATTTATGACTCGGGACCTGACGAAGATCATGGTACACCTCGACATCGACGGAAGTAACCGAGTCTTTGTAATTGCCTCCGTATACTTCGCCAACGACGGGACAACATCACCGCCTTTGGAACTGATGGAGATAGTGAGGTATTGTAGCAGGAAGAACCTGCCGTTGATAGTCGGATGTGATGCAAATGCACACCACGATATGTGGGAAGCACTGACGTCAATTAAAGAAGTAAGTCACTTTTAGAATATCTACTAGCCTAAAATTTCCAAATCGCAAATGTAGGCAGAGAACCCACGTTTGTAACAAGGGCAAGGAGGCAAGTACTAGATGTAACATTCAGTAGCCTTAGCATAAGTAACCTAGTTAAGAAATGGAAAGTCTCGAGTGAACCCTTCCTGTCAGACCACAGGATAATAGAGTTCACCTTGGAGGGATCCTATAATGCACCAGTGCAGAAACCCCAGGAAAACAAACTGGGAACTGTACAAAACATATTTAAAGGACAACCTTAGCCAGTTAAACACAGGCGAGACAAGATACCACCTCAAGCTGAAACAGGATGTAGAGCTGCTTAGTGGGGCGATAACCAAGGCTTTTGAAGCCAATTGTCCGTTAACCCCAAGAAGACCAGCCAAGGACGCCCCTTGGTGGAATAGAACTCTATCAAATCTCAGAGCTGAAGTCCGTCACTTGTTCAATAAAACAAAGGTTGACGGGAATTGGCAAAGTTACAAAGAGAAGCTGACTACGTACAACAAGGAGATAAGGAAGGCAAAAACGAAAAATTTTGAAAATTTTTGCGAAAACATCACTTCCACTCCTGTAGCAGCAAGGCTTCACGGAGCCGTGGCAAAAGGCGGGACTAAGCCTATGATGGCCTTGAGAAAACCAGATGGCAGCTACACGGAAAAGGAAATTGAGCGAACTGACCTGCTCCTTCAAACACACTTCCCTGGCAACAAGCAAGCTGATCCAGTAGAGACAACCCCTAGCACCAGGAAACTCAAACGGGAGGAATGGGAAATCGCTAGGCGAATCTGCCCAAGACAGCGCATGGAGTGGGCAATAAACACCTTCCCTACAAATCACCAGGAGCGGATGGAATTTTCCCCGTGCTCCTGCAGAAAGGACAGGAAGAAATAATACAGCATCTCGTAAACATAACGAGAAGCAGTCTGGCGTTGGGATATGTTCCCAAAAACTGGAAAAGGGCAAAAGTCACCTTCATACCAAAAATAGGGAAGGAAGATGGGACTGATCCCCAAATCCTAAGGACCTATTTGCCTGACATCTTTTCTATTGAAAGAAATGAAAAAAATAATAGATAACTCAGCGGCGGCTGCTGCGTGTCACTTTTCGGAGCACAAAAGTTAACGGCACATGGGCTACCTATGCATAAATTCAAAGATTTGCATAGGTAGCCGATGTGCCGCTAGCTTCTGTGCTCCGAAAAGTGACACGCAGCAGCCGCCGGTGAGATAACTATATAAGAATGGAGGTTATGGAGAAAGCTTCACTTCACACAAGTCAGCACGCATACAGGGCAGGCAGATCGAGAGATACTGCCCTGGAAGAGCTAACAAGAATCATTCAGAAAACCCTGAATGAAAAAGAAACAGCTATCTGCCTTCCTAGATATCTCAGGTGCGTTTGCTAATACGTCGCATGATGCGATCAGACGAGCACTGGAAACAAGGGCGGTGAGCAAAACAGTAACCAAATGGATAAGCGAGGTGCTCTCCGCAAGGACAGCTAAGACAACGGTAGGCCAACACACTACGAAGATCAGAACTACCCGTGGAACACCTCAAGGCAGCGTTTGCTCGCCTTTGATGTGGAGCCTGGTGGCGGATGAGCTGCTTAACAGGCTGACTGCTTTCGGCGTACACTGCATAGGATATGCCGATGACATTGTTATAAACCACAAGGCAAGTTTGAGGGAATTCTCTGTGACCTCATACAAACAAGCCTTAGAATCACTAGCGAATGGTGTCGATCAGTGAAGCTGAAATTTTTCTAGAGATGATATACTCAGCAAAACCACAATCGTACCTTTCACTAGGAGGAGAAAACTACCGAAAATGAAAGACATACGTCTAGATGCAGCAGTAATCGAATGCAAAACAGAAGTCAAATATCGAGGAATAACCCTGGAAAAAAAACTTCTGTGGAACAAGCATATCGAACTGACTGTGAATAAAGCAACAAGAGCTTTAATGATATGCCGGAATTTAACAGGCAAAACGTGGGATTGTAACTCAAATATACTGCGATGGCTGTACACTAGTATAGTAAAACCTATGGTAACATACGGGGCAATAACCTGGTTCCAAAAAATCACATACGTCACAACCAAGAATACCCTTGGTAAGCTGCAAAGGTTAGCATGCGTATGCATCACCGGAGCAATGGGAACATGTCCAACCGCGGCTCTAGAGGTCATTCTAGACCTCACACATCAACACCTAGTAGTGGAGAGAGTGGCCCGTGCGGTAATAGGTGCTTTCGTTTTACATGCGCTTCTGAAGTTTTGCTTCACTTCAGTTACCAAGTGCGTTCTTTTTGAAAATCAAGTGATCTGGAAATGCACTTTTACGATGCACTTTACTGAAGTGCTTCAGATGAATGTGAAGCAGACTGATAGCGCGTCACTTGTTGTGATACGCTTTACCTAACCTATAAGAAGCGTTCGTTTTTGTGTTTTACTTGGTTCTTGCATTTCCGTAATACTTCAGTTGACGTCACAACTGAAGCGAAGCGCATATAAAACGAAAGTATAAATGTACTGAGTAGTCAAAGCGGAGACGGGAGGGGACGACACTCTGTGTCAAGGAGCTTTGTCATGGCGGGACTCTCCCCACTTTCGGATCTGCCAGACGATGAAATAGTTAGAAAATACAGCTTCGAAAAGAACTTTTCAACGAAGTTGAGTAAGAAGAAAGAATGGGAAGGAGAATCCTTCATCTACTCCCTAAAAGCAAACACCATCAAATGGTATACGGATGGGTCCAAACCTGAAAAATGAACAGGTGCAGGGGTATTCGGAGCAGGAACCAAATACTCAGAGCCGATGGGAATACACCCCAGTATCTTCCAGGCATCATCAGCTCCAAGATAGTTTGGGAATGTCCGGATAAACTAAACAACCTGGGCAAAGAAAACAAAGTTGCATTATGTTGGGTACCAGGACACACTGGAATCAGTGGCAATGAGAAAGCTAATCTATTAGCAATGGAGGCCGCCACAACTTCGTTTGTGGGACCGGAACCATTCTGTGGAATAGGGATGAGCACCTATAAGAGAGAACCTAAAGACAGGGAAGAGGACGTCAGAGCTTTCCTCTGGCACGATCTTCCTGGTTTGAGACATTCCAAGGTATTCCTTGGAAATTTCAACAAGCAGAAAGCAAAACCTATGCTATAACTAAACAGGAACAGACTACGCATTCTCACAGACTTACTTACAGAGTATTGTCACCTCGGGAAATACATGAAGAGGATAGGTCTGAAACAGAATAGCGACTGCAGATTTTGTGGGGCGGAAGATGAAAGTCCGGGACACCTGATATCCAACTGCACAGCTATTGAAGAAATTCGCGCCAACCATCTTGGCAAAGGCGTTATAGACGAGGAAGAGATACGCTCTCTGAAACCATCACATCTGCTATAGTTTATTAAAGCTCTCAGGCTGGATGGGGAGCTGTGACTGCGGGCAAAACCCAGTAGCTTACACCTCATGTAAGGGGGCACAATAGACTGACGGTCGCGGTGCAATATCACCCTTATATCTAAATCTAAAATGGATTTCGTTCACAGTCTCCCAAAATACAGATGATTTGAATTAGCTCGTCTTTTGTAAACTGCATATTGGCTGATACTGCTATAAGTTTTGACCTTTCTATGAAACTATTCAACAACATATTTTATTTGATTTACCAGCCTACTTTATATCAATTACGTTAACGCACGTAGATTTAGAACACTCTGTGTATTTAAGTCTACATCCGTTTATTGTCATCATAGGAGATGTTTCTAACGTTATGTTAAGTTTTATAATGTTACATTTTTCCGTTACCGAAATAATGGCATTTTTCTGAAGATAGCAAAATGTTAAAATTTTCAAACAAAAGTCAATATCTTGCAAACTATTGAAAATAGCTGAATATGACCCTGTATAGAGCTGCCTTAAAATTCCTCAGGTAATTCCAAAATTTTATCATATACAGGGTGCCTCAGCGACCCCGGTCATTACAAGTTTATGGCGTTCTGATCAAAATATAAATGTAAAAATTTAGAATCATATATAATCGATTGTGTTCTCTTCAATGAAAATATTATTAGATTTCTAGCGCTTCCGGTTATACCGGAAGTCGCCATCTACTTTATTATTTTTAATGGGGAACGCCCTGTATATTTTTACATATTTGTATTAATGTATTTTAAGCTTTATGAATATCTTTACGTTTTTCAATTTGATTCGCGCGTTTTATAGCTATTCGATTTTTTTTGAAAAAATTTGCTATAGCAGACATTTATTTAAAAAATCAGAGAACACTCGATTTTTCGGAAATCAATTTAAAATTCATAATATACTTAAACAACATGTTAAAGTATATTGCTGCGCCGAGAACGGCTGTCTACATTGCGTGGTTACTTTACTATGCCACGTTAACTCTTCGAAATTTTGAAGAACCATAACTTCATTTTTTCAAATAGCACCCCCCATATTTTATTACTTAGTCGTCTTCGGCGTCCAATTCTACATCTTTCATGTCCTACATGTACTATACCTAAAACTAATAGTTTAGGAGATAATTAGAGTTTTTTAATACACACATAACTCATCGATACTTATCCAGTGTGCCATGGAAAATAAGCGTTCTCAAAGATTTATTATCAAAGTCTAACGTCAAAATCACACTTTCGTCGTGCTTGTGAATTAATAATTATGCGATAATAATCTAATAACATTATTGCAATAAGGAGTTAAAATAGATAACAATAACCAAAACAAGATTTACACCTTAATATTCGAAAACAAGTGAGTAAGGCGGTTAGGAATTGGCCTGTAAGATCTCCAGATATGACACCTGTGGATTTTATCCTTTGAGGACATATGTGCGAGCAGCATTCGACAGACTCTTTTTTCAAGATCTACAAAGAGCAAGACTTGAGGGTGTTTCTTCACGTTTAATACTGTGCTTGAATGCGAACGACCACCATTTTGAACAATTATTATAATTTCTTTCTAGCTTTTTATACCCATTTCTTAAAAAATAAATTAAGAATTTCTTGATTTGTGTAAACATTGTTTTCGTTATTGTTATCCATCTTAACTCTTATAGCAATAGTGTAAAGGCATTTAACGGATAATTATTAAATGACAAGCATCAAACGACGAAGAGTGATTTTGACGTTAGATTTTGACAATAAATCTCTGAGAATGCTTATTTTCCATGGCACATTAGATAAGTATCGATGAGTTGTGTGCAATTTTTCAAAAAATCTAATTATCTCCTAAACTATTAATTTTAGGTATGGTACATGTGGCATGAAAGATGTAGAATTGGACGCCGAAGACGAATGAGTAATAAAATATGGGGGGTGCTGTTTAAAAAAATGGAGTTATGGTTCTTCAAAATTTCGAAGGGTTAATGTGCCATAGTAAAGTAACCACGCAATGTAGATAGCTGTTCTCGGCGCTAAAATATACTCCAACATGTTGTTTAAGTATATTATGAAGTTTAAATTGATATCCGAAAAAACGAGTGTTCTCTAATTTTTCGAACAAATGTTTTTCAGAAAAAATCGAATTACTACAAAACGTACGAATCAAATTGCAAAAAGTAAAGATATTCATAAAGCTTAAAAATAGGGGAATCCACATATGTACAAATATATAGGGTGTTCATTAAAAATAATAAAGTACATGATGACTTCCGGTATAGCCGAAAGCGCTAAAAATTTAATATTTTCATTGAAGAGAACATTATCGACTGTATATAATTATAAATTTTCAAATTTATATTTTGACCAGAACGCCATAAACTTCTAATGAACGGTCTCGCTGAGACTCTCTGTATAGGGTGTTCCATTTAAAAATCTAAAGTCACTGATAGTTACAGGCAAACGAAACACTCTGTATATCTTAGAATAATTTTAGGTTATAGATTTTGTAAAACTAAACAACTTTTTTTGCATTTAAGTAAAAAAGGAGATATGGAAGAATATCGCACTATTGTTACACACAATGTTCCCTGAGGTAATCGACAAAATTATATCATGTATTCCATAGATGATTCTGATCAAAAAGTTCATATACACCATAGATCAATTCCCTTTCATTTTCGAGATATCGATAAAAATAAAACGTGCTTACGTTAATGCTATTTGTATATGAGATAGCATTTTACATGCAGAAAAGAAATAAACGACTAGCACAGTGTTGCTAATTTATATGTATTTTATTTAAATTGACATTTGTTGCTTAGCAAGTTACTGTGCATTGACATTTGTTCATAAATAAAACTGAAAAACCAATAATTAAATAGATAGTAACCATGCCAAAAACGTATACCAACGTGGCATACGCTGACTTTTGCTGACATACGCTGGATTTTGTAATGGAACCGGACGTGCTGCAGCAGAATGCCGTCGACGCTTTCCAAATCGTGTAGTACCTCACCATACGACATTTTCTAATGTGTTTGAGCATTGGAGAGAGACAGGATTTTATCCCAATTCAAGGGTCGAAAGAGAATTTGATAGCACTCAGCAAGCTAACGTTGTCCTAAATGAAGTTGAGAATAACCCATCCACAAGTATGCGCAGAATTTGTCAAGTGACAGTCATACTCAGGTTTGACGAATTTTACATCTTAATGGACTTTATCCTTACCATATTTAGAAAGTTCATCATTTACTACCAGGGGACTCGACAATTTTGCCAATGGTTGCATAATAATTTAGAGCTTATTCCGCGTATCCTTTTTACAGACGAGTCACAGTTTACTCGAGATGGTATAAACAATACCAGGAATTCTCACAATTGGGCTCATCAAAACCCACATAGTGTAATTGTGGGCAATCACCAACATAGTTTATCTGTGAATGTATGGTGTGGGTTGTTAAATAATCACATTATTGGACCGCATTTTATTGAAGAACGTCTTACGGCAAATTATTATAGCAATTTTTTGGAGAATAATTTGCCAGAATACATGGAAAATATTCCACTAGAATCTCGACGCGGCATGTTTTATCAAATCGACGGTGCTCCACCGCATTTTGTAGGAAAGTTATTGAATATTTACAACAAAATTTTCCTGAACGGTGGATATGAAGAGGAGGGCCTATACAATCCCGACATTACGCCACTCGACTCTTTCTTTTGGGGTTGCCTTAAATCTCTCTTAATTCTCTCTTTATAACAATGTAATGTCTAACAATGTCTAGCAACATGTTTGGAAAGCGCAGGGGAACAATTCGAGCAGTTATTACAATAGTTTTTTATGTTATTATGTAATTTCTTAATAAAATGTGTACTGGTAAACATGTCTTCTTTTATCGATATCTCGAAAACGAA
Organism: Holotrichia oblita; assembly: GCA_023690525.1. Lineage (NCBI taxonomy): Eukaryota > Metazoa > Arthropoda > Insecta > Coleoptera > Scarabaeidae > Holotrichia > Holotrichia oblita. The sequence goes on from CM043017.1 coordinate 61,901,586, forward strand.
AGGGAATTGTCCTATGGTGTATATGAACTTTTTGATCAGAATAATCTCCGGAACACATGATATAATTGTGCCGGTTTATAAGTACATTGTTTATTTTTAAAATGTCATAGTTCATAATCCAGCTTGAACTTGCTTTACATTTATACAGGTTACTTACTTTTCATTTTATTCTTTTTTCCGACTTCAACTAATCTCTCGCCACGTATTATCATTTCTTTTTGTGCATCTTGTTTTTTCGCTATATTTGCTTTGGTAGGATACCTATTTTTTCTCTCTTCTCGCCATCGCTTTATATCCTCAGGAGTCGATAAATGACGAATTTTGTCATATAAACCAGTGGAATGTTGAGATTTTATATGGTTAGTTACAATTTTTTCGTGTGCTGTAAACGTACATCCATCAATATTACATACAATATGCTCTTTCATATGGGTTTCATAGAAATATGCGGTCTCAAAAATTCTATCGCAGGTATCACATGTGAATTCATTTCCATTTGCATCACTCTTGTCGTGTACCTGATTTTCGCAATCTTCATTATTCTTGGGATCACTACAATTATCTAAACAGATATCATAGTCTTCTTCTTCATAACATTCTACATATTCGTCAGTCTCTGGAAATGCGCCATCATTGCTGTATATATTACATTCCTAAAATTAAAAGTGAGCGTTAGTGATTATCTGGAAAATGTGCATACATAAAATTATAATATCGAGGCAATTACACAAAAATTACACATAAAAATATAAGATGCAAGCATAATAGAATCTTTCAAGTGAAGTTTTGTTAAAGTAAGATTATCTAACACCTATACAAGAGATATGATTTCAGATTTCTACAATCTGTCATACTATGTAATAAAATATTATAGCAATAATACGAAATAGTTACATGACAATAATGCACTCTTGTTTACAATAAATGTTCAAATCGTCCTCCATTAATTTCGATACAAAGACAACATCGCTGAAGCATTGATTGTCTCACTCGTTGGAATACGTCAGGAATATCTTGAATGTGATCAGCCGCAGCAATTATCCCGGCTACTAATTCTTCTACCGCGTGAATGGGAGTCCCATAAATAAGAGTTTTCGTGTGCCCCCACAAGAAAACATCTAACAACGATAAATCGAGTGAAGAGGCTATGCGATAGGACCACCTCTGCTTATCCACCGTTCATTAAACTTTGAGTTGGAGTAGTGACGCACGGTGGCTGTGAAATGAGTAGGTGCTCTATTGTCTTGGAACCACATTTGTCTTCTTGTGATCAGTGACACATTTTCCAGAAATTCTGGCAAAACTTCTTCAAGGAAAATACGATAAACATTGCTATTCAATCGTAAAGGTAAAATGTATGACCCTATTAGGCAATTATTGATGATACCTGCCTATACATTAACAGTGAATTTGTTCTGATGCTATCGAATAGATGTAGCATGGAGATCGTCCTCGCTCCAAATATAAGAACACTAAACACTTTAACCCACTGAACACCAAACAAGTTTTAACTAAAACACCGACGCGTTTCAACAGCAATGCTATCATTATCAAGGCGATAATAAAACTAAATTAAAATAAAATCTACAAAAACAGGTAACCTAAATGTTATGCACGGTCAATCCGATACGCATCATTAATTTCCGATTAACGAAAACAATGACGAATACGATATAGGTCCATTGTCACAGTTCATTACACATGACTTATTTTTATATATTTCTAAACTTTCGAAAACATTTAGAAACTTACAATTGTTTATTTGTCTAATTAATTTAACATTCGTATGATCGATGTTGTGATCTGTTTCAAAAATGTGTTGGGCAACGCTCGATTTCTCAATTCTATTAAATCTAAGATGAGCCATATGCTCTTTGAATCTAGTTGAGACTGCTCTCCTGGTTTGCCCAATATATTTTTGATTACAATCTTTACAATTGATTTCGTAAATACCTGACTTTTCTAGAGGTTGTATTTTATCTTTGGGGTTACCGATGAGACTTCGTAAACTAGTCCCAGAACTGTAAACTATTCTGAGATCTAGCTCTTTGAAGATTTTACTCAAACCTTTAGTGATAAAGGGAGCGTAAGGGAGCGTCACAACGGGTGAAGCTTTAACATCCTCTCGAAAAGTCGTAGATTCTTTCACGGTTTTCTTATAATTAAACTTCCTAATTAACTTATAGATATGCTGAGGCTGGAAACCATTACACTTGGCCGCATCTTTTATAATTTTAAGCTCTTTCTCATACCTCGCCTTGTTCAAGGGAAAAGTGAGAAGTCTGTGGACCAAAAAATTCAGGCTTGCCATTTTGTGTTGAACACAATGATGGGAATCTGAAGGAATGTAGCGAAGTGTACTGGTTTCCTTTCTATACACGTCAGACTCTAATCTATTGTTATTTTTAATTACTAAAGTATCTAGAAAGGGTAGCTGACCGTTTTCTTCTCTTTCACAAGTGAACTTTATGGTTTCGAACCGATTATTTAATCTATTGAGAAAATCGTTAATATTACATTTTTTAGTGTCAAATATAGCGAAAATATCATCCACATACCTCAACCAAACCCTAGGAAAGTATTCGCTCTCAGATTCTAAGTCCTTTTCAAAACGGCTCATGAAAAGGTTAGCCAAAAAGGGCGACAAGGAGTTCCCCATTGCCGTTCCTTCCAGCTGTTCATAAAAACTCCCGTTGAATTGAAAAATGTTCTGTTTCATACAGATGCCACTTAAGCGAATATATTCCTGGACACATTGTTGACATTAGGAATATATTCGCTTAACTGGCATCTGTATGAAACAGAACATTTTTCAATTCAACGGGAGTTTTTATGAACAGCTGAAAGAAACGGCAATGGGTAACTCCTTGTCGCCCTTTTTGGCTAACCTTTTCATGAGCCGTTTTGAAAAGGACTTAGAATCTGAGAGCGAATACTTTCCTAGGGTTTGGTTGAGGTATGTGGATGATATTTTCGCTATATTTGACACTAAAAAATGTAATATTAACGATTTTCTCAATAGATTAAATAATCGGTTCGAAACCATAAAGTTCACTTGTGAAAGAGAAGAAAACGGTCAGCTACCCTTTCTAGATACTTTAGTAATTAGAAATAACAATAGATTAGAGTTTGACGTGTACAGAAAGGAAACCAGTACACTTCGCTACATTCCTTCAGATTCCCATCATCGTGTTCAACACAAAATGGCAAGCCTGAATTTTTTGGTCCACAGACTTCTCACTTTTCCCTTGAACAAGGCGAGGTATGAGAAAGAGCTTAAAATTATAAAAGATGCGGCCAAGTGTAATGGTTTCCAGCCTCAGCATATCTATAAGTAAATTAGGAAGTTTAATTATAAGAAAACTGTGAAAGAATCTACGACTTTTCGAGAGGATGTTAAAGCTTCACCCGTTGTGACCCTCCCTTACGCTCCCTTTATCACTAAAGGTTTGAGTAAAATCTTCAAAGAGCTAGATCTCAGAATAGTTTACAGTTCTGGGACTAGTTTACGAAGTCTCATCGGTAACCCTAAAGATAAAATACAACCTCTAGAAAAGTCAGGTATTTACGAAATCAATTGTAAAGATTGTAATCAAAAATATATTGGGCAAACCAGGAGAGCAGTTTCAACTAGATTCAAAGAGCATATGGCTCATCATAGATTTAATAGAATTGAGAAATCGAGCGTTGCCCAACACATTTTTGAAACAGATCACAACATCGATCATACGAATGTTAAATTAATTAGACAAATAAACAATTGTAAGTTTCTAAATGTTTTCGAAAGTTTAGAAATATATAAAAATAAGTCATGTGTAATGAACTGTGACAATGGACCTATACCGTATTCGTCATTGTTTTCGTTAATCGGAAATTAATGATGCGTATCGGATTGACCGTGCATAACATTTAGATTACCTGTTTTTGTAGATTTTATTTTAATTTAGTTTTATTATCGCCTTGATAATGACAGCATTGCTGTTGAAACGCGTCGGTGTTTTAGTTCAAACTTGTTTGGTGTTCAGTGGGTTAAAGTGTTTAGTGTTCTACTTCTGCACCAAGAGATCCAGTGAAGAACTTCCCAAATATAAGAGTTGTGAGAGTTAAAAATATATTCTCTTGTGAAGCATGCTTCGTCAGTGAACAATATTAAGGAGCAAACTTCAGGATGTGTTTCAAATTGATGTACATATGTACCATCGAGCAACGTCTAAACGTCGTGGATAGTCTTCAAAAACATTAGACTTCTGCTTTGCTAAGAAGTTGAATACGATGTAAGATCAGTGTTTTAGCTAAAACTTGTTTGGTGTTTAGTGGGTTAAAGTGTTTAGTGTTCTACCTCTGCACCAAGAGATCCAGTGAAGAACTTAGCAGACATTGTTTTCCTAACCCAGCGAAAAATTATTTAAAAAATGGATCAGCTATCGAAGGGTTTGCAGAAATCATTTTACTAATGATCAATTTGGATCTAAATAGATTGTTGTCTATTGCATATCCAGTTTTAAATATTCCAAGTAAGCTTTCGACCTAATTCTCATTATGCGTTTTGTTATTGCGGCAAAAATTTTAACACTTCAGCGACCGCGCGCTTTTCACCTATTTTTATCAGTGGACTAAGGTAGGTTTGAATTGGGTTATCAATATTATGTCATTTTAGTATGATTTGAATATTTTTTATATTATTTCTATGGGCGTCCTATTTTGGTAGATATCTACGATATTGCTTCATACTAGTGAAAAGTGCTTTCACTTACAATCATTTTTCGGAGAATTTTTTGACGGAGTTCTAACTCAGATTTTGTCAAATTATAATATAACAATATAGTGAAAACGTATTGTCAATCTATAGACATAAAAATCATCTTATGGAACCGGATCTGCAATACCATAAGATTTTCGTATTTGTCTGTATTTCAACCGGCTACATCAGTAAAAGCATCAACTCAAATTTTATTCATATATAAACAAATTGCAGCAATTGCTTATAATTGATATGAATCTATAAAAAGAACCGAATCGTCCACTAATCCATATGGTAATTGTTCCGTGACATATGGGTCAGTACTAAAGCTCACCAATAGTACCTTCGAAAGGTACGTATCCTTGTAATCTTTTGCTAAATAAAATTAATCTTATGTTGACTTCTTTATTCTAAATAACTTACAAGATATTTATTATCTAAAACGAGCAGAATTCATTTGCAATAAACAAAATTAAACCTGTAGAATTTAGCTTCAATTTGAATTTTCCGTCACAAATACACAAAAACTGCTTAGGTATTATGAAAGTAATTTCCGCCACATTTTCACTAAAAATTTTTAGTCAAATTCACGCAGAGGTTATTTACATACCCAACATACCTACTATTCATTATATACAGATCGGTTGAATTATAGGTTTTGTATGTACCATGCATATTACACACACTGGCGCAAGCATATTTTACATGTATGTATGTACGTATCATCTGTAGGCGTAGCAAAGTTACGATAGTACATTCGTAAGGGTTTTCCACTTTCAATCATATGAGTGCGGCAGGAGGATGTAAGGATGTACAGTGAGCTCCAAAGATATCTAGACACGTCTAGATAGAGAAATACCCTACGCTCAATACTTTATTCCAAAGAGCCGCAGGGCAGCTTACTAGCTGCTGAGTGTAACCATAGTTTGTCGCTCTTACAATAACATTGCAATATACAAATGCGTATAATACGTATACAATAAAATCACATGTCTATGGGCAGCGCTGTGCTTGTAAATGTGTGCAGTACGTAGGTGGGGATAGATTACCTCGTTGCTTAGTTACGGACTTCCTACTCCACCTCACGAACGCACATACACTGTCGGCCCCGAGAGAGCTGGAATCCTACTAGTAATGTAGAATATCGACATAGTTGCCACACCGTTATATTATATACATATGAACAGCTAGTACGACGTACGAGACAAGGAGCCAGTGTCTACTGGTGTCGCTTTGATGTTTGACGGAGGTTGCATATTGTCCAAGAAAAAGCATGGCGCATAAATTGCGTGAAAAATGCGACACATTAAGTAAAGGAATTACTATTGTGTATTTAATTAATCATTGCGCAATGTCTTAATAACCTATTATATTCGCAAGTAAACGAAAGAATTATAAAGCAGATTAGAAAAAAGCACAATACTATATTCGGAGACAGCAATTTATTAGAATACGCTTTTAATAATGCAAAATCAAAGTAAAAAGCTTAATAATAGTAGCACACAAAACAAAAAAATGAATATGTTATTGTATTGTATAAGATACCAAGATAATGAGTTTAATAATAATAGATTTCAAAAATAGTCGATAATAATACTGTAAATTAAATTTTTAAATTCCAACAAAGAAAATTTTTAAAGTAAGACTTAAATAACACCAACATAAAATATTTTAATACGATATGAATATCCAACTAGCTCTAACTGCAAACCAACGCTGTTACGAGCATACTAAGCTAGGACACAGACTAGGACTAGTAACTGCTACGCCCGCTGTGGTATTCTCTTTACCCCACCAACGCAATTTCCCCACTTGCATTTGTCGTACGTGACTCATGATACGGATATGGCGTCGCTGCTCGATGAAATGCATTACTTATAGACGCCTCTTAAGTTTCAAACAGGCCAGCAGTGTATAGACAATACATGTGTATTCTAACTGACTATAGGGAAGTGAATAATACAGTATACATAATATATCGTAAGCGTATTTTTTTTAATTAGGGTCGGAAGCTCACTTCAATGCACGTAGTAGTCAGCTTTAGCGAAAGCTAAGGAGAGCTAAGGAGCATCTTACTATCAGTATATCATGCATACTTAAGTAACATCGTTGCAATATGTTCCTCTTTATTTAACGCCGTACGGCCGGTGACATTTATCCTTTTTCTAGCACCCTAATTAAAAAATTACGCTTACGGTATATATATATGGATATAGCATAAATTAAAATATGGTAATTAAGTTTCTGTAGCGTCAAATAGATGATATATTAATATTCCTTATGGTAGCATTACATAAGTATAGAAATGAATATCGCGACTATTATTTGACTTGTTAGTTATAACGAAAATTAGTCAATATCTAAAATTTAGTCAATAAGAGTAAATCACTCAGCTTACTGTAATAGAATTCATAAAGGTAGTATATAGAGATAATTCAATAACTAATGTATTTATATTTATTTATATTTTTAACATGTAGGTAGTTAGTGTTCTTATTTATGGTTCATACTGATTGGCGCAAATAAAAGTAGATATTAAGCTTGAAATACACACACATAAACATGTATGTATGTACGTGTGTATGTGATAGAGAGGAGGAGCTATCGGCAATGTAGTGGGGTACCACTCGTACTATGCGAGAGGCAAGAGGAAAGGAGCATTCAGCACTCGCAGCTTATAGCGTGTGGTATTGTCTGGACAAACTCTTACAACTAAAATAAAATGCCTTTAACTGTCCCAGAAAAAATACAGATTGTATTATGGCACGCGGGAAATAAGAGTTTTGTTTCAGTTCAATGTTAATGCATACATACATTAATTACAAAAGTAAATAGTTAGGCCGTACGTTCTAATAGCGACGGCAATTCTTAAAAGCAAATGTGTGCTTTGCCATATCAATCTTTGCATACTAAACTGAACGGGAAACAACAACGAATCTATCCCCACCTATTGCAAGCTGACCTCACCTACCATTCTAAATCACACGTATATGTAGATATGCATGCGCTAGTGTGTGTAATACAGTACTTCTATATTCACTATAACTTCAGTCGATCTGTATATGATGTTCTATGAGTTTTAGGCCAGTTGTAAGGTAAAATTAAATACAACTTACTAAAAGTGTTTTGAGAGATTAACACCTTTTAAGTCAATTACCTACATATTGAGAACAAAAATATTTCATTTATAATATAATTAGATTAATAGTAGATAAATATAGTTTAAAATTATAAAAGCGATCTGGAGCTTTCGCCATAAGGATTTCGCATTAATTAAAATTACATCTTAAACATATACTTAGTGACGCGTATTGGCAAATTATGTGTAAAACCAAATGTGTCCGTATAGCAATACAATTTTATTAATACCGTACCTAGTTTTAAAAACATTTTTCATCTGAAGATGATTCACTTAATACAAGCACAGGTAACAATTATTTAATAATATTTCATTTAAATACTTCTTAGTATTACTAAAACCGAAATACATAATATACTATATGAAGAAAACCGCAAAAAGGGTTTTTTGCGACAAAATGATTGTCCGCATTCAGGAAGATCCCGAATTTTTATCAAATATTATATGGACAAATTAAGTCAAATTTTCTAGGGAGGGTATAATAAATAGGCGTAACTGGCACTACTGGGATACTGAAAATCCGCATCAAACCAGAGAAAGAAATTTTTAACATCGCTTTAGTTTTAATGTGTTTTCTTTAATTATAGGAAACACAATGCGTTTTGAGATATACAACGAGACATTAACAACACAAAAATATATTGAAATTCTTCGCGGATGTGTTTCAAACTTTTGAGTGAGGTGCCTCTAAATAGATTGCGGGTTTGCTGGTATCAGATGGATGGGGCTCCGATACATTCTAGCCACATTGTAGGTAATATAATTACGGAAATGTTCGAAGATCGCTGGATCGGGCGCAATGGGCCTTGGCTTTGGCCGCCAAGATCTCCGGATCTAATGCCGTTAAATTTTTATTTGTGGGGCAATATTAAATCTATTGTGTATTCAATCCCCGTAAATAGTGAGGAAGAGTTGCGTCAAAAAGTAAGAAGCGCGTTCTCTCGCGCATACTATAAAACAATCTGCACTCGCTGTTCGAGAGTTAACATTTTATTTTAGTTTATGCGAGTTTTATCAGCTATCATACGCACACTAAGAACGGCGAGCGAGGAATGTGGTTCTCTCTTTCAAATGCATACCTCCTACGACATGCACGGCATCCGCTCCTTTCTGTATCACATACATGGTACATGTCTATGTGTGTGTATTTGAAGTCGAATGAGAACCATTCACTAGGCCAATCTGTATGTCAACCCGCTGGTGCTGCTGAGCCATGCGTAAATGTCCGTACCTAAAATAGCCGACCACTCCCAACAGCTCTCGATGTAGCGTACGCATCCAGCAGAAGCATTCACAATTGTTGGCAACAGTTGGCTTCTGCTGCCCAATATGCGCCCAATCATATATTCTGTCATTATTCATGTTTAGCTAACCTAGATCAAACAATTTATGTGTTGCTCTATCATAGTTTCAAATGCCAAATATATCTGATAGGTACAGGCATTTTGTACTCTTTATAAGCTCTTTATATTCTAAAATTGGGAGACCATAATTGAATACGGCGAGAACAAGCGAATTGTAAAGTAAACCCTTGATCTTGATGTCAAGAAAGGAACGATAAGGATATAAATTTTTTAATTTGAAATATACGGTATTGATAAGTCTGGATAAATATTCTTTATTTCGGAGTGAGTTATCTATGATTACGCCCAAGTTTTTTTGCCTGTGGTACCACCGGTATGATGAGGCCATCTAATTGTAACACGATATTATTTCTGACCCTCTACGTCCTTGAGACGACCAAGCAGGAGTACGACTAATTTGCCCGTATTCAACTGCAGCGCGTAATATTTGGGGAATTTACCTATTTTCATCAAGTCATTATTGATTGTCAATCAAAGATTGCAGTTGAGCGATCAGAGAGCTGTAGTAAATTTGCATGACATCCGCACACATTTGTATAAATGAGTAACATACATGATCAGGGAGGTATTTGGTACGGACTAAGAATAGAACAGGGCTCAAAATTATTCTTGCGCAACACCTTGAGTAGGTAATAGATAAAGCAGAAAAGCAGTCATTGAGCAATAAGACGTACTGTGATCATAGATAATATATACATTTCATTCTCTAGAGATTGGACACTTCTAATAAAATTTTGTTGGCGTGTTTCTGCGCCATCTAGTGAAATGTGTTAAATTTAAAACAGACCATACTGGGGCACGAAAAGCTTGTTTATTATTGAAAATTGAATTTCTAACTTTTAAACTAAAAAACAAAGCTCTTTTATATAGTTTCTGAATATTGTCCTATATTTTCATTTTAAGCGTAAATCTATGCAATATTCTTTGCAGGCTAGTTCTTGAGAGTGCTAGTGTTTGAGATTGTCTGTTTGCAGATCGCTTTGGATTTCTTAAAAATGCAGCTTGAACTCTTTCAATATTTGCAGGAGTTCTAACTGAAATAGGCCTACCTGCAGGTTTCTTCTTCAGAGATGATGCTGTGGTTCTAAATTGACCAACCCATTTTAAAATTGTGTTTCTACACGGAGAATTCAAATTAAATCTTGTGCGAAACTGGCGCCGAGTAACGGCAATAGACTCGTTATTTTTCAAGAAATTTTCAACAATAAAAGCGCGATGATGAGCGAGATTATTCATTTTTCGAAAACGTCAGTACGATATTGTCTATTAGACAGTTATAAATCTCTATGGTTACACTTCAAAAAAATAGTAGTATACAGAAAGTCACTTTACTTAGTAATTTTTTGACTTTTGATTACAATTTTTATACTTTGGTACACCCTGTATTGTTTTTGCAATACAAAGAAACTTTTTGAGTTTTTCTATCGAACAACACCAAAAACTTACCTGTAGGTTTTTCAAAGGCAAAGTTATTAGACTTCAAAATGTGTCTCTACATTATGGACCATCCTATATATCCTGTATATATATCCAATGTATACCATTTAAAATATAAATAAATAAAATAATAAATAAAATTTAATTTGGCAGACGCATTCAAGTTATTTATTTTGATCTTAATAATAAAGTTCGTATTTACCGCGAATATCATACCCGCAACTGCGCTTTTGCTTTAGTACACTGAGAGAAAGGCAATACAGAACGTTATATCTTTCCTCCTTTGATGTTTTCGGTAAATTTTAATATAGGCAGAATATACCGGTAGGACCTCTGTAAACGCAACGATTGTATAGCGCATGTATGAGTCCCCACAATGCGATGACTACGTATATGTACTCTCCTCCGTTAACCAGAGCGATAGATTGATAAGCGTAATATCAGGCTTGTCGGCATCATATACTTGTGTTAAGTATGAAGTTTGAAAAGGGAATGAAATACCTATGGGCTATCGAACTAAAAACTATTTTATTTATACACTGAAAAACATTTTTTTTAATATTAATGAATTATTTCCATAAATGTGAATTGTTTTATTTCTGACTAACTACTAATAGCTGATCTAAATAAGCTGTGCAAATAAGTTCGCTAAGACTGCAGGGAGTTATAGTGGGGACATAGACACGCCTCCAACGTTGCTTTAGCAGAAATCTTACCGGTATAATTATCCATATAGTAGTATTAGATATATGGCTGTACCTGAATGTGTCTTCGAGTTACTTCAAACAAATCCATTTTTTACATTTAAAAGAATGTGTTCAGTTAACCACAACTGTAGTAATTTAGAAACAATTGTAGTAAAACTGCCAATCATTCGGTTGCGTTGACAGGAATAACAACAGGGATGATCGACACAAAGGCAGACTATGTAATTTTATATATTATCTACAGAAATATAACAGCGTGCTATCAATAACATGCCTAGAAACTGTTGGCAAATACTTATGTTCAAAATTCCGTCCTTTAATTTCCGAACAGTTTTGATGATATGTGACAGCAGTGATGCCAGATTAAGGAATTTTTCCCTATTCTAGGGATTTTTTTGTCAAATCTGGAAAAAGGGAATTTTTGGAATTATCTAGGGAATTTTTGAGAAAAACTTACAAATACATTACAAAAGACAAGGAAAGAATTATCATTCTGAAGTAATTTAGTAATTACTTTTTTTATTGTTTCTATATACAGTCTGTCCCCGGATCGACGCATGAATAGGTATTTATTTTTATAGCACACTTAAAATATAAAACAACACAAACATTTCCTTGGCATACTCCTTGGCACAACTTATTAATCTGAACAACTTTTCTCAACAACATTTCATGGTATCTCCTGCAGAAACACTTTTATTAGTGGAAAGAATACCTTTTTTGTGGATTTCCAAAGTATGTTCGATCTTGTTAAAATTTTGCATACTTGCATAGTTTATTATTCTGAATAACTTTTCTTAATAACATTTTGTCGTATCTCGTACAAAAAGGTACTTCATTAGTGATAAGAACTACCTTTTTGTAAATTTCCAAGGCATGTGTGATTTTTGAAAATTAAAAGTATGGCACAAATTACTTTCTATCCAAGCAGGGTTGAACCCCAGAAGATGAAATTTCAACTAAAAAATTTACACTCTTATACCTATTCATGCGTCGATCCGGGGACACACGGTATATTAAATTATTTGTTTTTATGTTTAATATTTAATGCCATCTACTGGCTAGTTGTATAATAGATAAACAAAGAATGGGTAAAATAGGGTACAACAAGGAGTGAAAAAATCGTGAATCTTTTGTTTAAAAAAGGGCACACTAAGAAATCCTTTTTTTAATGTTTGCAACAAAATTATCAAAAATATGTATATGAACGTCACTGATGTTAAATCTAAAAAGAGGAATAAATTAGGAAATGAGGCACTAAATTCTATTTCAGTTATTAGATTTGCCAATACTGGGAATTGTTGTAAATTATTTAACGTTAGTGATGACCATTTAAAACTGTTGCAATCAAGGCAATTGTATAAATGAATAAAAATGCACTTTATAATTATTAAACGCAAATTAAGATGATCCCCTCTAACTATTTATAATTATTTATTTTGTCTGGATGTAATACTCATCATTTTAAAATTGTATGTATGTACTATCGATTTCATAATGATCTAAGACAATATGCATTTCCTATTGTAAATTGCACTGAGGTCACTAATACAATTTTGACTTATCGCACTGATATTTTCAAACATTTATCCATTGAGATAGAATAAGTAGGGAGACGCTATCACGTGGCTAAAAGGGCGCAGGTCGACCATATTGGTACACCATTTTACGTCAAATACGTAGATTCTAGTGTATAGTCATGTATGGTTGTATTATTTGATTATTTCAGTTCTTACAGTTATATTATATAGCAAACTACTACAAGACATAATGGTTTCTTATGCTCTACCTAGTTGCAAGAGTAGAAACAGCGTTAACACGAAGAATTCGTCGAAAATAACATTTCATAGGTCAGTGTTTGACATAAAAGCAATGTGCAGGGTTGTGTGCAGGGTCGTAAGCGGACCTGGTAAGGCAGCCATATTGGTAAACCACTTACGCCCCGCCCAGTGCGCCGTTTTGAACATACAGAAATTATGCTTCATAGCGTCTCCTTAGGGTCATATTTATAGTCCGTGCTTGAGGTTGTGTCAATGCTTGAGCACGCGATTTTGACGTAAATGTCATTTCAAATCTGTCAAAATCGCGTGCTCAAGCATCGTCACAATCTCAAGCACGAACTATAAATATGACCCTTAGTATACTAGCTCAATGAGTTCAGAGGTTGAGAAATGACATTTTTCGGCGTTCGATTATGTGTCAAAATGCTATGATTTTTGACTACTGGTATACTGCATATTTTTCAGATTTATACATTAACAAACATTAGCTAAAATAAAATCTATTAAATATGACCTAAAACCAAAAAGTAAATATTAGTGATAAGCATAATGGATTTTTTTCAAATAATGGAATTGAATAAAAACCATCAGGTACTTTTATGGTGTTATTCAATTCGGTTATTTGACAAAAATGTATTACGCACATTACTAAATTAAATTAAATTACATTAAATTTCGCGATATTTTTATAGTTACTACGGGGTATCACGATGAGGGCGCTTTGATACGGTACACAGAATTATACATTAAGGTACCGTCCCCTGGTATGTACTTCCCAACTTTTATTAAAACAATTGTTGTCTAGTGCTACCAGTTTCGTGATATAACCTCTTCCTCAGGTCTAGAAAATTTACAAATGTATTATCTTTTGACATTAACTTCAAATTATATGCAGGATGTTACCAGCAAATACGGTTAAAAGAATATAGGAACGTAATAAGAATTGCGATTTGAAATTTTGCAAGTAATAATTTCGTGCTAGGTGCTTTCAATTTAAAATTATTTTGCAAAATATATCAACTTTGATTTTGTAGAACCGTTTAGGCTATACAAAGTCAAATGAATAAATAAAAACAAAAGAAACAGATAATACATAATTGGTAATACCAAATATCACAATACTTAATTCATTCGTTGGAAACACGTGTTTAGAAGGCTAATTATTATTAACTGAATACAGAATGAGTAAAAAAATTTTTAAAAAACCAACATTATAAATATCGCCTTGTCAAGCATTAAAAAACCAATACATGTAACTCTTTACCTAAACCAAAGTAGTTGCTGGCATATGTTGAAAAGACAACTTGATTTCTTATACTTTCGAACAAAATCGATTTTCCAAGAATGTCGGTTGTCTATTCCTGCGACTTTCATATTTGTACATGTATGTGTATACGGGGTCTTTCACAAAACCCGTTAGTTAAAAGGTTTAGGAAATCCAGTATTAGACAAAATTTACATCATTTGACAACAGTTAAATTTGTCGAAAAAATTACATTTTCATATTTTCGTAACACCATCATCAGTACATTTACTTTCAAAATTATACGGTAATTTCAAACTCTAGATAGAAAGTTACCAAAAGCATTTCTTTATTATAAAAGTATGGTTCCTATGACAATACTTTGCTCAATCTAGCAGTACCAACAAAATTTGGTAATAACTCTATTAAAAAATTAACTTCTAGTGCTTTATTAATTATAATTTCAATAGTCTTCGTTTATAATATTTTCATTCACACAAAAAATTATTGACAGGTCTGCCGCAATTATTTATAATTTCTACATCATCTCTGTCACAATGTACTAACATGTTTAAAATGAATGGAAAAATTTTTATTGAAATAACTGGAAAACGCATATGAGAAATCGAAATTTAGCAGCCCATGTTACTTTACTTCAAAAGAATTAAATATTTCTGAAACAAATAGGAGTACTAACCAAATTTACATATCCAATAACACCGCACTTACCTTACTTTTACACAAGAATTTATAAGTATTGCCAAATTCAAAAACCAAAATTACGTGGGAATTTGATGTAAGAAAATAAGTTCATCTGAACGGTAAACATACAGGACATGGTTTCTGTAGATCCTCAGCATTGTTACTAGCAGATGCAAAAGCAAATGTGCATAAGGATACATTGAAACATCAATATAAAATAGGAAAATAATTGCAACAAACATAATAGGCGCTTCAGGTACTGCGGATTCAGCAAACTACATCATAGTGAAAGAATACCGTATTAGGTTGTTACAAACGGTGTAATTTTTGTTAATAAAAAGTTAAACATTCTTTACACGATTTAATCTCTTTATAACACCAATGCAGTAAAAACTGTCACTACATTAATAAAAATTCTGAAATATGGTATATTACTGTATAAAAGTAGATGAGTAGATCTTTTGTAGATCTCTTGATTGTAAAATGGTTCTCGATTTGTCATATGCATTCTCAATCATCAGTGTCACATTAACATATAATCAAATCTATTTTGTGTCATAGTGCCTACTTAACCAATTTGAGGGGTTAAAACTGAAGTTCAGTTGCTAGGATCTTTTTCAGTATCTACTCTAAAAATTCCAGTTGTTAAAATTAAACCAATAGTGGTCAACGAAATAGATAACTTAGCAACGCTCTAGAGGCTATTCATCAGCGTAGTTAATTTCATTCATCAAAGATGTTTGGTTTAATGAGAACAGAAAATAAAAATGAGGTAATATAATTTATTTCGCCTTTCGTCTTCTCGATATATTATGAAAAGATATGAAAAAGATTTTACATTTTTTATGATATTTATCCTTTATTTTCGCTTATCGAGCTTTAACAGTGCAAGATATCAAACAATTCATAAGACTTCTCTTGTAGAGCATGAAATTGCAGACTTCGCTAACCAGTAGTAGTTTCATTTTAACAACCTGAATTTTTATAGAATTGCGAAAAAATCCTAGCAACTGACCTTTAGTTTTAACCACTCAAATT
The DNA here is from genome assembly GCA_023690525.1 of Holotrichia oblita. Lineage (NCBI taxonomy): Eukaryota > Metazoa > Arthropoda > Insecta > Coleoptera > Scarabaeidae > Holotrichia > Holotrichia oblita. Next base: position 61,917,738 of record CM043017.1, read on the forward strand.
AGTTGCGAAGTAGCCACTATGAGTTACAGAATAGACCTGAATCTCCAAAATTTACAGAATAGTTTACAATGTAAAATTTAGTCAAAATTTCGTTAAATGTGTATGTTTTGGATATGAGAAAATAACGTTTTCATAGTGTTATCAAGAATAGTTATTACCTACAATTAGTTGCAGTGTTTTCTATGCTACAAAATTGATCTCAATGTTTCATAATCACAAAAATGGTTGAAAAATGCTTACTATACCAGAACAGATTCTATCTCATTGGAATAATCTTATTATTAAACTATTTTATGCCAACTTTCCGAATACAGTATTACTACGATCTACAATATCCAAACTAGCGCCAAAATGATATAAGTACTATGATAGAAATTAATTCAGTACGCAAATTGCCCAAATTTTCACTAGTTTCTAGGGAAATTCAAATTGGTAAATCACATTTCCAACGTAATGCAAGCAAGGAAAGTAAACCATATAAATTTTTTATTTGTTACACGTTAGAAGAAGAGGATGAATCCCGAAAGTTCGAGTTTTGTCTTACTTTGAGTGAAAAAACTTTAGAAGATCGAGTTTTCATAAAAATATTATTTGCTTAGACGAATCCACTTTTACTACTAATGGTAGAAGTATTCGATTATGTAATAAATTGCGAACAGTAAAAAAATTTCCAAGGCATACTTAATTTTATGAAACAAAAATTACAGGTCGACCAGAATGCCGTGGCTTGTTAATGTAACAATATAACAAGCGTGAATGAGCGTTCTCAGCTTATATACCCCCAACGCATGAGCCATTCCATCCGTCTTCTACATCAGCGGGCCAATTGCAGCTGAGTGCTACAACGTCATACTTTTATCCAACCTCTCCGACTTAAGCGCAACTACCACGAGATTCTGGTCACAACGTAGTTTCTATTCTATAATATAACACTAGTTCTAAAAATATTTCAGTCACTTTGCCCTATGCATGCATCAATCCGGGGATACACTGTATATATACAATACAAAAATAAACTAAATACATATAAAGTAAAATAAAAGCACAAAAAATACAAAATCCATTAACTTGCCGTTTCGCTATTAATTTAAGTAGCTTCTTCAGGACCAAAAAGTGGGCAGCGGATGTCCAAAAATCACGGTAACTCGACGTGTAAAATATGCTAGTGACAAAAACGTTCTGATAGATCTGATGTCAGAAGATTGCCCTGACTGACATCCCTAGAAATGTGTCACTGTTACCACAACAGAGATTGAGCACATAAACTATAGCTCCAGGGTTACGTTCATAAATCTAACCAGGGTAGCACTGGAGCAACTCCAAGTGTTAACAACTTTAGTAAATCGATTCTACCCGATTAGTGTTCATGATTACTAATTTATTTAGCACTAAGTTACCACTTTTTACCCACTTTTCAGACATGTGCAAAGCTAACTTCAAATGCGCATAATTGATTTTATTAATTTTATAAAGAATGGTTTGGAGTAACTAGTATTGTTATAGATTAGGTTGCTAACATTTGTTTTTTATTTGCGATGACTGCAGCAAACAACTTTTCACTTATTAAAAATGCAGAAGGAAATTAATTAAAAACGAAAATAGTTTAACATTAATGTTCCTGATTAACATTAAATTGTTAGTAAATACACGCGCGCACACCTTAAGCAGAATATTTAAATTATCAGAAAATGTTGGCACATTCACAATTTTTTTTTATTTTTGCTGTATTTTTGTCATTGCTCTGTCCCAGCAGCTTCCTATTGTAACCATTTACCGTTCATCAAAGGTATGTATTCTCGTCGTACTTTAATTCTACTCTACGCCGATACTACTCGGTGACAATTTCATGAACAAAGGGATCATAAGTTCTATCGAAATTCCTTGACACTACACACGTCCTTAAAACTTACAGAAACTTTGTCGTGTTACTGGACGTTAAATGCATGAATCGCACTGCTGGTCTCAAAGTATTATCACAAGAATTGTGTGTGAAGATTGAAAACTATGAACCAGAAATGACAATATTGTCATACCATTAATATGTATTTATACCGGGTGGTGCAACCACGATGAGATAGACTATTATATGTAATTGAGACGTAAAGAATTTCGAAAAACCTTTTTGGAAATTGATTGAAGGCTACAAGGACTACGTTTTAAAAATATTTTCTTTATACAGGATAATTGACGAAAATAAATGAAAAGTATTATCATATTATAATCGATTCTGCTTACTATACAATTTGATATTATTATAAACAATTTGATATAAGTTTAGTTGGGTCTAAAACCCACAGTTACGGAGAGAAAAGCGATTAAAGTAGATAAAATGGTAAAATGTCGTGCATTTTTTACAAGAACCGTAAATGAATACTAAAAAACTAAATGTACTAAATTCTCGAGTAAAATAATGGCCTACACTCAACTTGAAATTATTCGCCATTATACAGAGTGATCGAGTTTTGTAAATCCAATTCAGACTTAGTTTTTTCCAATGGAAAGGCCGGCCTGTATATTATTTTCGTTTGTTAAAGAGAACTTCATCAGCTTTCTAAAAATACGATACACGTTACCCTTTTAACTGACGGTTTTTAAGCAAATTCACCGTAAATGGAATATTTTAAAATTTGCTACATTTAAAGATTCAAAATATCATCATAATCATGCGATTAGTAATAAGCAAATCATAAAAAAATATTTAATATGCAAAGAATATAAGAATTTTATTACACTGATTTAGTGACAAGAAAAAAATATTGGTAATCAAAAATACTTAAGTATTATCACAATCGATGCTCCGTGTAAACGAAGACACATTTAGAGCCGATCGGTAAATTAGACTTTAACTCTTCGTGAGGTACGTACCGAAATATTGTCAAAACTGCGTGTTTTTGAACAAATTTTTCGTAAATGCAATTTTCTGGGATTTACTACTACTAGTTAAACTCATTCAGTAAGAGTATTTTAATGAAGAAGCTGTAATGTTACGGTATTGACAATAATATTGGTTGTATACGGCCCGTTTTACAAATGGTGTGAATTTTCACACATTTCTAGATATTTGTATTTAGTAGGTAGAATTAACAATTTATCATTTTCTGTGGGCCTCCACATCTCAACTATTGAAAAAGGTATTAAATAGGTTTTAATGTTATTAGCTCTAAAAAACAGTATTCTAATTTATTGTTAAAAAATCTATTGCTGAGCAGTTTCCTCCGGTCAAGATGCAATGGTCCGTTCTACATTGTTAGTTTTATTGTTATAAACAGCCTGCATATATAAAACTTGGCAATCTGGCGATCTTGGTGGCCAACCATTACTCCATCCAAATCTAAGATTTAGGAACACTCTCACTTGTAGCGAATAATTGACTAGAACACCATCTTGCATGGGTTATAACTGACCTAAAAGAGTCATTTACCATGATACCATAATATATCTTTCGCCAAGCAGTTGAAGGTTATATGTATATCTATTTATCTGTCCACACACTTGACTCTGTCTGAATACTGTATCCTATAGTGGCATGATAAATATGAATGTAAGTTTTCTCCAGACCAGTACTTGCCTTTAGGTTTGAGATTTGTGCGCTCTATTCTTCATAAATGTACTTACATCGGTAAACACAAAAATTAACTTTAAAGAAGAAAAGATTTGTAACCATGTTCTAACTTAACATAACAGGTGTCCCAGTAGTACGATGTCGGTCGACATCTCGATACCAGTTGTAAGGACAAGATAACTTAAAATAAAAGTTGTTTCATTCTTGAAGGAATATAGCTTGAAAATATTTTCGTTTAAACAGGTTTTCTCACGAAAACAGTAGGTACTAAACCTAACCATATTTTTTCTAGCGAAACATCCTTATATTTATATTTTAACAAATATACATCAAATTTCTAAACTGTGAAATTGCTTAATACTCGATACGTTAATTATACATGTTTTCTCATATTTAAAAAATGAATTTTTCACAAGAACTTATAAATATTGTTACGTTTTAAGGCTGCGTGGGCAATGTCGAGTGACGTGAAATTCTCTCCATATACGGCAAATGTCATTTTTTTTAAATTTCTATGGAAATTGCAGTAGCAACTATCAAGTTATTGACGAGATACTGACATATTTCTAATTTTAAAAAGTAAGCGTATTGTCTATATTATATTTTTAAAATTCGAAATATGTATAGGTATCAATACATCGGCACTACGGTAACTTCCTCTTATCAATATTTTTATAGCTTTTAAATCTTCCAACAAAATTTCAAAAAAAAATTCTATTGCCGTATGGAGAGAATTTCGTGCCTCTCCCCACTGCCAGCCCAACTCTAGTGCAAGAGCTCAAAAATAACAGACGCCTAACGCGCGACTATACTTATACAGTGTTTTCACGTAACCCGTTCGTTAGAAGTTTTCTATCTTAACGTCATAGGGTAGCTTTGAAAATGTGGAATACATAATCTTGTTATTTGGTCTGACAAAATAAAATATTTTCACTCATGAAACACTTTCGGTTATACCGGAAGTCATGGCCAACTTTGATATTTTAAATGAAATATATATTTTATCGCTTTTTTAGATTCCTTATAAAGTGAGCGCTAATAGTTTGTATTAACGTTTCTTATGTCAAAAATTAGCCGTTTTTGAATTATTTTGATTTTTGTGATATTTTTAGTTTTTTTAATGCACTTTTTAAAACCACTTATCTACGGTGTAATAGGGGATGCGCGTATATTTTATTATTCATTAGTTATATATTTTTTAGATAGCATTATAATAATAAATGAATATTTGAAATATCATTTTTGCAAATCATAAATATATTAAGAAATATTAATAATCAATTTTCATTAATTATTCAAAATCCACGAATCATTTTAAAACGCATCGCTATTGGCTAACGTATTTGTGACGTCTAAACCCTGTAAACAGGTTTACTTTCCATTTACATGAATGCGTGTGCTATACTGTTATACTTATAAGTAAAAATTCGCGTTTTTTGTATATTTGTACAAATTATATAGTGATTTACTACTTTAAGTGGCGGGTTTTACAACAAACGGTTTGTGAAAAAATGGTTGATATTAGATTTGTTCCAACAAAATATTGGCAACTAGTCGGTGATAAGTGTATGTACCGCTCTACTGCGCATGCTTGGTTGCAGACAAGTTTCGGATTAGGTGATTCAAAAGTACTTGTTGGAACGGTTGGAACATCCACTACCAACTACCTAGTCTGTGATGACAAGGCGCATGCGTTGCAATTGTACTACGTCGATTTGAGAAAAATCTTCAAATCGTTCTGATAGCCGGCAAACTGTCGGCAAATCATAGAAAAGTTGTTGGAACGTCTGACCTGTCGTATGATCTTTAATTCTTTCTTTAATAATAATAAATATCTTTAATAGTAATAAAAGTTGTTGGAACGCACTTCTTATATTACGCATGTGCTATTCGATGACCGACCTGTTTCCAACGTTGTAGGAACAAACCTATCGGATTCATCAAAGCTCAATCAGATAACCTACCACATGTTGATATGTCTTTATGATTGCAAAATATTTTCAAGGTAATCCTTGTTTTACGTCTAGTGAAATCAGGGGTGTTAAAGCACAAAGGTAAAAATCAATATTGTATAGTAATAATAAACGTTAACGCATCAATGTTATTTTATAGCGCTTCACGAGAGCAGTATGGTGATGAAGCTATAGGTTATGTGCAGTTGAAAAGAGAGAACTCGAAGTCCATTGTAAAATGTAAAATATGTCCCGAGCATAAGGTTAATGCTAAACAGTATAAAGTTTGTTCAGTATTTGATGCATCTGCGGGTATGTTGTCTATGTAATATTAATAAAATATAAAGAAATGTACCTAGACGTACATAGATTGTTGAATAATTGTAAGTGCTTGTAAATATGTGTTATAATTTAATAAATGTATTTAAGACTGTATTGTTCTGTTTCCATTAATAAAGTTCACTTATTGTTTTATTTATTAATCTTTATTTCTATTATCTATCAGTACACAAATCTTACATACCGTAAAAGACCCTAACTTGCACCGCGGCCCTATCTTGCAACAGTGGAAATATATTTTGTTTAAGTTTATATTTTATATCAAGTTTTTATTTAGAGTTTCATTTTGTGGTTTATTTTCATATAAAAACGTTTTTAATAATTTTAAAGGTTTGTACGTTTAATCATTTGTATGATTTCTGTGGAAATAAAGTTTATTTTTGAAGAAAAATATAGGTATTTTAGATAGGTAGTTTTTTTAAAGAAACTGTTGCAAGTTCTAATTAGGTGAATACCACTTGATTTTAGACCTAAAACGTAGGTCGTTGCAAGTAGGGACTACGTTAATCCGAACTTGCAACACCCATTTTTTATTTTTTTTTAATGAAATTATGTTTAAAATAAAACAAACATCTATTAAAGTAAGAGTACAGGTACAGACCAACGTCATGATATTTTTTAAAATATGAAATAATTAAAACTTCTTGTCAAAAATCATGTATCCGTTTGAAAAGTGTTGCATGTTAGGGCCTTTCGTAAAAGGCCCTACATGTACCGTAGTACATGTTATATGTGTGTCATTACTATTAACCGTCCATTAGTCACATATCGCCTTTCTTTGATTATATTTCAAAGTCTGATTAGAATATCGGTCTGCGCCTCTGTGATGTCTCAAAACAGTTGATTTTACATTTACTGGCATAATTCGCATAACGACAACGATCTTAATTTATCGGTAATTGAAGAGTAAATGAGACCGTGTCGTTCGTTAGGTTCGCTGGACAGACGTGTTACCAAAAAATTTCACAAGCAAATGTAGACTAGGATACTAACTTTTTTAACGTAATAAAAATATATTTCTGTACAAAGTCGTCAAAGCTTTTTATTTTTTCCTGCTGAAAAGTTTCAGTAATCAGAAACGGAGAAACAAGTGGTAATTCATTGAATTTTCTCTATACTTTCGAAATAACGAAAGAGTAGGTACATTGAATTTTATTTATAAAAGATTCTTAATAATGTCAGCAAATTACGTATAACTAAATATTTGTAACACTGCAAGTTCATTTTATTAGCTTAAGAAATAATATCAAAAATTAGCTTTACGTCCACCGGACCTAACACGATTAATCACGTTACGCTAATAGACGCGCGTAATGGAGGGTTAACAAATATTACATTTGTAATTGAAAAATTCATCAAAGTGTAAAGCAATTGTATATGGACTTATATCGAAGTGATCTTCACAATAATAGGGATGATGTCGCGGATACTTCTTTAGGGTCACGTCTTACACAGCCCTTAGCCACAGCTTTTCTTTTCTTTTGGCTGTTTAGGAACATGTATAAACACTTTTTCTGGTGTTTTTATAGATGTATTTGTACACATCGGTACAATGCACCAAAAATAAGGGCTTTTCGCGTCCATTTTCGTATTGTAATTTTCCTTACTTACACTATACTCAACTGGATTTTTGTATGAAATAAATAAGCGTAACCATGGCAACTAACGGTAAACAAGGTTATGACGTCACAGCACCGGACATATTTAAAACTTCGTTTTAGCGCAAACGAAGAAAGTATATTTATTATTTTTTTGTTGTTGTAAAAATAATTTTATTTGGAAAGAAATGTATACACGTAATATTATGTGTCTTAATCTCTTTAAAAAAATAGATTCTAAAAAATGCGATTATTCCCTATTCAGCCAAAGGTAGAAGATTCTGAGTAACCCATAAACAATTAATTATATTCTTACAGGGTGTTCGAAATTTAATGATTATTTAAGTAATCTTCAATTCAAGAAAATTCGTGATTTTTTAATGGAACATCCTGTAGATGAATACACCATTGTAAGTAACATTTTGCACCGTACATGTATAGGTTTCCCAAAACCTATCTGTCATAGTTTTAAAGTTATTGATGTTTATTTCCTAAATTGAACATAATCAGTAGTAAGCTTTGAAAAATAAATTCAATAACTGTTTAGTAATAAACATTGTGATTAGATTGATGAAACTTTTTGGAAAAACATTAAAAAAGAAAATAAACGGTAAAACTGAGATTAGATTTTATATTACATGAGATAACAAAAATAACTAGGCATTAACAAACAAAAAACTTGAATAAAGAAAAAACACATTAAATACAAACAATGCATTCAGAGTAATATTCACAAATGTTCAAACTGATGTCCATTCTGACCTAAACAAAACGTAATTCTTCTTCTTAACCCTGTCGTAGTTGCTTTTCTTACTTGATGCGCGTTCAAATTTCGAAAACTGGCTCTTACTCTGTTTATAAGTTGTCTCTGTTTTGCACGGGGGACGCATACACTTCATTTTTTATATGACCTCATAAATAAAAATCAAGAGGAGTTAGATCGGGGGATCTAGGTGGCCAGCACCAAGGTCCATTGCGGCCGATCCACCTGTCCTCGAAGAGATTAGTAACTTCCCGATATACTGCGTGTGAAGAGTGAGCAGGTGCTCCATCCATTTGAAAGCAACATTTCTGTAGCAGATTGAGTGGTAGGTTATTCAAAAAAGGCAGTACTACTTCCCTTAATAATTGTAGATACCTGACGCTTGTTAAATTTTCGTAATAAATTTCGTATTCAACGCGATTATGCATAAGCATGCGATGGATGGCTTTTGTTGTGGAGCATGGATTTTGTTGTGCCCAATGATGACAATTTCTTCTATTAATAATTCCTTCACGGCTAAACTTCGATTCGTCTGTCCATATAATTTTTGATAAGAAATTAGGATCTTCTTGTGTTTTATAATAGTTATAATGAGTTCGCAAAACTGAATTCTTCTATCTTGATCTCCTGGTCGAAAGGCCTGAACAGCTTGAAAAGAATAAAGGGGTCTACAGACGATACGATCGGTTGTACGACTTGTCGTACTACAAGTCGAAAATAAAAACGTAAAGACAAGTCAATCACTGTTTTTCTTCCAGACGTAGATCGCTGAACCAACTACGATGTTACAATAGATTGTACAGCCGATCGTTTCGTCGGTAGACCGCTTTAAAGCATCGAATCAATCGTATCGTCTGTAGATCCCTTAAGGATTCTTCTTTAAAATCCTATGTATTGATGTAGATGAAATTCCTAAATCTGCAGATGCCGCGGGTACAGAACTGTTCGGCTGCGCATGAAAATATCCCAAAACAACGATTTCATTATCTTCGTATCCCGTAACCGGTTTTGGAACCCTTTTCTTGACTTGAATACCAAAGCGACTGAAGTTTGACTCTATTCGTTTGAATTTAGTTTTATTCATTGTTGGTAAATGCGGATATCGCTCATTAAAAAGTCGACAAGTTCTTCCAATAATTTGTAGAGACTCACCATGAATGTAGAATAAATTTAAAATATCTCTAAGTAAGTAAATATTTCATTTATCTTGCATACTTATAATCAACTTGAGAACCGGTAGACACAAAATAAACTTTGTGTCAATTTTGACAGATCGGATTTACATTCCAAGGCTTACTACTGACGTTCGCTGTATTGAATGTTCAATTCAGGAAATAATCATTAATAACTTTAAAACTATGACAGATAGGTATAGGGAAACCTAAACCTGTACGATGCAAAATGTTTTTCTACTTACAATGGTGTATTCATCTGCAGGATGTTCCATTTAAAAATCACGACTTTTCTTGAATTGAAGATAAATAATCATTAAATTTCGAACACCCTCTAAGAGTATAATTAATTGTTTACGAGTTAGTCAGAATCTTCTACCTTTGGCTGTCTTCAGTAAAAATATGACGCAGTTCAGTGCGATTACACCGTAGATAAGTGGTTTTAAAAAGTGCATTAAAAAAACAAAAAATATCACAAAAATCAAAATAATTAAAAAACGGCTAATTTTTGACATAAGAAACCTTAATACAAACTATTAGCTCACTTTATAAGGAATCTAAAAAAGCAATAAAATATATAATATTCCATTTAAAATATCAAAGTTGGCCATGACTTCCGGTATAACCGACAGTGTTTCATGAGTGAAAATATTTTATTTTGACAGACCAAATAACAAGATTACGTATTCCACATTTTCAAAGCTACCCTATGACGTTAACATAGAAAACTTCTAACGAACGGGTTACGTGAAAAACCCTGTATACAACAAATTCTCGTTCCAGTTACGTATGACAAACTATCGCCAAGTTTGTATTCACACGTACACACAGTGTATCGCGCATGATTAGAAGGAGTACCTCTTAAATCACTTGCGAACGGACGCTCGTATAAAGGCATTTAATTGTTACATTTTCGTCCATCCGACCTTATTATCAGTTCTTGATGACAATTTTAAAGTTAGGCAATTTTTTGCTTATGATAATGTTATGATTATAAAAGAAATCGCGGAATGTTAAGATTCGATTATAGACTAATGGAAGAACAAGAAGTGTCTTATTTAACGCGTTCAACGAAACAAAATACATACAGGTGTCCCAGCTGACGCGGTTTCTTTGCTCATTTATTTATTTTACAGTATAGAGAAAAGAGTTTCAAATAAAAGTTGTCCCTATTTAGACGACGCATAGCTAGAAAATATTTTCAAATATACAAGCTGTCCCAAATATAAAGAAAACGTATGTAATTTAATTATTTTAAATGGATCACATATTATATTTTTTTCAGATTCTACATGATATTTTAAGTAACTTTTATTCAGTCCTTCCTAAACCTATGTCCTTTTGTTTTCGAGAAAATAAATATTTTATCAAAAATTTTGCTATTGCAACGCTCTCGCTAATGAGCTATACTATCAAAACTAAAAGAGGTACAAAATTTTGATTTGCGCAAATTAATACGTCTAGAATTGGTTTACTATTTCTAATATTAAGGCCTCTTTTATGCACGTGCGGTTTGCAGTGGAACGGCATAAAACGCTCGAAAATTATTTATGTAGGAGCAAGTGCTTCCTTTTATGCAGAAGCGGTCGGATTTCACAAACGTGCGGTTGTCCGTCTAATCATGCCGTCGAAAATATAGATTTGGACTCCAGACGCCCGACCACATTTTCTCGTTACAGATTTTTAAATACACGTACCCAGATGGAGGTATTTATGCAGACGTTCAACGTTTTTGTTGGCGTCATTCGCTCTGTTGCCATACCCCCCGTTCCTAGTCCGAGTTCATTTTATCGTGGGTGGAAGCTTTTAGGGCAGTTGTAAATGTGTTCTGCAAGAGATCAGGAGCAGCACGGACCGTTAGAACACCTGCAAACATCGAGGCAGTACGAGATTCGGTTTTGCGATCTCCTAGGGGCTCTGCTTCAAAACATGTGGGTATCCTGGGGTCGTCAGGTCACTCCAGTCGCCAAAGTCTTCATGATAACCTTCACTTTCATCCATATAAAAATGGTAGTCGCACAACAACTTTCCGAACGTGATTTAGTTTCACGATAAACACCAGGCGAGACGCTCCTTCAAAATGTGCTTCCTGACGCAATTGTGTCGTTCAGTGATGAGGCACATTTTTACATCTTAGCGTGTGTTAACAATCAAAATATGCGTTATTGGAGCGATATCAATCCTAGGAAAGTTCATGAGAGGCCTCTTCATTCTGATCGGCTCACAGTTTGGACTGCGATAACAAGTGTAGGGATTATTGGGTCACATTTTTTCGAGGAGGACAATCGCACAGTAACGGTACATTCAGAGCGTTATGTGGCCATGATTGGCAATTTCTTTGTGCCAGTTCTTGAAAATATTGCTGTTGGCGAAGTATGGTTTCGCCAGGATGGGAGAACTGCCCATACATCACGAAATTCAATGCGTCTTTTGAGTGGGAATTTTCCAGGGCGACTTATCTCCGTCAAAGGTGACATTTTGTGGCCCGCACGCTTGCCGGATTTAGTCCTATGTAATTTTTTATGGGGCTACCTCAAATCGAAAGTCTATAACAGCCGCCTTGCAACTGTGGGAGCATTAAAAAACAATATTCGCGATGAAATAACCAACATACCGGTTGATATGCTGGAGAGAGTCCAAGAAAACGGCTACAACAATGCAACAACAGCAACGGTGGACACTTACCAAATATTCTTTTTAAGACTATTTAATACCAAACTTCCCATGTTAGTGCATAATGCTAATAAGGGAGAATCTTAAAATGTACTATGTATACTTTTATTTTTACCTTTGAAAAAGAAAGTTTCACTGCCGGACCCTGTATTTCTCTTGTCTGACAACACTGTATTAATAGATCTACCAGCCGCATGAACGGTTGCAACTTGCATAAGGTAGCGACGGCACCACACTGAAACGCTGAACGTTGTGTGTGTCTGCATAAATACCTCAATCTGGGTACGTGTATTTAAAAATCTGTAACCAGAAAATGTGGTCGGGGGTCTGCGGTCCAAATCTTTATTTTCGACAGCATGATTAGACGGACAACCGCACGTTTGCGAAATCCGACCGCAAATTTCTTGACCACAACTGCATAAAAGGAAGCACTTGCTCCTACATAAATAATTTTCGTTCGACTGCAAACCGGACGTGCATAAGAGGCCGTAGGTATCGCTACGGCAGCCATAGTGCGCGAGCGGACGACTCAGTCCCGTTCAATTGTTACATATGGAGAGCTGCGCTTAACATCGCCAGCTATTCGTTACACATGCGTAATCCAAAGATGGCACGTAATCCAATTTTCAGGGGGTTTTTAATTTCGGCGTTCGTGTCGTAATTGACAATTTTTTGGATTCATATTCTACTTAATTGCATCTTTCCATTTTACGTCCATACGTTATCCTCTTATTTCAAATACACGCTGTATGACGAATAATGATAAAAAATCATACAATTGCGACAAAAAAGTTTACTGAAAATAGGTATTAACACAATGAGAATGAAATCATAAAGTAATTGTGTGTATTCTCCTCGGATTTCTCTTATTAGTGAACTTGAAAGAAGGTTCCAGAAAAGTATAAACACTCACGGTTTAAAGGTAATAACAAACAGATATCATGTTGAGATTATTTGGAAAAATTCCAAAACTGCGAACTACCAGTAAAGCTTTGAAAAGATTGCCATTTTGCTAAAAACAATACACAAAACTTTATGGTGTTCTGGAACCATGTAATAATTTTAGATGCAACTAATTGGTTCAAAAGAAAGGTGAAACATGTGGCAAAAAATGATGCAACTATGAATAAAACTGATAGATAGAGCGTCGGAAATTTATATTACCGTTATAAACGGTATAATGAACAGAATGAATATTTAGATACCGTAAACCGGGGCTACTTTGCCCCGCAGGTTTACTCCAGTGACGAAAAACGATGCTGTGCAACCTGGAGGCAAATTGATGAACTGCAACCGTGTTGTTTTGTGCTTATCCGCTACATAACATTACTAGGAGCCCCACGCATCATTTTCAGGCCATTCCGTTATTTTGGCGTTGATTTGTATAGTTTGGAACAGTTGTGTAAAATTTTGCTCCTCTTTTACTTATAAATATTTCGAAAATGCATTTATTTAAACTCCTGTTCGTGTCAGACACTTATGAAAGTTATACTACTCATGTCAAGTCTGTTACTTTGCAAAATATTAAAATAAATCGAAAAACATGGTAAATTGGTCATTTAAGTACTTAACGATTGCCTTATTTTTAACAAAAATCAGTGCATTACTACAATTAATTAAATGCAGGTGAAAATAATTTCATCTATCACAAAAAGTTAGTAGAATCAGCAGCCAAATCGGTATAGTGTGTTTTACAAGGAAAACATTAAAAATTAAGAAAACTTAATTCAAGTTGTACTTTGTTTTTCCAATTAGTTCACTGATTCAAAATGCGTTTGCCAATCGCTGCGCGCTATTTGTGTGCGTTTCACAGTCTATCCGCTGACGGATAAAGTTGATTGAAGTTGAACTTTGTCCGTTTACGAAAAAAGTGAGGTTGGATTTATCATAACAACATATCATCATACCTTATAATTATATTTTCAATATATTTATCACAATGTAAAATTGACAGTAGTGAAATTGAAATTAATTGCCAACAACACCATTATTCTTTGCGGCGTAAATAATGCCTTTTAACAGCATTTTTTACAAGTTTCCAAATTATTTTATTCTAAATAAGTGAGGTTAACTCTAAATAAGTGAGGTTAACTCTTCAAAATTAGTACGTCAACGTACGTACAGAGGCAAAGCTATGAACCGCTAGGAGATGTTTATCCGTTAAACGGATCAACGCAAACGTACGAACGGATAGCTATGAACTAACCTTAAAACAAAACATTACACGACCACAGAAAGAATATGCATGACAATTGACAAGACCGCATCCATCTGTAATAGAAGCGCGCTTTTTTAAATACATATATTGGCGATGTTAACCGATTGCCGACGATGGCCTGTTTTTAAGACCATCGCCGTTTCTAATGGCCATAAGTTGAAATGGCGATATTTATGCCCAAAAGTTGAAATGGCGATATCTATGGCCATTACTAGAGCTGGGCGAAGTATCGATACATTACCCAGCACTCGATACCATTACCGGCATCGATTCCTCGATACCTTTAATCAACCCGGTACCTATAGACGATTTCGAGCGACGAATATTCACTTGCGGTAAGGCACGGTCGCCTATGGTCAGACATTCGGGCGAAGTATTCACTTTGTCTGGTAAGCTGTGGTCATTATTGAAATGTGACCAAGCTTAAAGGATGGTTACAGCGTGCGGTAACTAGTTTCATCTCTTTCTTTTTAGTGTTTCTTTTTCTTTTTTAACAAAATTCGTCAAATTAACCTACAAATGTACGAGTATGGTGTATTGTCAAGTAGTATTTATTAAAAATTCTACTTACTTAACGTAAAATGTTATATCTGTTAAGCTAACAGAAAAACTTAGGGATATATATGATTGTGTATATAATAGAGTTATTTTAACTTGTGTATGCCGCCAGTGACAATCTAAAAATCCAATGACCCAGTTCATTCGGGCGAAAAATAAATTCAACTTACCGCGCCTTACCCGGTTTCACCGATTAGATTTTACCGGGTATGATCGCCCGAAATCGTCTTATGTTTCGATACTTTGGAATCAATACCTTGGAATCAGCACCTAAGAATCAACACCTAGGTATCAATATCAATACAACGATGCTAGCGTACCGATACCAACGAATTGATACTACGATATTGTAAAAATCTTGAAGCGAAAAAATTAAAAACCATATATATACTGAAATCTGTCAAAACGGTTTTCAGCTATTAAGAGGCCCGACTACCGTTTGACAGTTGGCGATGTTGCCACAGTTAAATTTTTTCATAATATAATGTTTTTATAATTTATTTAAAACGTATTTTAAAATCGGGCTTCATACACACATGTGTAGACGTATTTTGAATGCTCATAGCAAATTTCAGTAATTAAATCTAAAAATTAATAGTGTAATCTCGATTCCCGTATCAACGTAACGGCCTGTAACGGGAAAAGAGATTGTGAAGTTGATACCGAATATTAATAGACAAAATTGTATATGTAGATGTAAAACATTTGTAGAAATATGTGTATGAAACCCAATTTTCAAATTATATTGAAATAAAATCAAGCAAACGATTTATAGAATTATGTAGATATGGCACCGCTGCAAAATAATCAGCTGGTAGACGACCCTCTTAATAAACAAACAAATTTTTAAGGTATTAAACTCATCTCGAAAACGAAACGTTTTTAAACAAATATTTATGCAACTATTTTTCGTATATTTACTCAAACAGTAATGAATGAGGGTACGAATTTTGTAATTATTCACGCACAATAACTATAAATGTTATAAAAAACGCCAAAGTATCATAATGTTGTAAATGCGATACCGTAGATATGTAATCGAGTATAATATTATTGAAAAATCGATACCTATAATTCTTTGCTAGATATGTAATCGAGTATAATATTATTGAAAAATCGATACCTATAATTCTTTGCTAAGTACCGATACTAAGGTATCGGTTCTAAAGTATCGATACCTGTCGATACTTCCAATTCCAGTAGGTACTCGGTATCGATACTATGCACGGAATCGATACATCGGTAAGTATCGATACCTCCATTGCTATCGATAACGTAGGTATCGCCCAGCCCTAGCCATTACTGTTATAGCAATGTGACACATGATAAAACTAATTGTCAATTTACAGTTAATGGGCATTACTAAAGCCATTACGATGCCCCGTGTGTCAAAGATATTATCAAATACTATGTAAATATATGTACATACGTTCAAAGAATACTTTTTTAAGTGAAGTATAGATGTCGCCGATAGTAGAACGTTAGGGATGCATATGACCAGACAAATATTGGCTGTCGATTGTAGCTGTCAATTAATTTCAAATTGACAAGACATCTGACAGGTGTCATAGAAGCAATAATTTGTCTGGTCCGCTGCTTGTTTACAAACGTCCCTTGCCCCTTTACTTTAAAACTCTAGCCGTTCTGAATATACTGTGGCGCGTTCTCTGTTTCAGTAATGGAACTAACACATCTTTGACCATATTAATACTAGTATCATATTTGGTATTATGAACTATAAATAAATAACAATTTATGCATCATACACGTTTTATTAGCAGTAACGAATCACTGCACAAACGTAAACGGATACCTGAAGCCACTCAAATCGAGGGAGCTTCGAATCTTCAACGTGCGCATAGAATTCACACTGTACTGGTATCTAAAATAGTGTCAACAAAAAAAAATACCGCTTTCTTTTTTTGTCGACAACTGTATTCTCTCAAAATTGAATTGTGTCTAGGGTTTCTCTACTGGCTTATTCGTCACTGTTTATTAGTATCCATAAAATAGCTTGTCCAAACATTTATATAATTATGCTACAGTTGGATTCTGTTGACCAATAGATATTGTTTCGTCATGTTTGTTTGCAATGTAAGAATTTGTGGAAAAAAAAACTTACTAAATACGTCACATATTTCTTTCAACATTATATGTCCGCTTGAAGGCACTATATTAAAAACTTACAATTTCTTATAGCAATATGAAAATATGTACAATTTTCCAATTTTTTTAATAACTGAGAAATAATTATATTGCGCATTGACTTGGCAAATGATTGTAAAGTTTCATATTCCTTCTTCTTTATAAGTTAAACATGAAAAATTATTATTTATAATTAGTATTTTCTGTCAGCGGATCGAGATTTTTCTTCCCTCTTATACAAGTTTGAGACGATTCCTTTCCTATTTCATCATTTTAGTTATATAAAGTAATAGAAAACATGCACGAATAAAAAGATATTTGCATAATATGATTCAATCAATATATACAGGGTGTTTAAAAAAGATGCGGCAATTTTAAGCGGGTGATTGCCCAGGTCATTTTATACAAAAAAGTTCCTACAAACATAGATCCGCAAACGCTTCGTTACCGATCTACAGCGTGTTGAAGTTTAATTTAAAAAAAAAGTAAAAATTAGATTTTTCCAAAACGGCTTGAGATATCATAATGAAATTTTAGGCGTGTTAATAGCTGTGGGCGACACATACTTTGCAATACAACACGATGTTCCAGTTGTACCAGTGACGCGCGTATTGGCACGTCACAGGCTATTTTTCAAGAAAAACAGGACGCCGCTGATTTCTCTAAAAGTAAAAATATGTTTTTATTCTTTATTCGATTGTGAAGAAAAAAATCTCTCTTAACTTTTTATCGTACGACGTACCATTTTTTAGTAAAGAAAACATTTTAGTGCATATCCATGTATCATGCGTACAATAGTATAGTTGTAATCACGAAAGATGATCCCTGCGTCATCAGTTACATTTGTATAAATCAAATCAGTACTTCGGCGTCGTGTTAAATACTGTAAATATCAAAATGAATATGGCAGCTATGACATTTTTCATTTTTGGGTTAAGTGCGTGGGGATTTATTGACAGGCCCTAAATATTTAAAACAAGTTGTTGCAATTGTACCTACCGTAATGTTCTACTATGTATTGCCATTATAGTTCTTAAAAAATTAGTTCAAAAAATTAAAACCAGTTTTATTATCGCCTTGATAATGACAGCATTGCTGTTGAAACGCGTCAGTGTTTTAGTTAAAACTTTTTTGGTGTTTAGTGGATTAAAGTGTTCAAAAAATTGTTAAACAAATACGTATTTGTAAGGACGAAATCAATGACAGTTCCATCAAATGTCTACGGAGATGCATTGTCAAATTTTTAAGTCAAAATGTATGTCAAATTTTTAAGTCAAGAAGCGTAAATATATAGCTTAAGCGCAGACAACGAACTAATCTCGTCTTTGTCTTATTCAAGTGAATTGCACGAGCCGTACGTCCGTGCTAGGCAAAGTTTCGAAAAAAAACTGTCATCCAGGCTGTCCTTGTCATACAACTACATATTCGGATATGAAAATTATTCTTTGAATGTCGTTGATTGAGTTATATGTAAGTGACGCAGGGATCATCTTTCGTGATTACAACTATATATTATTTTATACGGAGGAAAAGTGATACTTTTCATGGCGCGCTCGTGTCGAACGAAGTGAGGCTGCTAATAGAGAGCAAGCCATGAAAAGTAACTTTTCCTCCACACAAAATATGCTATTTTTTCTTCAAACGTCGGCAAATTTATGCAAAAACATCTGTTTTTATTGAAGATAAGCGGGTTTGGTAGGATGTTTGGACGTTTATACCGATGATTAAGTACGAGCTGTTTCTATCGTAACTCATCATAAAACTATCAACTGGACACTGTCAACATTGAAATTATGTGTTTGTATTGGTTTGTACGTTGCCATAATAACATTTTTCCACGGTCGGGAGTAGAAATAAGTTTATATGACATCAAAATTAAAACAGAAGTAGTCGATTATTCCCAAAGAAGTATAATGCTCCCAAGGAAGTTTACACTATGGAGAACGTTTGTGATTCATGCAAAAAAAAAGATAACATTGAAATTATTTATCGACATTTAAATTAAATGTTACATTTGTACAATTTGCAAAATTAATATTAGAAGGAATATTACTTTCGCTTACATTTACAGTTTTTGTGATTGCCGTAGTAGTGACAAGTGTGTAAAACCTGATTAGCAATTTTGGTCTTATTGTCAATGGAGTTCTCGACATAACCCTCAGCGACTGTCGTTGATTTCCAACCAGCATGACGCTTTATTGTCGTGATATCCACACCAGCATCTGCCAGTAATGTCGCTGAAGAGCTTCGTAAGCAGTGACCAGTATAACATGCAGCGTCAGGTAATTTTAAATACGAAGCTACTATACTCGGAATTTTTCCCATGGTATTCTTGCCAACTGGCTGCGAACTACATTTTCCTGCTTTGTAGTACAAAAAAAGGCGCTTATGCTTGACGTGGGGAGGACGGAGGGACAGGTATTTTCGAAACAATTCAAGCATATTTTCCACATCGGTAACCACAAACATTCGTGGAATCTTTGTCTTAGTGTTTGGAATTTTTACAATCAAGGAAGAGCCTACATCCTCAATATCATCTACAGTTAAATTGACTAGTTCGACAAGCTCCGGCAATCCCCAGAATTAATCCAACCTATAAAAAATCAAAATACTTAATAATTGAAATACCTAACAACAAAAGTAATCTTACCTTAATCATTAAGAATTCTTTGTCATCTGCACTTGATAGAAAGCGGTCGATTTCACCCTTTGTCAATACTTTCGATTTTTTTGCTTTATATCCGTCACCGGTCCTTTTCAAAAATGCGGTCAGCTTGGAGAATTTGCTTATATCTATGTTGTCGTAAATTATCAAGCATGACTTAACCATAGAATATTGCGCCCATAATGTGGAAGACTTGTAATTCTTTGCATTTTCACTGAAGTATGCCAACAAAACATTCTCGCTGTATACTTGAACATTTTTCTCGGCGCACCACTTTTTGAACCGATTCTAGACTATATCGTATAAAGATCTCGACTTCGTAGGCAGCAAATTGCTTATTGCAATATTTGCAGCCTCTACAATCTCTTCCGACTCACAATTATTCATTGTGCACTAAACAAACTTTAAACTAAACCAAACTACCACCTTAATTTGACCATTCTTTTTGTTTATTTATTTTGTAGTTATGACAATAACTCAACGATTGCTAAATAAATGCTCAAATCCGAATACAATAATTCTGGTGCTACTTACTTCATAATGACAAAATATGTGTTTTTAAGTTAATGATACCGTGGAAAAAATAGTATATACCATTCGGGAGAGATGCTATTTTGTCTTCGGTGCATTGTAGCCCTTGGGCTTCAAATTGCACCTCTGCCAAAATAACGCATTTCTCTGCCTTATAGTATAATATACTATTTTCCCTCCGGTGGCGGAAAAGTGAAAAGTAAACCTCCGGCGGAGGAAAAGTGACACTTTGCGGCCGACTACTCAGTCGAGAAATGTCAGTTTTATTGACGTTTGAAGAAAAAAAAAATTTTTAAACAGTCCTGTTTTATTCACTGACATGTTGAATGACATATTGAATGAGTCTTGTGATTAATAATTTTGTATGTGTCGAATTTGTTGAAGTTCCTTATCATGAATCGCTATACGAATGCCGAGATGACCGACATGCACAACATTTATGGACTTGCTGATGGCAATGCATTGCATAGGCGGTTGTATACTGAAAGATTTCCTAATTGCTCCTGATAGAAAAACTTTCGAAAGTATTCATCGGCGTCTTTATGAAACAGGCACATTAAGACGAAATAGAGGAGCAGGAAGGCCAAGGACAGCAAGAACGGTAGAGCTGGAAGAGGATGTGCTAGACATAATTGAAGAAGATCGAGGTACTTCTACTCGAAAAATTGCTGACGCTTTGGATGTAAGTAATGGGACTATTTGGCACATTCTGAAGGAAAATTTGTTGTATCCATTCCATATACAACGCGTTCAAGGACTTCTTCCTGCTAATTTTCCTCCTCGCATTGCATTCTGTCAATGGCTTTTGCATAAAATGGTTCAAATCCCTCAATTCCTGATGATGATTCTGTTCACCGATGAAGCGAATTTTTCAAGAAATGCAATACGCAATTTCCATAACAGCAATGTATGGTGTGACGAAAATCCACATGAAATTGTTGAAGATCGTTTTCAACATCAGTTTTCTTTGAACGTTGGGCTTGGGATTGTGGGTGACTGCCTAATTGGACCGGTATTTTTACCAGGGATACTTACTGGAGAGGTGTATCGCAACTTTTTGGAAAACGCGCTCCCTGGATTTCTGGAGGACGTACCATTAGCAATTAGAGATGCAATGTGGTATATGCACGATGGCGCACCAGCCCACTTTAGTCAAGTAGCTCGTGATTTCTTAACACAAGCATACGGAAATCGCTGGATTGGCCGAGGTGGACCTCACTTATGGCCTGCACGATCTCCGGACTTAAATTCCCTGGATTTGGTCCTGTGAGGCCATTTGAAGTCCTTGGTGTACGCTACTCCGTTAGAAAACGTAGAAGACTTAAGAAATCGAATCATTGCTGGGTGCAACTCAATTAAAACCCATCCTGGTGTTTTTGAGAGAGTTCGCCAGTCAATGAGAAGATTGGATTCTTGCATTCGAGCTCGAGGTAGTCACTTTGCACAGTTTTTGTAATTTTTGGTTGGTAAAATTGTTGGTTTGGTAAAATATTTGTTTTTGCCCTTGAATAAAACCCTTGTCCGTTAAAAAAAAATTTCTGTAATAAATGGACATGCAGTAAAGTGTTCTTTTTTACTAAAAAACGGTACGTCGTACGATAAAAACTTAAGAGAGCTTTCTTCTTCACAATTGAACAAAGAATAAAAATATATTTTTATTTTTAGAGAAATCAGCGGCGTCCTATTTTTTTCTTGAAAAATAGCCTGTGACGTGCCAATACGCGCGCCACTGGTACGACTAAAACCTCGTGTTGTATTGCAAAGTATGTGTCTCCCACAGCTATTAACACGCCTAAAATTTCATTATGATATCTCAAGTCGTTTTGGAAAAATCTAATTTTACTGTTTTTTTTTAATTAAACTTCAAACACGCTGTAGATCGGTAACGCAGCGTTTGCGGACCTATGTTTATCGGAACTTTTTTGTATAAAATGACCTGGCCAATCACCCCCTTTAATATTTCCGCATCTTTTTTAAACACCCTGTATATATTGTGACCTTTATGTACTTATCTTTCAGTTTCTGAAAGATTTCCACTTGTAGGTCAACAAAACAGTAATTAATTAAATACCAATTTATTCCAGAATTGTCAGAGCTTGACAAAAAATAGATTGATATACGAATAATTCAAATCATTTCAATTTTTATAGTTGTATTAAACCAATTCCACCATTATTATTTGAGAATGTAATTAAAATTCGATATAGCAATGATTTCGTTTTTTAGATATTTTTGTTGATAGGCATGGCCATTTATATTATTAGTTTATATTATTAGTTTGTATTATTAGTTTTTATTTTGACACATTAAATGTCAATTTCTTCCACTGAAGAAGTCTTATTATCGAAAACATAATATTATATGTTTTGGAATAAATTGGTACATATTTATTTAATTGTTGTTTTATTGACCTACACCTGGCAATATTTCAGGAATTGAAAAATATTTAACTTTCTGCAAAAAAAATTAATATACATTAAAGTAATCTGAATATTTATCACGCACATTAAAACTCAACGATTTTCCATAAACTACAAATTAATATATGTATGTATACATGGTGATTGGTGAGAATGGCCTATTAAAAGTATTATACAAACGGAACGGAATTTTAAAGCAAAGTTTTGCAGTTGGATATGGTTGAATATGAACCATTACGTGAAAATATTTTTGAATAAATATCACTTCCGGTTAACCGGAAGTGGGGATAAACTTCAATTTCTTAAATAGCATGCTATAAAATAAATTACAGATTCAGCTTCTATGATGAATTTTACACATATTTCATGTATCATACCCTATACCTAAATACCATTCCTATTGAGTTATTCGCAATTAAAGAAAAGAAGTGACAGATACCGATCTTACTTTATAGTGATATTACGTCACGTAGGAATAACAGAGACGAATGAAATTTTGCATACGCACAGCTGTTACACAACATTTGAAATTCTTCTCTGTAACATTATACAGGGTGTTTAAAAACTTACTTATAAATAAGTTGAATCTTCGAAAAGTATTTTTTTTAATGGAAAGGTTTATATTTTATTATTCTGATTCTAGAAGATATTCTCTTTTAATCTGTATTAGGTGTTCCTAAACCTAAAATGAAAGGTGAATAATTTATTTATTTAATTAACCTCCGTACCTAAAATGCTCAGATATGTCAATTTATTGAAGCAAGGGTGCTTAGCTCATTTGTTTTACATACTCACTTGCCATTTATATTGACATCTGTCATTTTAGTTAGTTGTTCTCACGTATACTGAGAGAAATAGATCTACACACCAGTACAATAATTAGGGTAAACAATGCGAGTATTTACTTTACAACAAAAAATTATTGTGTTTGTTACAAAACATACTGCAATCTTAGTATTTTTTATAATTCTTATTTTACCTGTAATAACACTGTTTTCACTTCTGTAGAATACATTTTTCTCAATCTATGGTGTTATAATGGATTAGCATTGAGAACAGACCTAATCAAGTAATCATGAATTTATTTATTATGCAAAGTGAATGTAATCAAATAGTGAAACAAATGTATCGAACGTTTAGTGAAAAATACTAACATTTACAAATAATGATTAGCAAAAATTTCGATATGTTCGTAAAACAATGGTGAAGAACAATATCAGTAAAAAATTTAGATTATCAAAAAATTCTCCTAGATACTAACAACAAACGCTAAACCTAATCAACATAAAGTAAATTTACGTCAAAGCTCTAAATAATTAGTGATAACAAACTAGGTAAAATTAAAAAGATACAGTAGAAAAATAAGAACAACAATAATAATAACAGAAATAAATAAGTTTCTATTGAGGCATTCTATATTTGGAGATGTATTCCTATAATGGGGCCGTCCCATTTTTTTTAATGTGTTAATAAATATTTTATTATGAAAGATTACTATAATCTGATGTAGGTAATAGCAAAAATTATAATTTTAGTGTTACTGGAATTGCACAAAAAAGAAAATAAAACCGATTATTTGTAAACCGCGCGTTTAGTGACGTGATAATGGTACTTCTTTTTATTGGCTTAAACTTGTAAGAATACATCAACGACAAACGTAGTAATGTACAAGCATTAGCCTATAGCATTAGCTATAGGGCATGACAGGTGTGTTAACAGTGACAGTTATTATTATAAAAAAGACGTTTTGACGATAAGACGTGGAGGTATATGAAATACATTTATGTTGTGGAATCAAATGTAATAGAACTGTCAGTCTTTAATGTGTAGTTTTTGTGTACTAAAATACGAAATGTAAAAACGTATAAGTAAAGCAAGAATTTGGAAAAGCCGTTAATATATTGCATATAATCCTGTTAACACGTAAAAGGAAAAACGATGTGACTTTTACTAAATATTTGTTAACCATGAAAGATATTGAAATGATGTTGGTCACATTGCAAGCAAACAAGTACAGCATCTACACGAAATGAAGAAAATTGGCACACATGCTTCGTTCAAGGAGATGATAATATATTCTTGACTATAAATGGTCATTCTATACAAGGATTCATTGACAGCGGAAGTAATCTGAACTTATTAAAAGCCAGCAGTTAGGTGCAGATGGAAGCGCCAAAATTTGATAATACTTGTGTTTTGGTAAAAGGATTAGGAAATGCGTCAATAAAAACATTCACGTCTGAAGTAAAAGTCAGTGAACACATTTTTAAAGCCAACATCGTAATACAGAAAACCATCTAGACATAGCTAAACCAGGGCATGAGAAGAGAATTAGCGAAATTAACCAAAACACCCTAAAGAAGTACACTAATTTTCAGCAGATTCTTTTGTAACATACATATGTTGGAAATAAAGACGCTTTTCCGGATTGATTTTAAAATTATTCTTGCAACGAGATACAAAACATTTCATGATTAATTTATATCAAATAAGATTCAAATAAAAATAAACCAGGATTCCAAAGGTGATAATGTTAAAAAATACATAAATTAAAACTGAAAACTCTAAGCACACCACAAAAGAATAACAACACAATAGTTTATCAAACAAATATGAAAATAAATACCATATACCTAAATACTATTATAGAATACAGATAGACATTTACGTTTACGTAGCTAACAAAAAAAAGAAAGATTACATTTCTCATTAAGAAAACTTGATGTGTTATTTCTATCTCTTTCCATATCATACTTTTGTCAAGCTTCTCTATTAATTTACCATTATCACGTCATAAATGCGGTAAATTCAAAATTCAAAATTAATAATATAAAAAGATACGTAGACACTATAATTTAATGTACACTTTAAGAAAAACAATATTAAAAAAAAAATCCGGGACGGCCCCATTGTTGCTCTTCGAGTATCATTTGGTGTTATTTGCCTAAAGGATCGCTTATTCCTATAATTCAATGGGATGAATTTTCGAAAATACGATTAACAAAATAACAGACGTCAAATTAAGTGGTAAGTAAGTATGTAAAACAAATGAGCTAAGCACCATTGCTTCAGTAAATTGACATATCTGAGCATTTTAGGTACGGAAGTTAATTAAATCGTTATAACTTATTCCCCTTCCATTTTAGGTATAGGAACACCTAATACAGATTAAAAGAGAATATTTCGTAGAATCAGAATATCTAATAAAATAAATACCTTTCCATTAAAAAAATCTACTTTCCGAAGATTGAACTTATTTATAAGTAACTAAGTTTTTAAACACCCTGTATAATGTTACAAAGAAGAACTTCAAATGTTGTGTAACTACACAATATCAGCTGTGCATATGCATTATTTCATTCGTCTCTGTTACTCCTACGTGACGTAATATCACTATAAAGTAAGATCGATATGTCACTTTTTTTCTTTAATTGCAAATAACTCAAGAGGAATGACTTTTAGGTATAGGGTATAATACATACAATGTGTAAAATTTATCATAGAAGCTGAATCTGTAATTTATATTGCAGCATGCTATTTAAAAAATCGAAGTTGATGTCCACTTTCGGTTAACCGGAAGTGATATGACTGCAAAATTTTGTTTTAAAATTCCGTTCCGTTTGTATAATACTTTTAATAAACCATTCTCACCAATCACGCTGTATAGCAATGAATTTAATGCATTAATTTCTTCGATATCCACGCTACTGCTACCGCGGCACATTTCCATTTTATAATTTTTTCCTTACTAATCACTATTAATAGTAATGTCAGTAAATAAAATTTGTAAACATAAACTTGTAAGCATAAAGTGTAATGACATGCTTAAAAAAAAAAGGGCATTTTAAATTTTACTGATTACTACACAAAAAAATTCTACTTTTAACATTAAATTTAGTTATACAGATTTGTAAAAAGATACTGTGTAATTAACAGGGAAATGAATCTTTCAAGGACGGAAATCTAGAATAATAGATAACTGAGATCTCCCATATCTCTATAAAAATTAGATGAAGGCAATATCCCATATCTCTATACATAAATTGCAATCAGCTACTGTTTGCCAGTAATAAAAAATATAATAAAATTCTGAACTTGCAGTTACAACAAGCAATTTATAGAAAATCTGAGAGAATAAGAATATTTTTATTATCACTAGCAAAACCCAGCTGTAAAAGCCTTTTACTTATTTGTGCAAGAGCTCAGATGCTCCAACATACAGTTCCTGTTTTACGTTGGTTCAGTAAATACATGCCAAACAAATTAAATTACTTTTAAAATTTGTTGAAAGGTGTTTATTTATAATTTCGGTTAAATACAAGTAAGGTTAGGTACTAGACAACGTACCATGCATACTAATGAGGTACAATACAATATTAAAAACCAATAGTTATTTTGCAATTGAAAGTTTATAATAAAACGTGGAGAATATTTCATAAAAATACATTGAATGTATGTAAATGCCTGCAATGATAAGTTGTAAATGAAATAGTTAAGACCAAACTGCAAAATAATTTTACAGAAACAGCACACATTTATGTTGAAAAATTACACAATAATTTATTAACAACTAATTTCAATTTTAGGAGGATAAAATATTAAGAGCCAATTTCAAAAATTGGCTGTAAAAACTGAACAAACTATGTAAAGCACATGTACTAAATAATTTATATGAGGCACCTATAGGAATGAGGCGCTTAAGTGGTAGCTGGCTCGTTGACAGCGGGTTTATCAGATTCAACGGGTTCATTATGAACAGACCCAAAGGGTTGATTTTTTACAGATTCTGTAGAAATGTTATGTACAGGTTTAGCAGGCTGACAAACTTGCCCATATCTAACCTGTCCTTTACTATCTTTACTTTGAGAAACTAATATTTTATTTGCTTCTGCCATGATTTTGCTTACATCCTGCAAACAGAATCGCCTAATTTAAAATTATTTTTGTTGGATATTTAACTAATAGGTATATTTTCATTAAATTATAGATATGGGATGTGTAACTGTTACTGTTCCTGTATACCTAATGTAAAATTTTACAGAAAGACAATGCAAAGCAAGATAAGTATTAAGCTTTTACATTCCGCCAAATGTAACAAAATATTTATGTATCCACATATTAACCATATTGTATCTGTACTGTATCTTAGCAGAACAAAATGAAATACTCATCTCATGGTCATTTAATTTAAAAAATAAATATTACTTAAAAATACTACATAACATAAATAACACTAAGCATAGTGATAGCATTTGTTAATTTTAATAAAATTATTCTGTAACATCACATAAAAGAAATTAAATTTCATGTCAACATATTTTTCAACATAGTAGGGTATGTATGTCAAAGCAATTGAAAATATATATTTAATTATTTTATTCCTACTATCTATAATATACAGATTATAAGTTTTCATTTTAGCCAGTGCACTAAAATATACACGAATTGAGTCTACTGTATATATCGGAAAACATCTTAAGTAACCAACGATGTGTATATCATATTACAACAGTTAAAATGCAAAAATTGCAATCTGTATACATAATCTACAAATTTATACAAAAACCTTTGAATTTTACATTAGGTAAACAGAGACAGTTGTTTAATTTTATCTTATGACTCGCGCCTTTATGTATATTTAACTGCATAAATAGTAAGTAGTAAGGATTAAAAGATGTGATCTAATTTAATACCTATAATTGAACATCTGCTGTATAATCAATAGGTGCTGTGATAACAGGCGCGTTGTTTGCTTGGGGCATGAGCTGTGGAATACGCACCTCTTCAGGATGCTGTCCAATATATTCCATTCTTGACGTTGTGTATATCCTGTTACATTTTTCACGCTGTTCTCTGTATGTTGACCAGTCACCTGGATTTTGAGTATTTTTTGCATGTTTTAGAAGCTCTTCTTTTTTGTTAAATTCTGATTTAATTTGCTCTGTGACCCATGGCTTTGTTAAATCAATATCCTTTAATATAATTCTTTTCTTTTTTACCACCCTACCTTTCTGCACTTTTCTCATTTTATTTGGTGGCATAAGTGGTGGTGGTGGCGGACCAGGCCGAAATCCACGAGGCCCAATACCACCAGGACCCATCATTGGAGGTGGTGGCATCATTGGACGCATTATTCCAGGAGGTAGAGGCCTCATTCGAGGAGGGGGTCTCATACCATGAGGTGGAGGTGGAGGTGGTAATCTCATACCAAATGGTGGACCTCGTGGGCCTGGTCCCATTCTATTTGGAGGAAGCATACCTCGCATTGGTGGTGGTCTCATGCCGTGAACTGGACCAGGACCCATTGGTCTCATTCCCGGAGGAGGTAGCATTCGCCCTGGTGGAAACGGTGGCCTTCTCATCGGTTGTGATAAAAGAGATGGCGGTTGATTATTTGCCCCTCGTCGTTGTATTTTTCGTCCTCTTATAAATCCGTTTCTTTTCATTACTCTCGCCTTACTATTATTAATATTATTATTTTGTACAGCTGCTCCCATTTGCTTATATATATAAATCTGTTTCTTCAATGCTATAAAGCCTACACTTTATGTAATCACTACAATAACACACACCAAACACTTCTGTATTCATCGATTTACAACCGGAAGTACGCCAACCGAAGCACGCTTTACATCGCTAGACTGTTTCTACGTCATACCACAACTAAAAAAAGTCACAATCAATACCAATAAAATAGCTGCTATATTTCAACGATTTAAATCTATCTACCGTCCTTCTAAACTAAGAATTTGTCACTACTTAACGATAATTCTCTACATATTTAACATCAATTGTAATTTATTTTCTTAGCTAGCAAAATAAGAGTAATAAAATATTTCTGTGAATTATTCCAAACAGTTTGCTGTTTGCTGTACAGTCGGACATGGGATACGTTCGAAAATGCAGTAGAGAGAGAAATATAATCATTGTTTTTTGTTTGCTTTGTGATTTACAAACATGATTGTATAAAAACCAATAGATACTTGTTTTCAAAAATTGTTGTTGTTTAATAACCGTTTCCTTTTGCTTCGCAATTATTAAGAAGGTTACTATCTACCTACCTTACCCATTCTTCCTTACACCAGATAAATAACATTTTGAACAGACCTTCAGCCCAAATTACAACCTATAGATAGTTGGTAAAATCAATTTTACCAAGCAAAATTAAATTTGAATATTTATTTACCTGAAATATGAAATCTTGTTAACATTAATATAAATCTTAGATATAAATCTAGAATTAAGGCTACGGAATAGTATAGTAGTTACAACATATGTAATAGTAAATAAATAAGTACCGTATTTATTCTATAATAGACGCCGCGGCGTTTAAATTGTTAGGATGCATGTTTTCCTCTGCGGCGTTTATTTCAATCTGAATGCAGTTGACGAGGATTCCCCTATTTATCTAGCGTTGACCATGTGCATATTGAATAAAGATGCGGCGTTTATTTCATTCGGCGTTTATTAGAGTGCGGCGCTTATTGGAATAGCGGCGTCAATTAGAATAAATACGGTAAATGTCACAATTCTTGCTTTTATGTACAGAATTGGCCACTAAGGGTGGGTTTATCAATGTGAGGATAAAAGTGTTAAGGTAGGCTTTCGAAAAGGCAAGCGACGAGCTCATTCAACCAATCAGAGACGAATTTCCTTTGGCGCGGCGAAATCGCATGCGATTGATTTGAATTGCCTGAGAAGCGATTCAGACGAAATTTCGCGCGCGACTACCAATGAGAATGCCGCATTTTATTCAAATTTTTAAGTGGGGATAGTAGTAAAGTACAGAGCAAAGAGTAACAAGAGAGTGCACATAGCTATTGGCGCCAAAATAATCTTATAACCTTGGGAAATACTATGTTTTGGCAAGAGTTCAATGAACCCACGCTGTCAATACAATCGATTGAACACACGAATTTATCCAAGCTTTATGCGGTTTTTTGGTTCATTTTAGCTGTGTGAGATTTTATAAAGTGACATTTATCTATATATGATTTTAAACGAGGCACATATCAAATATATTTAAAATTGAAGTACGTTTAAAATCATCGTGTTGGTTGCATTTTTTTAAGGTTGGTAGTGCATAATTTCCTACACGATACGTTTTACATAGAAATTGAACGAAGTTTCTTTTTTTTACTTTTAACATTCACTGTGTTTATACTTCCACATATTTAAAGTTTTAATTGCATTAAATTCTAATATTTTCAAACTTTCTCGGTTTAGTAACTTTGCAAATTGCGTGTTGGCTAAAATAATTCTGCAAAATTTTCATTAATAAATACTAGCCAATGAAAATTTGGTGTTCAACTTTCGGTGTTCCCAATCAGATCGCTCTATCGAGGCCATAAAAATTATTTTACGCATTCATTCATAATAGCTCTAGTGCACCCTCTTTGTAACTCTACTCTTTGGTACAGAGTCTCGTATGAGTAATTATAGCCCCTAGACGTTTTCGACTTGTTGGTTCCGTGTCATATACAACGACACCAGAAAACATGCAGCAGAAAATAAGACATGTATGTGCAGACATTTCTGAAGACATGTTACTGCGTGTGCATAGAGATTTTTCTGCGCGAATGCGAAAGTGCCCAGCAAACAAAATTCAAATTTCGCGCAATTATTTTTAGTAACTTCAACGCTGAAACATGAAATGACCTATAAATTTGTTTCAGATTAATAGTTCTTTTTATACGATTATGTTGTAGTTACTAAAAATAATTGCGCGAAATTTGAATTTTGTTTGCTGGGTGCATTGAGGCTGGTGGCCGTCAATTTGAACATTTAATTCGATAGCCGGCTGCTTTCTTCAACTGTTTAACTTATGTAAACAATTTGCAGCTACTATTAACATTTATTTTCTACTTTTACTTTTAACA
This sequence comes from Holotrichia oblita, assembly GCA_023690525.1. Classification (NCBI taxonomy): domain Eukaryota; kingdom Metazoa; phylum Arthropoda; class Insecta; order Coleoptera; family Scarabaeidae; genus Holotrichia; species Holotrichia oblita. The sequence continues at coordinate 61,949,213 of CM043017.1, forward strand.
AACGAAGGAAAAACATTGCTGCACTAACTTTTATTATGTCCTCATTTTTTCAAAATATCTCGATTAATATTAATTTGAGGTCATATGTGGTTTACTATTTTTCTATTCACAACTTATTGCTTTTTTAGAATTTGATAAAAAATACCATATGCTATTTGAAAAAAAAAAGAGTTGACCTTGCTATGATCTTTGTGTCTTTCTTTATAGTGACAACAGTAGCGCCATCGAATGAGCCCCTTCGTATAGTTAAACTTTTGACTTTTTAACTACTTGATCAAACCATCCATGTTTACTGCATGCATATCTCCCACCCTTCGGTCCGTTTTCGAACCACCTTGCATATAGATGTTCGATTTTTAAGAGTCAACAATAAGTACTTCTACCAAACTTGATTCCTCTTTCGCTAATAACGCACTTTGACCGCCGTAGCTCTTCAAATGTTTCTTCTTTATAAATCTCGACAGAGTCGACTTTGGAATTCCAAAAATATCTCGTGCTTCTCTTAAAGTAATATGCCCTCCTTTAACCTGTGACGCTGCAACTTTTAAATTCTCTTTTATATAATTCCTATGGATTGTAGAACCCAACATTCTTTTATAGGAAAGCATATCTGCATGTCCCAACTTCATCCCAAATTGTGCGCCCCAAAATGATTTATTCAAATATCAAATTTCACAACCACTTTAAGGTGACTTCCGTATGTCGACCACTGAATTGACAATTCATAGGCAATTTAACGGAAAGTATAGGTTTTACTGAGTCCAAAACGGCCCCCCTTTTCTTGCGTAGATTAGTCTAGGATACCTAAAAATTGTTCTAATAAGTGTTATTTCTAGGTTATGTTTCGCTAGTGTTTTGACATCTGCGAGGATTTTCAGTTGATATCCAGCACCCAGTCAGAATCATGAAATATCGAGCGGCAATTTAAAAAAACTCCGTCGAGGAATATAAAAATAATAATCATTTTTTATTTTGCAGTATCTCTTAATAATTAATAAGTAATATACCTATATTTCAGTGACTAAAAAACATATCTTCTTTTGTCTTTTATTAAATTTACACAGTGAAATTTGATGTTAATAGGTACCTACATGAAATTTATTTTTAAAATAATTGTTTACGTGTCATACACAAAATTAAATGTGTAAGTTAATATTAAGAAGAAAATTATGAATATTTAGATACTATTTTGACTAAATTTGAAGATATTTTTAATCTATTAAATGTTATTAATTGCAATTAAAACTAAGCTAATTCTTTAGATACGTTCCTATTTTATATAATGTACTTGCACTGAATTTAATAAAACACAAGAAGATATGTTTTTTAGTTACGGAAACATCAATTAATTGTATTAAAAGATACTAATGACAATTTTTCATTTCCGAACGTTTCAAAATTGCCGCTCGATATTTCGTAATTATCAACTGAAAATCCTCGCAGAAATGTCAAAAGGAAAACTTAACCTAGAGCCTTGTTTATGTCACGTTTATGTATTTACATAAAAGTTATTCAACCGTTTGGTAGTTCGCGAGGGTGATTGATAGGGGGCGCATTGGGTAATGTGTCGCCATTCATAAATAATAATTGCGTAGGCGTAAAATACGATTTATAGTAAAAGATGAGAGCCAATAGGCGTGCTTTATGGTGATATCAGAGATTGGGGTAGATCATGATCTCATATCCAAACAACAGCAATCTGATTTTTCCTCATTTATTTTAGATGGTGTTAAATTTAGTTTTGGCACAGTCTTGGTTTTCAATATTTTTGATAGACTTTTTAAGAACTTTTTTTGTATTGGGTAGATTTGGTTAAGTGCAGTGAATCATTCAACATAATCTTAAGGCCAGTGGACACACCGGAGAAACTAATTTCATGAAATTTGTATGTGAAAGATATATGAAAAAAAATTTCCCGGTTAGTACACATCAGGAAAACATATATACTTGCTGCGTATACACATTTATCTGGAGTATTTGCAGATCTTTCAAGGAAGATGATGTGCTTTTCTTGTGGTGGGCAAAGCGCAGACAGCGAAATAGAGTCAATAGGAGAAACAGACAATTTTGGGTGCACCCTAGTAACGAGAGAAATTTACAACATAATGCTACTGTTATTGGAGACGAACTCAAACAACTCCCTCGTACTGTTTGTATCCTTCTTTGGGCATTTGCATAGGTGTAGGTATTTACTACAGAAAAGGTACCTCGTTTTCTGCATTAGCGAACTATCAGTCTGCCAATGAAACAAGGGTAAGCCGAAACAAGTTACAACAAGCAGAGTACTTTGCATTTTACAAAACTTGTTTGCGAAATCAAGTCTGCTCTCCTGTCTCAGAAACGCCAGTGTATTCCATTTCATTTCATTTGAATGTCATGTAGAACGTTTATAAAAATTAAAAATAAAAATAATTTTGTTGTATTTTTATTACTCCTATTTTTTACTGAGATGTAAAATAAGAAACCTGTGTATCATCATCTAAGTTAACTTCATATTTGTTATTTTGGTTTTTTGCCGATATATTTGTGTTGTGGAATAAAGGTTTTACTTTTTACTGGACTTTACTTATTTTAAGTTTTAATGCCTACAACTGCTTACTATTTTTGATAATATGAAAATGTATAACTTTCTACTCGTTGTGGACTACCTAAATATTAGTGCACATAATTTATAACTACCATTTACAATGTAAATATCGCTTGGCAATACATTCGTGATGTTTATTATTCTGGAAAACCGCACTTTTTAACACAGAATATATCTAAAAGTAATTTTCCTGGCTAAAATATAAACCACCACCATAAAGAGAGGTGAATTTTTTTTCATGCCTACTTCAATGCTTATAACTTTGTTCATAATTAACTTATTAGAGAAATACTCCACAGTTAAGCTTTTCTTGTCGTTAATGACCGATCTGTGGCGAAAGAAATCGTTTTGTCTTTTATTTGTAAAATAAGCGATTTTTTTACCTGTATGATGACTTTTTTCCTTCATTGTATTTATATAGAACCAATTTTATTATTTATATACTCTACAAAGAATATAATACGTTAGGGTTCCCACATTAATATTATTACCTTTTGTACTATAACAAAAACACTACCTATTCGTAATTTAGAAAAAACATTTAAAACGTCTTATAACTGAATTTATTTTTCGCGCGTATATTAGTTATTTTGGGATTAAATTGTTGGCATTTCCGTAAGAATTGGATAGATACTGAACAAAAAATTGACTTTCATTCCCTGTTTAGAAAGATGGCAGACAACAAGTTGTATGAAATACTTGGTGTTAGTAGGTCTGCATCAGATAACGAAATTAAAAAGGTATTTAGATATTTTTGCATATAATTTAGTTATAATAAAATATTCAATTTATTATTAAAATATATACTAGCGTCTACTATGATCAGTCAAGGCCATTACATATGATTACAAGATAGCATGAAGTTTACAGATATTAACTATGACTATATTTTGTTTTTTATTCCAGCAATATAGAAAATTAGCAAAAGAGTATCATCCAGATAAAAATCCTCAAGCTGGAGACAAATTTAAGGAAATTTCATATGCATATGAGGTTCTTTCTGATCCAAAAAAACGTCAAGTTTATGATAAATTCGGTTTGAAGGGCATGCAAGAAGGTGCTCAGGATGGAGGGTTTGGATCAGATGAACTATTTTCACACCTTTTTGGGGGAGGTTTGTTTGGTGGTTTTCCTGGATTTGGAGGAGGAATGCGTAGAAGACAACGTGGTGAAGATACCATTCATCCTTTGAAAGTATCACTGGAAGATATGTACAATGGAAAAACTGCAAAATTACAGTTGAGTAAAAATATAATCTGCTCCTCTTGTAATGGAAAAGGAGGTAAATTAGGAGCAGTGCAGACTTGTAAAACATGTAAAGGCTGTGGATTAAAGGTAACCTACCGGCAATTAGGACCTGGCATGACACAACAATTACAGTCACGATGTCCAGACTGTCAAGGCGAAGGAGAAATTATAAATGAAAAAGATAGATGTACTGTATGTCATGGAAAAAAAGTGTGTAACGAAACCAAAATTCTTGAAGTACATATTGATAAAGGAATGAAAGAAAATCAAAAAATTTATTTTCGTGGAGAAGGCGATCAACAACCTGATATTGAACCTGGCGATGTAGTTATTATTTTACAACAAAAGCCACATGAAAAATTTCAGAGATCTGGTGATGATTTATATTTCAGTCATACTATTACTTTATCCGAAGCTCTTTGTGGTTTGACTTTTATAATTCGTCATTTAGATGGCCGTGATATATTAATTCGAAATCCACCAGGTCAAGTGATAAAACCTGGAGATGTTAAAGCAGTAGTAGGAGAAGGGATGCCATACTATAAAAATCCATTTGAAAGGGGTAATTTGTATGTTACATTTGAGATCCGTTTTCCAGATAATCACTTTGCAAATGAGAATAAACTGAAGTTGTTGGAATCAGTATTACCACCAAGAACTGTATTTAAAATGCCAGTTGGTGATCATGTTGAAGAAGTTGATTTAAATGATTATGATCCCAATGAACGAGGATCACATTCTAGTAATAGAGAAGCATATGCAAGTGATGATGAAGATCATATGCATGGGTCAGGGATACAATGTGCTCATCAGTAGTGAATTTTTAGTTATAAATTATGTTGTCTTGCTTCTTTCTAAATAAGGGTATTTATATTTTATTTCATATCAATGTTGTACTTGTGTGAGTTTTTTGACTCATACCTAATGTAGTTATCAGGTGACTATAATTTAAATTACAGTACTTTTTCAATATGTAGCTTATTCTTGTTTCAATTAATTTACATAATCATGAAGACTACCTACAGTACATAGGATTTTATAACTTTTAAATCATCTTTGGGGAATTATTAATTATTTGACAACTTGAAATTTTATATCTTTTCTTGATGTTATACACGTCACGCTACATACAATAGAGTAACACTAGCAGTTTATCATATTATGCAAGACTAGGAAAATAAAACTGGCAGTAAAAGCATATACTCTTTTGTAAAATATTTAAAATGACACAAATAAAGGAATTTACTATATCTACGTAGTTATCACTATAAGTAACAAAAAAACAACCAACCTTCTATGTAATGATTTCCAAGAAAATTCATTATATAGAAATATTTTTTAGTAAGTCTGTATACTTATGTTATTCATTTTGTTTTGAAAAATTTTGGAAAAATTATTTGGTCAATAAAATTATTCTATTTTTAGTGGGACAGTTTCTTTGATTTTAGTCTTAGTTGTATAATACGAATAAGCAGATTGACAACTGTGATATTGTCAAGCTATAGAATCCTTAAGTAGAGAGAAGTAAATATGCTTTTATTAATTTCAGTGGTGTGTAGATTTTATTATTTTAACATTTTGATGATTTGGTCCAATCAACAGCTCACGGCAAAAAAGCGTCCTATTCATTTTTAACATATATTCTTTCTTTTGACCCAACATATGGATTTGCTCTCATTTCATCAATTGCAAAATAGATTTACATGATAAAGTGAAATAATATATTATATTATACAGAGGAAAAGTGATACTTTTCATGGCTCGCTCGTGTTTAGCAGCCGAACGAGCAAGCCATGAAAAGAACTTTTTCTCCACATAAAATATGCTATTCTTTCTTCAAACGTCGGCAAATTTATGCAAAAGTATTTATTTTTAATTGAAGATAAGCGGGTTTGGTAGGATGTTTGGACATTTAGACCGATGATTACGAGCTGTTTCTATAGTAATTCACCATAAAACTCACGTGGACACTGTCAAATTATGTGTTTGTACAGTGTGTTTCAAAAAGAACTTCATTTAGTTGCCTATGAATGTATCCTCTAAATTATGATTGGCCGTTTTCTTGAAATGCGGATATAGAAATGGTATAAAGGTTATCCAAGTGTCACTGTCAAAATTTATCATCGAGCGATATGGTAATGAACGGAAAACTAGTACAGGGTTATTCATTATAAATGTCCCAGCCCTTACCATAGTTATTATTACTTTTAATTCCTGATTTATTTCCACTTAGAGGTCAATAAAACAATAAATAATTAAATACCAATTTTTCCATAACATATAATAATATGTTTTCGTTAAATAACTTCTTCAGTGGAAGAAATTGACATTTAATATGTGTCAAATTACTAATAATCTTTTAATTCCTGATTTATTTCCACTTAGAGGTCAATAAAACAATAAATAATTAAATACCAATTTATTCCATAACATATAATAATATGTTTTCGTTAAATAACTTCTTCAGTGGAAGAAATTGACATTTAATATGTGTCAAATTACTAATAATATAAATATAAATTGCCATGCCTATCAACAAAATTATCTAAAAAACAATAAATAACTATTAAATCATTATTCCTTCATTATTACTTGTGAATATAATTAAAATTCGATATATCAATGAATTCTTTGTTTTTTAGATAATTTTGTTGATAGGCATGGCAATTTATATTTATATTATTAGTAATTTGACACATATTACATGTCAATTTTTTCCACTGAAGAAGTTATTTAACGAAAACATATTATTATATGTTATGGAATAAATTGGTATTTAATTATTTATTGTTTTATTGACCTCAAAGTGGAAATAAATCAGGAATTAAAAGATTACTAGTAATTTGACACATATTAAATGTCAATTTCTTCCACTGAAGAAGTTATTTAACGAAAACATTATTATATGTTATGGAAAAATTGGTATTTAATTATTTATTGTTTTATTGACCTCTAAGTGGAAATAAATCAGGAATTAAAAGATAAGTACATAAAGGTCAAAAAATACATATATTAGTTATTATTGCATAAACAAAAAAAAAATTGAAATAAAAGTTATATGGTTATAAAATGATTTTATTATAACGTTAACAAAAGTACAGTGGCGCACGTAGTTTAGGGGACACAAAAAATAATTTGATTTTTTAAAATGAGATACCCTGTATATTATTAAATTTTTGAAAAGATCTTTTTCTTCTGATTACAAAAATATACCATATCATACCCCTGTTTTACACCGTTCTTATGTTATTAAAGGATAAATATAGTAAATTAAAGTCGTTACTATAAATATTGAAAAGTTAATATCATCAAAGAAAGCTATGAAAATCACTGTCATGTTTATTAAATGCCATTTCTTTATTGAAACATTCAAAATGGTTTACAGTGTAGCAGAAAAAATTCAAATATTTACTTGCTATATAGAAAATAACAAAGATAAACGTGTAGCGCAAAGAGCATACAGGTAGTTGTATCCAAATCGTTCAACACCCGCAGACAATACGTTCAGACGTACTTATTTACCAACAGGTAAATAATACCGGTAGTTTTAATAGAAAAAGGCGAGTAGTTCATGCAAACAACGAAGATCAATTAGATGTACTGCTTTATTTCGAAGGTAAGCCCTCTTATAGGTATTCTTGAAAAGTTTTTTTAAACACTATATTATTTTTTAGAAAATTCTGAATGTAGTATAAATAATGCAGCAAAAATCTCTACTCTAAAATACAACGTACGTTGAAAACTAACAACTACAAACCATATAAAATTTTACCCGTACAACTTTTGACAGATGCTCATAAAAGGAAAGGTTAGAGTTTTGCCGCCAAATGATCCAAAAGTTATATAAAGATCCTGATTATTTGACTAAAATATTATGGACCGATGAATCATGCTTTTCTACGGCTGGAGTTTTTAATAGGAAAAATCGTAGGTTATGGGAAAACAAGGAGAATAGGAAAAGATTGATAAAACCAATAAAAAAAATCAGGAAGAAAAACTCTTAATGTATGGTGTGGAATTTTCAGAAACAAAATTGTTGGACCCATATTTTATGATTTCAATTTAACTGGGGTTACCTATCTGGAAATGATTCTTCCTGAAGTTGAAAATATTCTTGTAGAGAATTTTCCCGACGTTCAACTTCAGGATATGATTTGGATGCAGGATGGGGCAACTCCGCATAATGTCCTACCTGTTAAAGAGCATTTGAACAATGTATTTCAAGTGTGGATAGGGAATAATGGAACCATATTATGGCCTCCTAACAGTCCGGATCTATCCCCTATGGACTCATATTTTTGGGGGTTTTTTAAAGACATAATATATAATAATAATGACTGTATTCAAGTCATGAAAGACCGAATTCAATTAGAAATAAATAATCTAAATGTAAACAATCAAGCCATATCTGATGCAATTCAAAATATAATTAGACGTTTAGAATTATGTATTGAAAATAATGGTGGACACTTCGAACAACTTTTATAAGCTATTATTTATTTATAGTTGTAAAGTTATGATATGGTATATTTTTGAAATCAGAAGAAAGATCTTTTCAAAACTTTAATAATATACAGTCTCATTAAAAAAAAAAACAAATTATTTTTGTGTCCCCTAAACTACGCACGCCACTGTACTTTTGTTAACGTTATAATAAAATCATTTTATAACCATACAACTTTTATTTCAATTTATATTTTTTTGTTTATGCAATAATAACTATGGTAAGGGCTGGGACATTTATAATGAATAACCCTGTACAATTAGATTATTAATTTATTTAATAAGATAATCAAACAACTAAGGTAAATAACTTTATATTTAATTTATAACAAATGTTCAAAATGGTCACCATTCTGTTGAATGCATAATGCAAACCGACGTTTCATGTTGTTAAAAATATTCTGCAATACATTTGGTGTGATTTCATTACATTTAATTGCAATTGTATTCATCAGGTAATTTAAGTTATTAATTCTGGTTTTATATACTTCATTTTTTAGCATTCCGAAAATAGAAAAATCTAACAGAGTAAGGGAGGGAAGTAATGTTCTAAAAACTCTAAATTTTCACGAGTTGTATGTGCAGTAGCCCCATCTTGCTGGAAGTAACCCCCATCGAGTTCATCCTGTTGCAATTGATTAAAAATGGTGTTAATAACTGCTCTCGGTATCGTTGGCTATTAATGGTATTGTGAAAAAATATTGGTCCGACTATTCTACGACGAGATACAGCTAACCATACTCCAACTTTAACAGGATGTAAAGGAACTTCGATGCGATTGTTTGGATTGTTTACAGACCATGTTCTGTAATTTCGTTTATTTACAAACCCGCTTAAATGAAACCATGCTTCATCAGTAAAAAACCTGAGATCAAAAACTTCGTCGTTATTTAAATTTTCTTGAAAGAAGTTGCAATAATTAACTCTAGTAACATGATCTCTAGGTAAGATCTGGTGAACTAACGATACTTTGTATGCATTCATATGCAAACGACGCTTTAAAATTCTGTGAACGGTACTAGAAGATACGTTTGTTTGAGCTGATAAACGACTTAACTGAGGTCTGTGGGTTTTCTTCAACAAGGTTTTCTATGTTTTCAACAATATTTTGCTGTGTCCGTGGTCTACTAGAACTTTTGCCTTTCAACACAGATCCCCTAGCCCGAAATTTCTCCACAACTAGACGAATGTAATGATGTAAAGGGATATTATCCACAACTCTATTAGGAAACTGCAAGTGAAACTGTCGCTTACATTCTCCGTAAGAATATTGCCATTCCCCATTAAGAAATTGTGCACTTGAAAATATGCTTCAATAATAAAAATATTTTCTTGCAATGTGTACATTATTGTATTGTTTAAGAGAAAAACTTATTTGTCAGGAAAAAATTATATTGCTGTCACACAATGACAAATGTCAAAATGACACTAGATAAATAGTTTACATAAAAGGTAAGTGGCTTATAATAAGGTTTGTTCGTTGCACCTACACTAACTACAATATTGTACAATAGGAACACATTTTATATTACAATTCCTGCCCTATTGTACAATATTGTAGTTAGTGTAGGTGCAACGAACAAGCCTATAATTTGTAAGTATTAGTTACTCAGCACCTACTGAGATGAAGATCTTTTTGAAACACGTATGTTGCTTGATGTTGCTATAATAACCTCCGGCGGCGGGAAAGTGACACTGCAGCCGATTACTCAGTGGAGAAATGTCAGATTTATTGACGTTTGAAGAAAAATAGGAGATTGTTGTATTAGGATTAAAAATGTCTCTTTTTCGAAAGTCGAAATGACATTTTAATCCGAATGCAACATGCCATTTTTTTTTCCAACCGAAATCATGCATTGCGATAATAAAACGAAGTCTATTTTTTATTCAACCGAAATCATGCACTGAGATAATAAAACGAAGTAAATAAGTAAGTTATATCGACATTGTCATGGATATAGTGTCATAGTTGTCATTGCGTGCATTTGTGAGTATTTAGTGGTCCAATTTGAATACTTTTTTTTATCCTAAGATTAAAAATAACCACTTTACTAGGATTAAAAGAATATTTTTGTTGCTAAGATACCACTTTTTTGGATCAGTATGGAAAATGACAACCTTAGATACTCCTGACAGTCAAAATATGTCATACTTTTTTTACGGTTGGAGAAAAACGTTTTAAAAACGTCTTACTTAACTGTAGGACGGACGTAATTGGTAAAAAAAAAACGTTTCCTGTATGCTGTATGTGTTATTAGAGTAGTGATACACATTACAACAATATTAAACATATAAGTTGTAATCACGAAAGATGATCTCTGCGTCACTTAATATACCTATAACCACGGGACAGTATAAGTATAAGCAATAGCGACACTTCTCATAAGAGCAATGGTAACACTGGGTAACACAATGATCTAGCGCCATGTTGGTGGCTGTATTTATGGCGCGTCATTTAAACTATTAGGCAAACAGGAATTTGTGAAAATGGGGTAAAAAAAGAAAAATGAAATATAATATAATGTATTTAAATAATAAACCATATTTAATAAAAGCTGATAGTATATGATTTCAAAATATTACGTTTTACTTCACACTGCACCTACAAACGTTATAGATTTTCAACCAGATAACCAAAATGATGACCAAAAATAAATATATATATAGTTGTAATCACGAAAGATGATCCCTGGGTCACTTACATATAACTCAATCAACGACATTCAAAGAATAATTTTCATATCCAAATATCTATTTGTATGACAAGGACAGCCTGGATGAGTTTGTATTTTGAAACTTTGCCTAGCAGAAACGTATGTCTCGTGCAATTCACTAGAATACGACAAAGACGAGATTAGTTCGTTGTCTGCGCTTAAGCTATATATTTCCGCTTCTTGACTTAAAAATTTGACATACATTTGACAATGCATCTCCGTAGACATTTGATGGCTGTCATTGATTTCGTCCTTACAAATACGTATTCGTTTAACAATTTTTTGAAGACATTTATTTTTTTAACTATAGTGGCAATACATAGTAGAACATTACGGTAGGTACAATTGCAATAACTTGTTTTAAATTTTTACGGCCTGTCAATAAATCCCCACGCACTTAACCCAAAAATGAAAATGTCATAGCTGCCATATTCATTTTAATATTTACAGTATTTAACATGACGCCGAAGTACTGTCAGTTTAAATGGGAGCTGGATTCTGCAGGTTTACCGAAGATTGGTTTAGCACTCTGGTTTTACCATATTTTAAAAATAAAAATGGAAAAAAAGTAATAATAGAAGACCACTTAGGCAGCCATATTTCTTATAAAGTGATATCTCTTTGCCAGGAAAATGAGATTGCGTTCTGTTTACTTCCTTCAAATTCTACGCACCTAACACAGCCTCTGGACATTTGCGTATTTCGTCCAATGAAATTTATGTGAAGGAAAGTTTTAGACGAATGGAAAAAACGAAACAAAGATTATTTGCAAAAGCAATGTTTCCTATCTTTGCTGAACCAGACTCTACGGGAGTTGGCACCTACCATGGAAAAAAAAAATCAAATCAGGGTTTGAAGCCACAGGAATTATTCCAATAGACAGACAAAAAGTTAAAAAAAAATTCCAAGAAAAGCTCCGAAACTCCCGAAAATGAATGGAAATCGTCACTAATAGAAATTCTTGATTCTACGAGAAACGCGACTAAACCTACAATTAAAAAAAAGGAGTAAAATTTCTGTAACAGCCGGAAAAAGCATTGGAGTAGACGATTTTAATGAAGACGATAGTCAAAGCCGAAACGTTACACTTGAGGAAAACGAACCTCAAGAGGAACATGTGGAAGATGAAGTTTTTGTGGAGCATGTCAGGGATGAATACCTTGAGGAACATGTGGAAAATGACCAAGATGAGAATGAAACTCTTCAGGAAAATTACGAACTTGATCAACACCACCAACGAAATTCCAATATTTCCGGAAGATTCTGTGGAAGTTTGCTTTAAAAATGAAAAACTTAAGAAGTATTACCTATATTGGAAAAATTACGAATGTTGTTGAGAAAACAAAATTCATAGCCACTTTCCTTAGATTCAATAGAAAACTGAGGAATACGTTTATTTTTCCTCCAGTTCAAGATTCTAGTGAAATAGATCTTTCACAAATTGTAAAAAAGCTACCAGCACCTGTATGTCTACGACGAGGTGGTTTTCAGTTTCCCAACAACTGTACAATAATTTCATACAATACAAATTAATCTTTCCTTGTAGATATTTTTATAATTAAATATATTAATCAATAGTATATTTTATTTAAAAAATTTTACACCTGATCAGTGTAATATTATCCATTTTAAAATGTAAATTTTCGTCAATAGAGTTTAATAAACTATTTATATATATATGTAAAAAGTTTAATGTGTCCCACGTCGCCCTTGGAAGCGTATTATTTGGGTATGCTACTTGAATATCATGTATGTATGTCCCACTTCACCCCAAGTACGGGGTCAAGCGGGACAATTTATAAAAATAAAAAAAAAGGAAAACTGGAAATTGCACACTAGATTATTACTTTAATTGGTCCTATACATATGAGTTGCACTTTGATTCCTTGTTTCAATTTGATAACTAGAAAGATTAAAAAGATATTAAGAAAAACATGTGAAAATTGTCCCCCTTATTCACCCTGTTTGACGGTAACTTGTAAAGAAATGTGAGATTGTAATATATATGTACTGTGTTTTAAAGAATAAAAGTAAAAAGAAAGATATTTCACACCTCAACAGTAACTATGTGTATTGATGGTACAAATAAAACATCAATTAGTTTGACATTCAAGGATTACTAAGATTTTAAATGCATTAACAAGACGTGAATTTTTTGGAGACAACTGGATTCGCATATACCAGCCAGTAGTATTTCAACATTCCAGATTGAAAAATATTCACATCATAATCTAGGAACCATTATCAGAAATATCTGATCTAAAGTAGACCAAAGATTTATGTGAAATATGCCCCGAAATTGTGCAACGGGACAATATGTATGGATAGATTAACTTGTTTTGTTTCTTGGCCTTTTTTTTTTTTTTTACTAAATTTTATCTCCTTTTTTGGTTTATAGAGGCCCTTTATTTATATTATTATTATGTTAAAATAAATTCCATCGTATGAATTTGTTAATTTTTATATTAAACTATACAAAACGTTTCGAGAATTTTCTTGCCATATTCAATTATAACTTAAAACATATTCTTAATAAGGGTACTACTTATTGATTTAACTTTACATTTTAATTGTGTATGGATAGAGAAGAACGACATACAGAAATTATTTCATTTAAGACAAAATTCATTGTCAATATGACATCCATTACAGGTCCATAGTAAGTCCGAATGTCCATGGACATAAATAGGATATTCATAAGATACCGTCGAAGTGGGTGACTTTTGACTACGATTTTGACAATTCTCGTTAAATAGAAAACAACTATCCGCATCAATAAATTTATATCTAAAAATATAGGAAATATGTCAAACAACCGTGGCAATTAATAACACTATTACTGAAGAGTATAAAGTATGAATAAACGAAAAAAAAGTGTGAATTTCAAGTCACCCACCTATTTGGGAGACTTGAAAAACTGCTCGTCATAAATAGTAGAGATGACTTGAAACCAAAAAAAAAATGTTTAACGTAAAAATTTTTTTTCGTAAAAAAATTACGCAAAATAAAGGAGATTTCTTGCAAACATTAATACTTAACTATAAAACATTGTATAAACTCTCAAAAAAAAAAACTATTCAACATTATATATATACTTGTTTTAAATTATTTTTGAATTGGTATATCTTCCTCTTCTTAAACAGGTCTGCTGCATATAAGATTGTTTCAACAATCTGTTCCTCTTCAGTTTCAAAACAGTTGATTTCATATGACGATTTTTTACTTTTTTCCAGAAAGTGGATTTGCTAAGACCGTATTTGAGCTGCCTCATCCAACGAGAGTGTCTTTGATTTGACGGCTTCTATGGCGTTTTCCAACTCTTCCTTTGAAAAGTCGTGATATTTTCTTGTGCTCAGTGTTCTTCGATATTTGTTAGGCATGTCGCGGTCTGTTTCAAGTCACCCAAAACCAGTTATGAAAAAATAAATGAAGGTGGAAAAAAATGGCGCATGTGATACACTAATTTCAATAATGTTTTTCTTATGTAACAAGAAGTAAACAAGGTACAAAAAACTGGTATTTTCTTACCTGAGATTTATCAATTTTCTACTCATATGCCATGACATTTATCAGCGTTTGAACGTTACAGGTAGTTATGTGTCAGTACTGTGGGTAACACACCATTTTTTATTTACTTCTTCTACTCACTACTAGAGTGCAGCATATTTATTTCTTAAGCTGCGTACTGAGTTGAGCAAATTTACGCGTACAAACGCTGTGCGCACACAAATCCTTTGATAAACGTGAAGAAACCGACAAGCAACGGGGATAGCGTTCGTGCGCATATTGGGTGTTCCTGCGCGTAAATTTGCTCAAGTCAGTACGCAGCTTTATAAAGCGCACCTTCGTTTCAATTCACCCTGCCGATTCCAAATCACCTACTTCGACTGTATGCAGATACGGACGACTTTTGTAATATCCGTTGATGGACATCGATACGATATCCGAATATGGATATTGTTAGAATATCCATAAACGCTTGTGCAATGGACGTCCACCGTACCATAGTCCTATGCATGTTTGTTATTCTTTGTACAATGGATGTCCATTATCACATATACACTGTGGATATTATCCTTTGACGAACATTTATAGAATATATAAATTTGAATGATATATGTGGGTATATCGGACACCCAAATAACAGATCTATATATGCATGTTAGAGAGCAGAAAGAAGTCTGCACTAATTTTATTCATACCCAAATAGTCGTGGAGAATTCGGCGAATACTTGTTTCGGATATGTTTGTTATTACTGCCTACACTTTCAAACGGCGATCTTCTAGCACTAAATCTTCAATAATTGAAATTTATTGAGGCGTGATCACTAAAGACCGCAAGAATTGGTTAGCTTCTAGCAACACTACATCGTGAGCGTTAAAGGCGCGCACCTATCGTACGAGTATGTATGTAGTGAAATATGTAGTTTGTAGGCAGTCATCGTACGGTATTGTTGCATGATCATGCATTGCAAGTACGCGTACCTATAATTCGGTTGCAACGCATTTAAAATGTCGAAAGTTCGTGAAAATGCTTCAAAGTGTTTGTTTGCTAATAAGGTGACGTTGTACATTGTATCTGTGTTTTCATTATTTCTAGTATAAACTTTCTCTAAATAACGCCCATTTTTATTTCGGTAAAGCCGATGTAGATACGCCCCTGCTACGCAACCACATTTGCGGTCTTTAGTTATCACTTCAATTGGTTGACCCGATCGTTCATCTTCCAGGGATTCTTGCCCCAAACGAAAACATTTTGCCGACTTTTTTACACTGGAATACGAAGGAGATGAGTCATTGTGAACTTGGTCTAAACGTTGTTTTATGTGATTAGGCGTATGCGCTTCTTTTGTTAAAAATTTGATGACCGCGCGATACTCAGTTTTCATTACTTGAGACATTTTCATGCGCTAGTCACGTTGGTTGGTTGGTTACTAAAAATGACTACTCTTCGAACCGCCATATTTATAGCGTAGACCTCGCGTATGTGCATGCATGCCGTGGCGGAGTTTGAACACGCTTGTACCTGTATAAGCCTGTAAGGCCGAGAATTTATGGCGCCTACTACGTACTTCTTTAATTTTTTCAGACAACATTTATTGCTTTTTGTGAACTTTTTCTTCATATTTGAATATGAAATACCCAATCAGCACGTGAATTTCCATGGAACATCCAGTGTACATCTTTTGTTGGATATGCGGACGTCCATCGGATATTCGTCATATACACAAAGGATGTCCAGTGGATATCCACCGGAGAACTATTTTCTACCAGATTGGACATCGATAGGATGTCCGTTTCAGATCCATTAAAGGGTCAAGTGATTAAAATATTGGGTTATTAAACGGTCACTTCGATGTTGCATCAAGTGGAATTAATTAAATTATCAATGAAATCAAAATACTAAATCAACATAACGTGTTCTTCCGATATATTATTCTCAATGTTATACGTGAACGTCGATTCGAATGTGCGCGGTCGTTTTTAAACATGTGTGGAGACAACCCAAAACCGATTTTGGAGTCCATTGTCACAGGGGATTAAACAATGGTTCTATTTTACGATCCTCCATCGAAAAGTGAATCTATGGAATGGCGGCGACCTAATGAACCTCGTCCCAGAAAAGCGAAAGTTGTTTAATCACCGAAAAAGGTAATGGCCACAATATTCTGGGATTGTGAGAGCATTTTACTACTTGACTTTAAAGAGCGCAATACAACTGTGAACGGCACATATTATGCATCTTTATTGCATAAATTAAGGGACAGTAGTCGTGCAAAACGTCGTGGAAAATTGATAAAAGGTCCGAAGTAGCAAATTTTGGTGTAAATACGGTTGTAACACCGTAATACAACTTAGGTTGTGCAATGAGTTTGGTTACAATTTGGTGTAAAAGTCATTGCGCACATCTCTCACGCACGTGCCAACAACTGTATTTGCTACAATATTTTTGTAACCGGTCACATTTATCCGTATTTGACACTTTTCCCAAAGCAGTACACAATACGTTGTAGATACGGTATTTTCCTACGTTATTATAACGTTGTCGATACTTTCCTAAACTTTGTTATTGTTACGTAGTATCAACTATATTCAGACGTTTCTATTTACACGTGATGGTAACCGGGTTTGGATGTGTACGCATATATATACGCATTTCTAAAATAATCATTTGAAAATTCGTACGTTCCCACGTCCACGGAATTACTAGTTCAACCTTTTATTGTTGTACTGTTCTGCTATACATACCTGTATATTTAACTTGAGCTAATCAAACGCACTTAAAAAATTACACTATCGTTAAACTAAAAGAAAACATTGTTAAGGCTATATGTAGACATAGATCTATATTTCAGTTTTCATCTCTTTGAACTACATTCAACATAGACTAGAATAAACCGAGGTATAAAACACTTAGGGCCGGTTTTACAAGTGTTAGCGAGTGCTAACACTTTATCCCGAGAATAACTTATACTTATTGCTTTATTCTAGGTTTGTAAAACCGGCCCTAAGTGTTTTATACCTCGGTTTATTCTAGTCTTTATGTTGTATGTAGTTCAAAGAGATGAAAACTGATAAGTGTTAGCACTCGCTAACACTTATCCCTAGAATAACTTATACTTGCTTTATTCTAGGTTTGTAAAACCGGCCCTTAGACATTATATAAAGGTATAAAAGATTTAACTGTCCGCAAAATTAATACGTTTCCAGACTCTATAGAAATGATTATCACATTGGGAAATCACTGACCATAGCATAAACAACAGTTAGAAACAGAACCACACTTTAAACACATGCCAAGCATATCCAAGTACTAAATGTGACCAAATGATCAATTCATCGATACTTTTAGCAGACGCATGCGTGTATGATGTTTAACTTATAAGAAGCCTTATTCAGCATTATTTACGTGACTGAATTACAACCGCAGTTACAAACTTAACCCATTTGATATAAAAAAAAGGGAAATAAGTTACTCGTTGGCTAAAAAACAACTAAAATTACACCGGTTACGAATGACACTCATTTGATAATAATATTATAGTAACAATCTAGTTTTCCTATGACCTGATTCTGTATGACTTTGGCGTTTGATCAGATATCTTACCCACCTTAGGTAGGTACACTACTCTGACCTTTTGCCATGCCTTTGGAACCCATCCCCAGGCTATGCAAGCTTTGAAGATTTTTGTGAGATCCATTTCTGAAGTAGGGCCGGACATATCCCGTCAATATACAATATACATAATACTGTGGGCACATTGAAATTCCTCTACTGATGGCCGCATACATGAACATTTATCAATATAGGTATAGATATAAATTTCGCCAATGAAAGCCCTTAAAAAATAATGATTTTTGTTCATCAAATCTCGAGCGGTCGTTGTCGGCAGTGCGATGGGTATGTCGAGAATGGAATGAGGAAGCACGTACATCCCTTCAGCCGTGAGCGGGACGACTTATAGCACGCGAGGACCGCGCCATTCTTAGTCCGACAGACATAGCTACTGGTCACCTCTGTGTGGCATTTAACTACTTTTTAAGTGGAGCGAGCCCTTGTGTTCACCGTTACAAGGTCGCGTATGTCATCCTCAAGGCAACTTGGAACTGTTTTGCTGGCAGGAAGGGAAACCGCCTCGTCGTGTAGCGATGGTATGCGTTGCTCATGTGGTATACTTCCGCTATTGATGTATTCCCTCCCAGATGTGCCGCTTTCGAGGTGAGGGTAAGTTATGCTACTTTAGTAGTACTTCCATACTTTCTTTGTGTTGAATTACACGTTCAGATTATACAAGGTGTGCTCGTTATTTTTTTCCAATAGTGTATATTTAATAATTATACAAGTGGAAATAAATCAGGACGAAAAAGATAAGTACATAAAGGTCAAAAAAATATATATTAATTATTAAAGACGAAGACAATGGTCATGTTCAATTAGCACATTGGTGAATCACCGGTGGATATCTGATAGTGAAGTTGCGTACTGAATACCTACGCCATAAGAATTGAATTATTAGCGATGTAGACATTCAATGCAGTACTTCACTTATCGTTACTTACCTATGACTTACCAATGTAATAACTGAACAAGGCCAATTTTTAGGAATTTTTGTTATGCATTCAGCCATATTGCGTATCAATCAGCCCTATTGCGTATCAATACGTATAACGTTAACGATAATCGTTACGTTTGACCTTCAACATGTAGTCGTTAGTTTGATAGTGTGCGATTGCGTATTTCGTATTATAGAAACGACGTAGGTAAGTATCATCGTTTATATGCTAACAAACGACAAAAATTAAATACTGGGTTTAACCTGCATGTTATAACTAAACGCACATCGTCAAGTTGACTTTTTTTCTTTTCAACTACAAATAAATGGCCGCGGAAGCATTTGGTAACGTTTTAAACATGGTTGTATTAATGGAGTTACAACAGGTTGATGAACGGCAAGTTTATTAATTGTAGTTACTGGTGAAATATATGAATATATCACTTCTATAAAACCCCAATTTTAGTAATAGGTTAAAGGTTCTACGGAGTTTTATAAGAGACACAAGTAATACTTTCAAAGTTACCAGATAGATTTTATTAAATCTTTTAAAGCGGCTTTACACCGGAGTTAGTAACACGAGTTATTAACAAAATGTTATTAACTTGACAAAATCGTCCAAAAATTTCTTGTAACAAAAGCTAATAATACGTGTTATTAACAGAAAAATCCTGTTTGTAACAGGATTTATGTTATCCATCGAGAGTCGGTAAAGATCAAAGGAAGTTGATAACATGATTTGCCGCGCTTCTGAATTTCCTTGATATTTATAGGTATTATTTTATGTTTTAAAATACATATAGTTTCACTTATACTTAATGGGATTTAAAATTTAGTTTCGGTTATGAACCTAACCAAATATGACGAATTCATGTCAACAATACCAATTTACATAATGAATTACTACAATAATCACGGCGTTCACATAATTTTATTAAAAATTTACACATGTAAATATAATACACAAACATATGCACAAATTACCTGAATAATTTCTTTTAATTAAAAAAGTAGTTTTTATCATAAATAAAAATGTTTGTAACAATTAATTATTGTAAAATGATATTATTAAAACTATTTAACACCTAAGTTATGATAAAAAAATATTTACATTTCCTGATTATCTAAGTAATAGAATCCATTGTTTATTATGTAAGATGGATGAACACAATTAAGTTTCGTCAATCGTCGGTAACCAAAATGCCATATTTGTACATGCTGAAGCCAGCATCATATACTTGGGATTAAACTGAACACACTGTACCGGTCCAGGATGATCGGCATTCAGTACACATACTTTGTAGCCAGTATCCGCGTTCCATACATGAATGCGGCCGTCAGTTGATCCACTGAATATAAACTGAGAATCTGGACTGAAAGAAGCTTCAATTGGTATTCCTTTATTGTTCAGGTGGCCTGTGAATGTTTGCAGTGGGGTTCCATGGAATGCATCAATTAACCTTATAATAGATCCATTTGTACTTATCAATATTGTTTTGCCATCACGAGAAAATTTAAGTCCTGTCCAATCACATTCTTTTTCTTGTGTCAATTTGAACGTAACGAAGGGACCCTACAAACAATAAAGGTATCAAAGCATTTTACATATGTATATACACAATTGCTGTTGTGAATTAGTCAAAGCGTAATTTTGTTATAGCCATTGTATGCAGTACATATACATATCGCTAGTTTTAACAACATGAAGTAATTTTCTTTGCCACTTTATATTATAATAAAACACACAAAAATATATTTCAGACTTTTTGTTTTCTTTGTCTTTGGTTTAGTCGTTTCTTTTAATACTACTATTTCGTTATAGATACACAGAGGTACTAATTGATATTTGAAATTAAACTTCAGATGTGTATTCTTAAAAAAGGTACAAAAATGTACCGAACCATTGAATCTACAACGAAATAATACTATTATTAATGGATAATGGAGTAGGTAAGTTGTATCTGAGTTTGTATTTCAAAAAGTAGTTTCGAGTATATTAATAGTATAGAATAATAACCTAAATTTCATTTATAGTTAGACAGTATCTAGTTAATAAGTGTTCTGTTTTCCGTGTTCACAACAGTATTGTATGAAAACCAAAAAAATTATATAAAAATGATTTTAAAAGAGTATAGAGTTCATTTAATTCAAGTAAATTTAAAGTTACATTAATTTAACCTATTGCAATATATTTTGTTTTAGATACGTGTAGCTACATTGTAAGTTTTCGATGTATTATTTTACTGAAATTATAAAAAAAACTTATCGACTGTGTAAGTTGATTATTATTGCTTTGATTATAACTGTGATTTGCGGAGTATGCACCTATAGTCCTCATAATAGGTTGCTTCTTTTTAAAGACTCAGTACAAAACCCTAGTTCCCATTGGAAATTTCTTTTTGGGGGTTGTCGCAAGTAAGAGTTTAAAATATATGTATATTATAAATGTACCTAACTGTCTGTAGAAGTAACATTGGGGAGGTGGACAATTATAATTAAACGGTGAAGAATTTCGAAACACCTTTTTGGGATTTGATTGAATTAGTAGTATTAAAATATTTTCTTTATACAGGATGATCGAAGCAGTCGTCGAGCAACCAAACTTATGTTTTATTTTAGATAAGCTATTCGGTATTAAAATATTACAATCGATCCTGATAATTATTATAAACATTTGATATAACTTTAGTTGGGTCTAAAACTCATAGTTACGGAGAGAAAAGTAATTAAAGTTGAAAAACGCTCCATTTTTAATAAGAACCGAAAATGAATACTTAAAAATTAAGTGTATCACTTAAATGTGCTAAATTATTGAGTAAAATAAGTATAGTAAATTAAATATATAGGTACAACACAAAAATAAAACAAAAGGAAAAATTAAAATACAAAAAATATATACATCGTACTCAAACTCGACGTTTCGCCACTAATGTATGTATGTGGCTTTTTGTGGAGCAAAACTAGGCGAGAGGCATCAGGTCACGGTAATTCGACGTGTAAAGCACGCTAGAGGCGAAAACCTTCTGACAGTGGCAAAAACTGGGTGAGGGGCGACAAAAGGTCACGGTAATTCGACGCGTCAACCACGCTAGAAGCGAAAACCTCTGTCAGAAGGTTTTCGCCTGTAGCGTTCCTCACCTAGTTTTGCTCTTGAAGAAACCACTTACATTAGTAGCGAAACGTCGAGTTTGAGTAAGATATATATATTTTTTGTATTTTAATTTTTCCTTTTGTTTTATTTTGTATGGTATATATGTACTGCCTCTAGCGTGGTCTAAACGTCGAGTTACCGTGAGCTTCTGATATCCCTCACCTAGTTTTGCTCCTGAAAAGCCACTTACATTAGTGACAAAACGTTGAGTTTGAGTGAGATATATATTTTTTTATTTAAATTTTACCTTTTGTTTTATTTTTGTATTGTATATATTTACTTTACTATGACGCAGTCAAAACCCGGAAGCCCTCATAACAGACATTCGGACCGTGGAAATCTTCAATATCGTTTAATAATTTATTTGTTTGTTTTCTATTTTATTTCTTACCCATAGCTAGTTTTTATGTAAAAATTGAGAAATTCTGTTTAACATCTTAGATTTTTATAAGTATCCTTCTTAAATTTACTTTCTTCTGTACTTTGTCCAATTTTGGTGTATACGAATAGTAATCTAAATTTGTCAAATAATTTGCGTTATAAAAGAAATTTTTTACACACTTGTAAATACACAATTATAAATTGATAAAAATAACTTTACATGGACATAACACATACAAAATAATAAATACGTAGAAACTACGTAAAGTTTTGACTAATAACCTAATAAGTAGGACTTAGATTAATGGTAAAATCTCAATATTTATCACATAAGTAATTTCTCCATACCACTCACGGAGTTTTTAAATTTTTGTTGCGGCAATTGCAAATTTCGTTGTCTTTCAATCAGGGTCAACTGTTGCGCAATCGCTGAATTTCATGCATCTACACTTGCCTCCGGAATCTTATCGTTTAATACAAAATATACAATTAATTCTTTCTAAATCGACCAAAAGCTATACAAGCTTCATTCGGTTACCGACTGAGCACTCTACTATATCCACGGCGTTCGAGCTTGTATAGCAATGTTTTGGTTTATTACCAGAGAGCGGACTTACGCCGGCCGTTTTCGTTCCCGCAGTAGTGGGAGATGCGTCGAGACAGTAGCACATTCATACCGTACATAAAAGTCACGCGACATTGCTATCAATACCAACTTGTTCTACGGGAGCGTATATAAAACTCAATATTCCAGTAGCGCAGAGAACTGATTCAGTGCGATTGATGAGCATAATAAATACATACACGTGATGCGTATTTGTTTCCGCCTACTATCGCTAGCGAGCGACACTGTCTAAGCGTCTGACTATATCGAAAAAGGCCGGCGTAAGTCCGCTCTCTGTTTATTACAATAGCTATGTAAAGTACAACCAGTTAGAGCCACAATCTTACATCGCATGCGCTGTAGTTGCTTCTATATAATTTTCAGTTACATCTTGTTGTTTACAACAGCCATATTGCATTATATACCGTGTTTGGTGTCGTTTGCATTTTTGTTCATTTCATTATTTTAGTAACTGCAGTTTATTATTCGAGGTGTTTGTTTACGTAGAATTACTTTACAAACATTGTTGTATTTAGTGTATATATATTTTGGGTATTTTTTTGCATATATTTAAAGTTTTTGTTTTATTTCTGATATACCCCCCATATAATCTATACATCCTTTGTAGTGCTGCCAATATTAGAAAAATATAACATACGTATACGTGTTTAAATTTCGCACCTGTATAAATATGGCGACGTTAGTTCGGGAAAGTAGCCCAGTTAGCGCAAATCTGTACGAGTGATTTAACATTGAGCTTCCATTCTCACTTTTATCTCTGACCCTTGTTTATATATTTATAGTTATTCAACCGTTTGGTAGTTCGCGTGGGTGATTGATAGGGGGCGCATTGGGTAATGTGTCGCCATTCATAAATAATAATTGCGTAGGCGTAAAGTACGATTTATAGTAAAATATGAGAGCCAATAGGCGTGTTTTATTTATTATTATGGTGATATCAGACATTGGGGTAGATCATGATCTCATATCCAAACAACAGCAATCTGATTTTTTCTCATTTGTTTTAAATGGTGTTTAATTTAGTGTTGATTTTCAATATTTTTGATACACTTTTTAAGAACTTTTTTTGTATTGGGTAGATTCGGTTAAGTGTAGTGAATCATTCAACATTTAAGGCCGGTGATACACCGAAGAAACTAATTTCATGAAATTTGTATGTGAAAGATATATGAAAAAAAATTTTCCGGTTAGTACACATCAGGAAATCTTCTTATATATACTTGTTGCGTATACATATTTTTCTACAATATTTGAAGATATGTCTTTCGAGGAAGATGACGTGCTTTTATTGTGGGTAGATTGTATTGGGTAGATTCGGTTAAGTGCAGTGAATCATTCAACATAATCTTAAGGCCAGTGGACACACCGGAGAAACTAATTTCATGAAATTTGTATGTGAAAGATATATGAAAAAAAATTTCCCGGTTAGTACACATCAGGAAAACATATATACTTGCTGCGTATACACATTTATCTGGAGTATTTGCAGATCTTTCAAGGAAGATGATGTGCTTTTCTTGTGGTGGGCAAAGCGCAGACAGCGAAATAGAGTCATTAGGAGAAACAGACAATTTTGGATGCACCCTACTAATGAGAGAAATTTACAACATAATGCTACTGTTATTGCAGACGAACTTAAACAACTTCCTCGTACTGTTCGTATCCTTCTTTGGGCATATTTTCATAAGTGTATATACTACAGAAAAGGTACCTCGTTTTCTGCATTAGCCAACTATCAGTCGGTCAATGAAACAAGGGTAAGCCGAAACAAGTTACAACAAACAGAGTACGTTGCATTTCAGAAAACTTGTTTACGAAATCATGTCTGCTCTCCTGTCTCAGAAATGCCAGTGTATTTCATTTCATTTGAATTTAGCGTAGACCGTTTATAAAAATTAAAAATAAAAATAATTTTTTTGTATTTTTATATTATTTTTTACTACGATGTAAAATAAGAAACCGGTGTATCATCATCTAAGTTAACTTCGTATTTATTATTTTGGTTTTTGCCGTTATATTTATGTTGTTGAATAAAGGATTTATTTTTTACTGGACTTTACTTATTTTAATTTTTAATGCCTACAACTGCTTACTATTTTTGATAATATGAAAATTTATAACTTTCTACTCGTGGAGTAAATATTAGTGCACATAATTTGTAACTACCATTTACAATGTAAATATCGCTTGGCAATACATTCGTAATTATTATTCTGGAAAAACGCACTTTTTAACACAGAATATATCTTAAAAATAATTATCCTGGCTGTTTATGATATAAAATAAATATATTCTGACTGGTTTGTAATTCAAAGATAGAATGATGAAAATAGTTATACAATAAAAGAGCTGGATTCTGCAGGTTTACCAAATAGTATACTTTTGTAAAGTTCTTTTTTAATTTAATTTTACTTAGCACCTGGAAGAGGGGATTAGATTAAATTAATTGTGAAATCATATTGTAACTACATAACCTATTGCAGTCGTTGTAAACATAACCTATAAAACTTTAATATCGAAAGAAAGCTAAAAATGAGCCTGGAAATAAAAATATAATATGATAGAAAGCCACGCCCATTTTCATTCATAACCCCTAGTAACAAATTTACGGGTTGGAGGGCAGCACTGTACAATAACCCCGGTTGAATAGCTATAAATATATAAACAAGGCTCTGACTATATCTTAACCGCACCTTAAGCGATTTAGAAGCATCAGCAAGATGACAACTAAAGAATAGGACCGACTGACATTTGTTAAGATAACCGAACATTCCCAAAGGTACACACAGCTAGTAAAATTAAGGAATATTAAAATACATTTATTGATGTAGAGAATCACTTCTTGAATTTAATGAATAAATCAACAGAAGAACAAAAAAAATATTGTACAATATATGAAATACCAAAATCTGTTAAATAAGCGAGCTGTTATATGGCCTACAGCTTCACTTCTACGGTGTAAATTTTGAACTAATAACGTATTCTAGGATCCAAACTGCATTAATTTCTTCGATCTTATTAGTACTTCTTTGTCGCGTGTTCAGCCATAGAACTACATCATAGTGTTAAATCACGGGAACGATGTGCCTAAATTGTGCCTGTATTTTAACTAGTAATTAAATCTCCAAAAAATTCTCGGAAAAACAAAGTTTTCGTATGTAGTATGTATACTCGACACGAATTAGACTTCGAACGATTTTATTAAGCGACAGTGTGCTATCTTTGTCTTAGTCCACTCCCTCTACATTTAACGCGACCGTTTCTGCGATAATCGTAATGTTACATTACGAAAAATACGCTATTACCCTAATCGAAGAAACAGTCACGTTAAATGTGGACGGGACGGACTGACAAGGACACACTGTCGCCTAGGAAAACCGTTCGAAGACTAAAGGGGTCTACAGACGACACGATCCGTTGTACAACTGTAGTTGATTCGATGCTTTAAAGCGGTCTACAGACTAAACAATCGGCTATACAATGAGTTCTAACATCATAGTTGGTTTGACGGTCTACGTGTGGAGGAAAAACAGCGACTGACTTGTCTTTACGTTTTTATTTTCGACTTGTAGTACAAGTCGTACAACCGATCGTATCGTCTGTAGACCCCTTTAAGTCATGTTGAATGTACGTAAGCTACACCTTGTTAGAAGTAGTTTCCTGTAATTCATCATCATGTAACATATTTACAAGGGTAGCAAGACTTCCATTCTGTAACATTCAACATAATATCCTACAAATTCAACAACAAAGTATTTTTTGATACTATCTAAAATTTTGTATTTGCAATCGATATACTTTCAAAAAATATATAGTCCAAGAGCCCATGAACGCCAGACTTACGTCATAGTATAAAAGCTGAATTTTTTTCTGTGTAAAGACACTATAGTAGGTAACAACGTTTGGCTACTATGAACTTCGAGTCGTGGGCCCTTCGACAGGTAACAGGTAGCAAAGGTGGGAAAAATCGCTACTTAATTACGTCATAGTATCAAAGCTGAAAATTTGATATGTTGTAGGGATAATTATAACACACCACCATCCCCATTGCCAGACACTTTGCGTGGGCCCTTCCCTCCGCCAGACACCCTTGAAGTTCATTATGACGTAATTGTACTTACGTCATAGTATAAAAGCTGAACTTGAAATATGTTACTTCAGCAACTATTTGAAGATGTTCCCCAAGCAGCCAGACACTTTCCATGGTCCTAAAGCCGTGCCAGACACACTTAAAAAAAGACTCAAAATGTCTTTGTATTTAATTTTCTAGGAGAACGGTAGGTCGTAAAGACAAATTTTATGAACAAAAATTGTAGAGAACAATTATATCTATAATTTATCTCGTAAAAAAAAACGAAAAAAGTGATTTTTAGAAATTCCAGCGCCCTCTAGTTCGTGCAATTTTGATCGCAGCTCAAGGTTTCTACGAGATAAATTATAGATATAATTGTTCTCTACAATTTTTGTTCATAAAATTTGTCTCTACGACCTACTGTTCTTTTTAGAAAATCAAATACAAAGAAATTTTGAGTCATTTGTTAACTACGTCTGGCACGGCTTTAGGGCCATGGAAAGTGTCTGGCTGCTTGGGGAACATCTTCAAATAGTTGCTCAAGTAACATATTTCAATTTCAGCTTTTATACTATGACGTAAGTACAATTACGTCATAATGAACTTCAAGGGTATCTGGCGGAGGGAAGGGCCCACGCAAAGTGTCTGGCAATGGGGATGGTGGTGTGTTATAATTATCCCTACAACATATCAAATTTTCAGCTTTTATACTATGACGTAATTAAGTAGCGATTTTTCACACCTTTGCTACCTGTTACCTGTCGAAGGGCCCACGACTCGAAGTTCATAGTAGGCAAACGTTGTTACCTACTAACTGTCTTTACACAGAAAAAAATTCAGCCTTTATACTATGACGTAAGTCTGGCGTTCACGGGCTCTTGGACTAATAGGCTCAACAGTCTTTCTCTGACAAACAGCTGCCCAAATGCCAATTTTCTCTGCATGCAGTGGTGCTTCGACAACAATGTGCGTTTCTAACTGTTGACATGCCAATGCCGTTTTTACGATTCTTATATAGTTGCTCTCAATGGCAAATACATATTAGGTTTGTTCCAACAAAATATTGGCAACTAGTCGGCGATAAGTGTATGTATCGCTCTACTGCGCATGCTTGGTTGCAGACAAGTTTCGGATTAGGCGATTCAAAAGTACTTGTTGGAACGGTTGGAACATCCACCTAGTCTGTGATGACAAGGCGCATGCGTTGCAATTGTACTACGTCGATTTGAGAAAAATCTTCAAATCGTTCTGATAGCCGGCAAACTGTCGGCAAATCACAGAAAATTTGTTGGAACGTCTGACCTGCCGTACGTGATCTTTAGTTCGAAGTTGTTGGAACGCACTTCTTATATTACGCATGTGCTATTCGATCACCGACCTGTTTCCAACGTTGTAGGAACAAACCTATTATGTAGTAACCGATCATGCGTGAGAGTCGCGTTGGGCGGTGGGAGGACAGTGAGATAGACGGTAACTAACTCGCAAAGAAGGAACACCTGCTAGGATATATAAAAGTATGAGAGCCAAATACATACATGTTATGATCCCATGTATATGTTAAATAAAAAACACATGTAATATATTAAATAAACATTTCAAAACACTATACAGGGTGTGGCGCGAAGAGTTTTGATTAGAAGTTTTTGGGGATGTGGTAATAGGCGAAATGTAAAATTTTATAAGATTGCACTATCGATAATGCTGATTTTAAATATATTTTCATGAATAATCTACTTTCGGTACACGGGAAGTACATACTACCAACTCGCTTATTTTAAATAGAACATGGTATTTTTTATTTTATTTTTCAATTCTCTATCAAATTTTGAGTAAATATCATGTACCATGTCCTATACTAAAAATTATTAGTTTTTGAGATATTTCAATTTTTTTAATTTTTCTAGAAAAAACAGTCCCAAATAAATCACGATATTGCTGCAAACAAACACGCTACTGACTTAAAATTTGACATGGCGAATTGCAAGACATCACTAAAGTGTCTCGTCCTTTGAAATGTAAATTTTTTTATATCAATTCCAACAATTTCGAACAATTATAACTCGCTTATTTCAAATACAACACCCTGTATATTATATCAGCTTTCAATTCCTATCTTCATTCTCGTTTAATTGATATTGGCATTCCCTATACCTAAATCTAACCGGGTTTGAGATATTTTATTATTTTACTTAACAATAACGAAACAAAGTAATTTGTGCCATACTTTTAATTTTCAAAAATCACGCATGCCTGGGAAATTTACAAAAAGGTAGTTCTTATCACTAATAAAGTACCTTTTTTGTAGGAAATACGACAAAATGTTATTAAGAAAAGTTATTCAGAATAATAAACTATGCAAGTATGCAAATTTGAAAAAGATCGAACATACTTTGAAATTCACAAAAAAGTTATTCTTTGCACTAATAAAGTGCTTTTTCTGCAAAAATTTTGTACACTTATATAAATTATTAATCTGAATAACTTTCTTAACAACATTTTATCGTATCTCCTGCAGAAAAAGCACTTTATTAGTGGAAAGAATAATTTGTTTGTAAATTTTCAAAGTATGTTCGATCTTTTTCAAATTTTGCATACTTGCATAGTTTATTATTCTGAATAACTTTTCTTAATAACATTTTGTCGTATCTCCTACAAAACAGGTACTTTATTAGTGATAAGAACTACCTTTTTGTAAATTTCCAAGGCATGCGTGATTTTTGAAAATTAAAAGTATGGCACAAATTACTTTGTTTCGTTATTGTTAAGTAAAATAATAAAATATCTCAAACCCGGTTAGATTTAGGTATAGGGAATGCCAATATCAATTAAACGAGAATGAAGATAGGAATTGAAAGCTGATATAAATACAGGGTGTTGTATTTGAAATAAGCGAGTTATAATTGTTCGAAATTGTTGGAATTGATATAAAAAAAACATTTCAAAGGACGAGACACTTTAGTGATGTCTTGCAATTCGCCATGTCAAATTTTAAGTCAGTAGCGTGTTTGTTTGCAGCAATATCGTGATTTATTTGGGAAAATTAAAAGCATGGCACAAATTACTTTCTACCCAAGCAGGGTTGAACCCCAGAAGATGAAATTTCAACTAAAACATTTACAGACTCTTATACCTATTCATGCGTCGATCCGGAGACACACTGTATGTAATTGGAAAACGTGAACACAACTAATAAAACATCCTACAAACTAAAATTCAGTAAAGATCTTAAACTCTAATACGATAACAGATGCGACGTAAATCTGTTTATGCAAGCGTCTCGATTGTATTCATTGTATTTCAATACTTCTATTCATTCGACTAGAAGGTTCATTTTTGCTTACAGCCTATCAGTCTGTTAGAGTCGAGTTGCAGTGAAAATATTCTCAATTTTAAATTCCGCCATAGTACATACATGATTATGTGATATAGCAATGTTTGCAAATTATTGTACAAAAGCCTGAAATTCATCACTGATAGAATAAACCCGTTCACCACTAAAATAAATTTCAACTGTGTACAGTTTCTGTTGCCCATTAAATACTTGTCAATTTCACATAGGTATCATTATTTACCAATGACATTTCTAAAATTAATGTCAATTCTCTCAGACATGACTGATATATCTATTCCACTCGTTTATGGTCTATACGGCGAAACAAAAAATTTTAGCTCGCTTTTTATGTATTTCACATATTTAACAGTGCTATACGGGTAGGAAAATATGTGATGGTCGACAGCACCGTGCATTGAAACAAACATCGGCAAATGTATCTATCGTGGAAAGGATGCACGACAAGTGCTGATTGGTAATACTCTATCAGCAGCGGCACAGAATAAACAGAAAGGATAAGTTTGTCGGAACCTTAGATATTTTATTGACGATTCTGAGTGACCTTGAGGCTATTGATGACATTTTGAAAATATGTCCAAGAATGTTGGCGGAAAAGATTGAATTTGATTTCAAGCATCTAGGTTAGATATGTTCGAAATGTTTTAAACAAGAATCTAACAACAAATTTTGCAGTTACTATGCAGAAATATCTATAATATTTAATCAAATGCTTTACTATAATATGACTATAATTAGAATAGTTGCACAACATACATAAACCAAGTAGGTAAAACCTACATATCACAAAATCACTAAACTCACAACTAAAAACTAACCTCCAAACACCTTCAAACAAACAATAAACATGTACAAAGAACATGTAAACAACATTCTAGAAATATTTGGACATATTTTAGAAATGGCGTCTGCCAGTCATGCGCACAAAAACCATGACATCAATTTTAAGGCTTTTGTCCTTTCTGTTTATTCTGTGGCACCGGTCTAGTATCATGCTCGCCGTTGAGAGTTATGTATCCATAGAATAAAGTTTCCTGGTATTCGCTATTCATATTTATACATTTAGTATTAGCAGTATTACTTATTTACCTAAGAAAAATGTTTAAGTTTCACATAATTAAAAACTTTAAATTTACATTCATTGACTGTCCATCAGTAATGAAAACAATACTCTTAAGAGACACATGTTACAAACGCTCTCGCATACTGCCTGACGCAGAATGCTGTGGCTGTCGTAAAATATATCTCCTACCACTACTTCGATTCTCGAAGAAGCGATGTGGCAACTTTGTTCATATATTAATATAGGATTATATGGAAACATAATGAGTCGATGTGTAATTTCCCTATCTGTATAAGTTTGTTACGAGTTTGCGTATTTGTCGCGTTTGTCGTATTTGTTTAAATAAAATAATGGTACGTTCTCTTTCTACGATATTAAGGGTTAAGAGAGCCTTGGGAGCACGCTCAGTCGAAACAGGTAGCAATTTTCAAATTACGCCTGATTTAACTAAGGATATGACTAAATTTGATGGTAGTACAAATGCGAAAGATTGGATTAGCAAAATCAAGAATATGCAAATAGTACACAGATGGCTAGACGCCTTTGCTCTTGAGGTGGCTCGAACTAATCTCAAAGGTAGAGTCCAGGGCTGGTGGTGTACGAAGCAAGGACATATATTTACATTCCTTGATTTTGTCGCATATTTCGAGAAAACGTTTATAATAACTTAAATCTACTAGATTTACGTTTAGATAAGTGTTCCTTTTTGAAACGAGATTGACTTTTTGGGATATACAGTCAACGAGAACGAGGTTACTCCAAATGCTACCAATGCAGAGTCTAAGAAGAACTAAGAAGTATCCCATACCCGGAAACCACGAGAAGCTTCATCGATTTATCGGGTTGTTGAGCTATTTCCGTCGTTTCGTACAGGGATTTTGATTCAAGCCACGAAGCCACTTCATGATCTTTTGAAGAAGAATAGTCGTTTTGAATTTACTGAAAAACATTTAGAGGCCTTTGAAACGCTAAAGAAACAACTCGCCTCTAAACCAGTTTTAGCTATACGTACTATATTCTCCATTAAATGACGCAGAGCTGCATTGTGCTGCTAGTTCGCACGGATTTGGAACGATATTGCTGCAGAAGTAGAGTGATGGAAATCTACATCCATTATTTTATTTTAGTAAAAGATCCAGCGAGCATGAAATAAAATATCACAGCTACGAGCTGGAATGTTAAGCCGTCGTGTACGCGTTAAAACAGTTCCATACTTACCTTCAAGGTATTCCCTTCAAGATACTTACCGACTGTGATAATTTCCGCCCAACGTTGTTGAAGAAAGATGTTATTCCGAGAAGTATGGGATGGTGTTTGCTACTACAGAATTACCACTACAATTCAGAGCACAGGTCAAACGAGCGCATGCAACATGTGGATGCATTAAGTCACCTGAACCATACCATTGAAAAATTAAAGACACTGCTAGAAGAATCAGAACACCCATTGTTCGAGTTAAGAAATGGATTGGTATACCGTAAGCAGGCCGATAAGATATTATTCTATGTACCTAGAAGTATGGAATACACCGTGATTTACACATATCACAGCCCAATGAGACATTTCGGTACAGATAAAACCCTCGAACTACTTAATAGGACTTACTGGTTTCCCAAGATGAGGCAAAAGAGCCACTATTTCATCAGTAACTGCCTTAAATGTATACAGATTAGCTGGGCAGTTATCTAGGAATAGGTAGCGATCCAATGAGTACGAGTGAACACAGCGTACATATGTGTTAATATTAAACAGACAAGTGCGGCGATCCCTTGAGCGCGTGACTAGCAACAACGCAAGTGACCGTTCTATCGCCGCACTCGTCTGTTTAATATCCACACATACATACATATGTACGCTCTATTCACTCGTACTCAGAGGTAGAAGGATATCTACACAATACATCGAAGGGCAGTTTACCGTTTGAGACCCCACACATCGACCATTACGGGCCATTACCGATTTCGAAGCGCAAACAGAAGTGAGGTGGTGGATGGATTTTCCAAATTTGTAAAATTGTACTCTTGCAAAAGCACGGATACTACCGAAGTGGTTAGACACTGACACTCATATTTCCGTAATTATAGTAGGTATAAGACAATCGTATCTGACCGTGGAACCTGTTTCACATCGAAGGCATTTGACGAGGTTATGACGAGTGATATTAAGCATGTTTTAATAGCGTTAAAGGCTCCCAGAGCGACAAACTGATGGATGGACAGCAGTTAGATTGGGATTGTTTCCTATGCCACGCAGAATTTGGACTTATTAACACTATAAACAGGTCGACAGGAGAAACCCCAGCAAAACTATTATTATTTGGTAGAAACTAATTAGGAACGACCCAAGATAACGTTGGCAAAGCTTTGGAAACATTAGATACATTTCAGTGCCATCTGAATTTAGAGGAGATTCGGGAAAAGGCAGAGGGAAAGATAAAGAATAGTCAAGACGCGAATAAACAGTATTATGACAGGAAGCGAAGAGAGCCTTGTAGATATGAGGCGGGGCAGTGTGTCATGATCTCCAATATAGATACCACGCCTGGAGTGAGCAGGAAGTTCATACCAAAATTTAGAGGGCCGTACCAAACTAAGGCTATATTACCCAATGATAGGTATGTAGTGGAAGATATTCCAGGATTCCAAAATACACAAACCCGTTATGAAGAAGTAATTGACGTTACAATACTAAAAGCTTACAGCTCCAATTAAATTGATAAAGAAATAACCACTCAATTGTAATGTTAGCTGGGATTAGGTGATTTTCTTTTCCTTATGTGTCATACCCAATTTTATTGTACCTTATTTATGCCTGTATTGTTATGTGTTAAGTTTAATTATGATCCTAAGTTAAATACTAGATCGAACTCGATCAAAAGTCAGGACGGCCAAGTTGTGGCCGTATTTTTCAATCTCCCGCTTATATGTGACTGTTGCGATGTTAAGATCTCGTCTAATCTACGTCTAATTTTGTCTATGGTTTTCTAACATTAATAACTTGTTTATATCTACATATACACGGTGCCCATCTAGTGCGCGGAAGTCCAATATCTTGGTTGATAAAAGACAATTGAATCTTTCCTGTTTCATGTGTCTAGTTTTTCAAGCCTACTACAACAAAAGAACTAATGCAAAATAGGTAAAGATATTATAAAAACCTGATGATAATAAAACTTGTCTAATAAACTTGTTGGATAATTTTTTGAACAGAGAACATTTCGAACAATTCCTTTGATTGCCTTTTTTAAATATTGTTTTTTTTAATGGAGTAAATTTGAACCGATGCATAAATTTACGCACTTTTTACTATGATATTGTGTTTTTATCTGAAGTGTTGAACTTAGATACAGAGAATGCTATAGCAAAGTTGTAGAATATTTTGTAGTCGTATTTTTCAAATCTCTCGTTTATATGTGACGGTTAGCGAGTAAGAACATTTATGTCGAGGATACGTAGAGAATAGCGTTATGTCGGTTAATGCGTTTATGTTATGTGCTTGTGTAACTTGTAATAATTGTACACTATTATATGTATACTTTAAAACTTATGTGTGTGTGTTTTACTTCGATCGGCCATCATTACAATTTAATTCTGCGTTTTACTAATACAGAGTGTTCCATTTGAATTAACGGAGATGTTTCTTCGTCAAATTTGACATTTTCTGCGAATCCCTGATGCTGTAGCTCACCACTCACATAATGTGTATGCAATTTGGCGTTTAATTTAAATTATAAGAAAAAAATTATGTACTGTATTCACCACTGGAAAGTTAAGTGAGTTCACCGAATGTGGCATATTTATATACGACAAGACTGCGTACTAATTTGCAATTCAAGGTTTTTATTCTTCGGCTGTACGCTGACCGATTTTAAACCCGACAAGGCTCGAAATATCTCCTACATTGCATGTGGTAACCATATGCCATGTTTAGTTAAAACACACAGCGATAAATAACTATGGAACCAGGAATGAAAACCACTTTGTAACACTACTCCAGAAAGTGAAGATCATACAGAACCTGTATTATTGTAATTTTAATGTACAAAAAACTACCGGAAAAAAGAAAACCTTCTACACCTAGTAGGTTTGTAACGGCGCGGCGGTGAAAGATCGATTTATTAATTAGGCTTTTTAGACTATTGATGACCTTTTGTAGTTTGACAGACTTTAATACGATAAAACTAAAATACTACTTGAGTGTATTCTATATATGTGCACACTTGTTTCTTTTTCAATTCAACTGTAACATGTTCTATCTCGCATCCTGCATTTTACTTTACATTTATCTATTGACGTTTCATGTAATGGTTCGATGAATATATATAATATATATATACTATATATATAATATTTATATACTGCTTCTATGTTTGTGTTCGTATAAGTTGTATAGCATATAAGTCTA
Organism: Holotrichia oblita; assembly: GCA_023690525.1. Lineage (NCBI taxonomy): Eukaryota > Metazoa > Arthropoda > Insecta > Coleoptera > Scarabaeidae > Holotrichia > Holotrichia oblita. The sequence goes on from CM043017.1 coordinate 61,985,364, forward strand.
AATTTAGATGAAATTTCAATCGCACCGTGATGTAAAAGTGCAAGAGGCCTGAAACACTGTTGATCTGATAAATAAACATGGGAAATTCGGTATACATGCCAGCAGCATACGCATTCAATTTAATATTTAACTTAAATTATATAAAAAAAACGCACTGTACTCACCATTGTAGGGTAAAGCGAACTCATATTTATCTACGTCATAACTGCATAATAATTTGCAGTTCAAGGATCATTTCATACGTACGGCGAGCTACCTTTATAAACCCAATAACGCTCAAAATATCTCCCGCCATGTACTATCTCTGACAAAAGAAATGAATCACCTATTTTGCGGGGTGCCGATAGCGATTTAATCGCTGATTTACTATTTGTTTGGTCAACTGTATGTCTCAGGTATACGGTTTTACATATTTATGTATAAAATACGCTTCAGTTTATATCGGCATATATGTATATGGCGACTCTTAATGAGAGAAGTGAGCAATTGCACCCCATCAATTTTGAAAAAATCAAACCAAGCGGCGACTAAATGGATTGTTACTTTATCCACTTTCACATCGAATGACATTTATTCACTTTTGACATTTAATTTGAGGTTATAAACTTTGGAATGCTTTGGTTACAATAAAATGTCAAATAATAAATGTCATTATGTGGTAGTGGCTAAAGCAACGATCAAAAGCATTTTCATAGCCTACACCAATTATGCTTTTTTTTTCGAAATATGATTTCACGCATGGCACGTTATTTATTTATTACGTATTCATAGTTATTGAACAGGAACATCAGTGATCGGCGCGCGTAACAACCTACATGATGGATAAAATGATATCAGAACGTACTTGTACGACCTATGTATTGTGTAACTGCTGCTTCTGATGCCGGCCGGTTTTAAAATAGGTTTAAGGCGAGATTTCGGCTGGCAAATGCAAGCAGTAAACGACGTTGCTTCATAGACAAATTTCTCCTTTATTGATAGATATATTAATCTGATATTTTTTGTAGTCACAAAGAAACAATTATTATTGAACTCTACAGACTCCTTTTCTATGTTTTTCATTAGGGGATTCTTATAAAAAATTGCAAATATTGTTGAAATTAGACAATTTCAACATATTATTATTCAGTCTGTGGTAAAAAATAAAGCAAAATATTTCTGTACAGTTCTAGAACTGACTTTCATTTATTTTATAAAAAATACCCATAGCTCTAAAAAATTCTGTAATTGAGTAATACGTCTAAGAAAACACCTTGTACCGAAAAATTTGCAAGGATCGCCGCCTAGACTTGTGAGGGGAATACGCTCCCACTTAGGTCCTTCTCATTGGATTAGGCCAATTGCGTCTCTTTCGCGGCTGGAAAACACGGTGCTTGCGCGGTGAATAGTGCGGTTTTTTATATAGTCTGTCTAGTATTGAATATTATACGATGTTTGTGACAATTATTGTGTGGTTTGTTTATCGTTTTTTGGAATAATTTTTCTAGACAATGGATAATTTTACAACAGAAACAAAGACATTCGATAATCTTTTTTTGTTTTATTTTAATTTCCAATATCCATTTTTTATTAGAGAGAGCTAATTTTTGTTTCTTGTGAATTAGAAAATACTGTTATTTTTTTAAAATTTATATGCTTATTAGAGATTAATGTTTTGTTTTGTTTTGTTACCATATTTATAGAGAATTTGTTTTTGGCTTTGTATACTTTTTATTTAACGGAAAATATACATGTCTGTTTTATTTACTTATATCACCATTTTACTTATACTCACTTTCATTGAAAAGAAAAGAAAAAAAAACAAAACGGAACGATACAAAAGATTATACGAACCTGGTGACGTTCAAGCGGCCGACTTCTGCCAAATATGTTCTTTTACAAAAGAATCAAAAAAGAAAAAAAGTATGCTTCATCCTAAACATTCTCTGTTTTACTCATACCGTAATTAAATATATTTGTTTCATTTTCAAGAATAAATTTATTATTATTTTTGTAGGACCTAACTGTACTATCTACGTTCCAGAATAAGAACGAGTGATTCAAATACCGCGCCGAAAAGCTACTTATTTTTGAGCTCTTGCGCTGGCAAGTTCAATATTGAAAATAATGTATGCGATATCGGTCATATTTGTTTACTTTTTAGTATGCAAGTATAACCTCTCAACGTTTTGTATTTTTGTTCCATTATTATAACATTTTCCCGTTATACTTAAAATATTATGATATAATTATATGAGGAACAAAATTATTATATACATAGTTAGGGGGGTACGTTCATCTCAATTAGCGTTTAATTATATACATAATTATTTATGCACCTAAATTATTTTAAACTGCGTAAACTGAGTTTTGGCGCGGTATTTGAATCACTCCTTATTCTGGAACGAAGTATAAATAACTTATTATTTTATTTTTCCTGAATTTTGAATCCATTCATAATCACCATAGAAATAATACTCTACACAGTGTGACATATGTTTTAACTTGCATTGTTAGGAAAACTTTTAACAAAAAAAAAGATTTATCACTCAGCCTTTTGAAGACATAAACAAAAACTAAAAATGAAACCTCTCAATATAAACTCAGCCGTTTTTGAAGTATCATAAACAATAAAAAACTATTTATTGTAAAATGATAAACCTCTCAATATAACTAACTCTTAGGTGCAAGAAATTAATCTCTCTCTAAATTTATTTTAAAACGTTTTTCCTGCGTTTTTCTTAAATGTACATAGAAAACATCTAAATTATTCAAATCGACAATAGAAATATATTCGTAAAACAAATCTCGTTTTACATATTCGCTCGTTGACAGTGTTCTGGTTTGGAAGGGGAAACACGTGATGCATCTGTACTCCCTATTCTCCTTTCGAATCTGAACATGCGGTCGGTCGAAATCTCGCCTTAAATTATTTTAAAACTTGATATTCTACATACATAGCGTAACTGGTACATAAGCAACTAATGATCGTTTATGCAACCAAATTTACTCGTAATGAGCAATGCCCAACCGTTGCTCCGTCAAGCCATTAACATTACATTAAAGGGGAGAACTGCGTTTTGTTCTATACTTCCATATCGTATAATACATAGCGTGTGAGCAAGATATCCAGTCTGCTCACCGCTGTTGTAGGATGAATTTCGTCTCTGCGTTACAGAATAACACGTTTTCGAGGTTAACGTATGATAAAAATCTTAAACGGCCGATGCCTCGATTATGTTTAAAAAATAAACAATCTGTTAAAGGTAAAGACGTTATAAGAAAATTCAAAATGGATATTTATCAGAAAAATGACTGAATTTGTGGGTGTGAAATTAAAAATACTTTGTTTTTTTTTTCTGTGTCTTTTGTATTATACTTTTTAATTTTGAAATTATGCACTCCCTGTGTGAACCACCCCGAGCCGCCACTGATATGTATATTAAAATATACAGTGTGGAACAGCCAAATGGAATAAATTCGATAACAAATAAATGAGGGTGTATTGGGAAAAACGCTTGGACACGTCGATTTGTATTTTTAAATGCGCATTTTTTTCAAAAAAAAATTATACAGGGTGTGTCATGTGACAGTGGCCAATATCAACTTTCTTATTTTAAATAGAAACCCCTGCATATTATTTATTTTTTGGGTTCTTCGGATAATTCTAGACATAATTCATGTACAATGTCCCATACCTATCTTCAACTGTTTCGGAAATATTAAGTGTTTTTAGATTTATTACGAAAATTAACATTAAAAAAAGAAAATTATTTTATTTCACAAATTCGCAACATTACATTAAAAATCTAATAAGTCATACTGATTATTTCTTAATAATGTAAAAAAAAAACAAAAAACATTAAAGTTAATGTAGTAAATGTTCAAAATGCTCGCCGCGAACGTCTTGGCAACATGCTAATCTGGTATAGAAATGTCTTCTAACATTACTCAACATCTCAGGCGTGACTGATCTAATCGCAAGCGTGATTCGTCTTTTTAAGTCATCTAAGTTGAGGGGTTTAGTTTTGTATACAAGACTTTTGACATATCCCCACAAAAAGTAGTCTAATGGCGTCAGATCAGGAGATCGTGCTGGCCATTCTATCCACCGATTTGGAAGAATTTGGTTCAGGTACTGCCGGACATTGATTTGGAAATGGGGCGGTGCTCCATCTTGCTGAAACCATACTGTATTGGCAGGAACTTGTGGGTTTGCTGGATTAGGATATAAGTTTGCGAAAGTTGGCACGACATTATTTTGGAGCAGTTCCAAATATTTATCTCCATTCAAGTTACCATCAATGAAAAAGGGACCTACGATGTGATTTCCAACAATTCCTGCCCAAACATTAACTTTTTCAGGATATTGCGTATGTTCCTCTCTCATCCAATGAGGATTCTCATTAGACCAATAGCGGCAATTTTGACGATTAGCATGGCCGTGAAGTGTAAATGTGCTCTCATTAGAAAATAAAATATCTTCTAATTGGATCACATTGTTATCTCACATTGCCATCATCTGTTCACAAAAATACGTTCTCCTATCGAAATCGTCTTCCATGAGCTCCTGAGTTGGCATCATTTTATAGGGATGCATTTTACTTTCGCTTAATGCTCGAAAAATTGATGTGTGGCTAATGTTGAACAGTGGGGCTGCTTTTCGACCAGAATTATGTGGGTTTTCTTGAAACTCAAGCATAATATCCAATTTCGTATCATCACTTACTGCATTGGCAGCTACTTTTTTAATATGTCTTACATGACCAAGCTCGCAAAACTGTTTTTCTATTTTGCTAATTGTTCCTTGGGATACAGGCGGCAAATTTAGAAATTTTTCGTGAAATAAGCGAGAAACTTCCGTTTCTGTCCGTGTGTTATCTCCATAACCAATCATTTGTAGAATGGTTATTTTGTGCATTTCTGTTAAATTAACCATTTTTCTGATATTATTACGTACAGTTAACGAAATTCAAACGACAATACCACTGACATTGATCACTACTGTCACGCAGGCAGACAACATGTTGCTAAGGCTATGAGTTTTTACGAAAATAAACAAAACGGTCTTTGTATTTTTTTAATTTCATATCAGTAAAAAGGAACGCAGCAATGGTTTTTGCTTACTTTATCAATATCAAGAGCTAAATGGGAAATAGATTTTTAGTGTAATGTAGCGAATTTGTGAAATAAAATAATTTTCTTTTTTTAATGTTAATTTTTGTAATAAATCTGAAAACACTTAATATTTCCGAAACAGTTGAAGATAGGTATGGGACATTGTACATGAATTATGTCTAGAATTTTCCGAAGTACCCAAAAAATAAATAAAATGCAGGGGTTTCCATTTAAAATAAGAAAGTTGATATTGGCCACTGTCACATGACACACCCTGTATAATTTTTTTTTGAAAAAAATGCGCATTTAAAAATACAAATCGACGTGTCCAAGCATTTTTCCCAATACACCCTCATTTATTTGTTATCAAATTTATTCCATTTGGCTGTTCCACACTGTATATACTTTTAAGCCTTAACGTATCACTTACAACCTCTTGCATTTGCACAACAATTAGTATACATATTTAAAATTTATTATTATTATTAATAATTAAATTTTTTTTATTCAATACGTCAATCAATATTTCCTGATATACATACAATATGTATATAGTACCATTATATCATATAAAATAATTCGCTATAGGGCGTACAAAGGGACGAAATCAAATAAAATACTATGAAAAAACAATTTAATCTGAAAAAATGATTATTTATCTACGACGACAAAATACATGATGAAGTAGTTTGCAATACTTAAGAGGGTCGTCTATCAGCTGACTGTTTTACAGCGGTGCCATATTTACATAATTCTATAAATCGTTTGCTTGATTTTATTGCAATATAATTTGAAAATTGGGTTTCATACACATATTTCTACAAATATTTTATATTATTTTATATATATTTTATATATACATATTTTATATTATTATATACAATTTTATCCATTAATATTCGATATTAACTTCACAATCTCTATTCCCGTTTACCTTGATAGGGAAATAGAGATTATTCAATTAATTTATAGATTTAATTATTCAAATTTGCCATGAGCATGCAAAATACGTCTACACATGTCTGTATGAAGCCCAATTTTAAAATACGGTTTAAATAAATTATAAAAACATTATATTATGAGAAAATTTAATTGTGGCAACATCGCCAACTGTCAAACGGTAATCGGCCCTCTTAATAATTCACAAAGATATTTTCTATTATTGTTTTTTGAATGTTGTAGTTAAACTTAGAACAGTAATAAACGGTAAAGATTTACTGCAAATAAGTATACAGGGTGACTGGTAATTAACCGGCCCGTTTTTGACATATTGTGCTTTTTTGTTTTTTTTTTTGGAAGTTTACTAATTACGCTCACTCAAACTTAAAATTTACGAAAATAATGGAGCTTTTTCTCAATTTTTCAGTTTGTCTGCGTAGAGGACATCTCAACACACATTATTTAACGGTGACAATTACGTTAAATACTTGGAAAATTAAAACTTCTGCTTTTGATTAAACTGTAGACACAACCGCTACCTTTGTGACTATTTATTTAGCGATTGTGTCTACAGTTTCATCAAAAACGGAAGTTTTAATTTTTTTTCATTTTCCAACAATTAACAATAAAGGTTAACTAACACGAAAAAAATCTACTTAACATAACATTTCAGGAAAATGTTGAAGATGATAATGCGATAAGACATTAACACTTCGAAAGGATCATCATTTTCTATAGCCCATCTATAATCATTTGTAATCACCCTAATAATCTATAAATCGATCAGATAAACGAATATATGCATACAATATAATAATACAATCATTGTAAAATAAAAGTATTAATTATTTGTATTACCAAAAAAGTAGCATTTTATATATGGCAAATTATGTGTATACGACGACTAACACATACATATGTGTATTGATAAATATTACAGCGGACACTGTGATACTGCTATTTGTAGGTGTATTAAATTTACAGTGCATGGCTATTGCGGAAGATATTACTATATACCTAATGTCTTTCTACTTATGTCTAAAATATTTTACAGCATACAGCCGCTGGCACTTTACAGTTGACCAAGTTGTTTGTCTGTTTATATTTCGCTACCTGATTTAGTCCCGAGGAAATTTTATGGCTTTTCGATTCAATTCTTGTGTCTTTTATAGTACATACGTGGTACAGATATACCATGTTTACTGATAAATGCTTGCGAGTATAATTTGGTTCTTTTATAACGTCTGAATCTTGTGTGTTATTTTGCAAAATTCAAATGGTTACATTGTTTAGATGCTATGTTCGTGAGAGTGGTCTAATACTAATCAATAATATTTGCTTTAAATATTTTAATAAAATCAAAGTCTGTTTACTCATTTTGTCATTAAACATAATAATAGAAAACAGAAACATAAATAAGAAGGATGAAATACATAAAAAATACTTTAAACGATTTGTATCAATTAGAATTATAACTAGTTGAATTGTGCTATACAGCGACAGCTAATTAGTGAGCTTAGGTATAATTACTAACCACAATATGGCTAAACTATTAACCTATCATGTTACAACTAGGACTGTGCGAGGTATTGATACATCATCCAGTATTTGATACTATTATTGGTATCGATTTCCCGATAGGGGAGATTGGGGTATTAGCGCGATTGGGGCAAAAGCGCGAAGTGTAGTTTCTGTAAAAGTATTACAGATGGCAATTGCAGCTATAAATTAAATTACAGGCCTCATAATCCTTGCTTCAGTTTCACGAGGAATACCGGCGCAAAAATACACGAGCAGATGTGAAAAAATCATAAAGTTTTGTTTATGCCGAAACTTCTTTAAGCTACGTTCTAAACCCACTTGGAAAAGGTAAAAATACGTGTTCTTCCTTAATTCTTCAGTTTTATTTTGTAGATTACTTATATTTCTCTCTGTTACAAGCTCAAACAGTTTCCAATCCGTTCGTTATTTATGCTTATTTATTATGTTGTTGCAATATGCCGATTGGGGCAATAGCAGGATCACGGTATTGGCCCATACGATTGTGTCATTACCCCATCCTTACTACATGTGCATTTCTCGATTTACGCATGGTGTTTTGGTATTTCTGATGGTTATAAATTATGAATATAAGGTCACAGTGCAGAACCAAAGATCTTGAAATAGTTCTGGAACAGATCAGAAGAAAATTCGGTAGCATCGCAGAATCTAGTAGAATTTATACGATCCCGTGTTCAACTATTAGGGATCATTTAAAGAACAAATGTCGAAATGCTTTGCAGATGGTGGTTATTCCTAAGCAAGATGGATGACAACCAGTATCTACTAAGGCGCAAGAAGCGGAACTAGAAAGATATGTGATAAAATTGTCACAGTCATATTTTGGAGTTTCTATTCTTGCTTGCAAGTAACAAACAGATTTAAAAATAAAGAAAACGCGAAGATTGCAGGATGAGATTTTTATTACAGTTTTATGAAGCGGCACCCAAACGTTTCATTAAGATCCCACGAGCCTACAAGTTTAAATAGAGTATTAAGTTTCAATAAAACTGAAATCGATCTTTTTTTCAAAATCTCTCGTACCTTTATGACAAGCACCACAAGCGGTATACACACCGTCCACAAGCTCTCCAAAATTTTAGCTAGCAAACGCATAAAGCAAATTGGAAAAGTGCTGAACGTAGCGAATTGATTACAATAATATGCTGTTTCAGCGCAATTGGCCATTATGTTGCACCATTTCTTGTGTTTCCACGAAAACTGATGAACGATCGCTTAATGAAGCATGTCCCTCCAGAGTCAAAAGGATATGTATTTCATAACGGCTGGAGTAACTCGCAAATCTTTATCGAATGGATGAGGCATTTCGTCGGTCAAGTTAGACCTTCCAAAACTAATCGTGTTTGTTTAATTCTGGATAACCATGAGAGCCACATCTCGTTAGATGTTTACGACATAGCTAAAGAAAATGGAAACGATATATTGACTTTCTTTGGCCCACTTAAAAGAGCGTACAATAGCCAATGTGCTTATTGGATAAAATCCCACCCTGCAAAAAGAATAACAGTTTATGAAGTGGCAGAACTTTTCGCACAATCTTATACGAAAGTTGCCAATCAAGACAAAGGCGAAAAAGGTTATGAAACCGCAGGAATATATCCGTATCAGCCCAGTGTTTTTTCCAGGAAGATTTTGCAGCATCGCGTGCGCTTATACACAACACAAATGTGGAATCCAATTCTCAAATAGAAATTCCCGAACAAATACGAAAAAACAATACACCAACACCATCCTCAAGCAACCACCTCAATTTATCATTAGGAGACATGATTCTTTTACCATCAGCAGCTAATGATGAACAAAAATCAAAGAGAAATTATAGAAAGAAACATTCGACAATTTTAAGCGCAACACCACAGAAGAAAGAATTGGAACTAAAAGAACAAAAAAAAAGCAGAAACAAATAAAGGAAACTAGACGAAGAATCAGCAAATCAATAAATAAAAAGAAACAGGCTAAACTCATAGATCATCAAAGCGAATCTAGCGAGGAGAGTGATCCGCATCTACCATCATCCGACGACGAATTCAGTGATGAATATGAAGAACCTCTGAACCTGAAACTTTCACGGGAACCTTTAAAGAACGATTATGTGCTCGTAGAATTTATGACATAACCACAAAGTTTATTACGTTGGACAACCTTTATCTGATCTTGATGACAACAGCGATTTTGAAATATTATATTTCAGAAGCCTAAAATTAGGTGATAAATTTACTCTTCCTGCTGTTCTGGATATTGCACTAGTAAATAAAGCTAAAATAAAAATGATATTGCCTACACCCTAACACAAGGGGTCACCAAGAGACAGCAATCTTATTTATATTTTAGGGCATTTTAAAAGTTAACTGATTAGCCTCGAATACTTAAGTTTTTTGTGAAATAGAGTTTTAGTTTGTATTAGTATTTTCAGATTTTGTTACTTTTTTTAATGTAAAATACAGAAATAAACTTTTTTGCATTTAAATGTGTAACATTATTTAAACAAAATAGCGTTTTGAATAAAAAAAAAAAATTGTTAGTTCTATATTTGTTAAACCAAATGATTCATTGACGATGATTACATTCTATAGATCACTTGCTATCATTAGGCCGAGTTTTACATTAAAAAAAAAACATAAAATGTAGATTTTATAGAATTTTTAAATTTTGCCCACGCTAATACACCAACCTCCCCTGCCTTGTATAACGTCGGCGTCGGTGTAAATACCAATACAGTACCTGTTCAATATTTAATTTTTTTATTGGCGCTAAAATTTTGTGCAGTCAGAATATAACGTAAATGAAAAGTGCGTGTGTGCATACATGTAACGAACAATCAACAACCTATCATAGTAATATGTATTATTTATGTGTTAATAATAAAATTCTTAAAGTTAACTTGAGCTCAATACAGTCCACATTATCCTACCCATATTTTTTGGTCCATGATGCATATAAGGCTCGTTCCAACACACCGTTCGATCGATACTTGGACGAACGGGTCTCTGCGCAGAATGAATTTAGTGTTCCAACACAACGTCTGACCGTGATATGTACGAACAACCGTTTGTTCCTACACATTGTTAGGCGGTACATGAATCGGTACGTGCACGATCAAACGAGTACGTAGATTTTTACCGAACCATTTAGCTCCGGCTGTGCCAGACATGCGCAGAACGTAATAACCTCAAACGATTTGAAGTCCCTCGATTGTCAGCAACTGTCAGTATCTCTTTTGATCTATACTTGATTTTTGTGTGTTATTACTGTTATTTGATATTTTGTTTTATCAAATATGAGTGATTCAGATACGGAGGATTCTCTGATGACATTAAGACCATTCCATCACAAAGCGATGAGCGGATCAGTCAACTGTAATACAATGTTAACGCATGCGCATAAAGTGATTCATGAACAATACATTGTACGATACACAAACTGCGTGTTGGAACGAACCTATAGATTAAGGGGCTATTATCAATTGGTGGGAAATTTGAAATTGCGTTATTTTTACTTGCAATAATTTTTTGTGAAGAATGATTATAAACAAGAAATTATTACTGGAATATTAACATTTAATTGGAAATTGGTGGACGAATAGTAAGTGACAGAAATTACGTGTTTAATAAAAAAGATTTTATTTTTTATTTTTTAAAGTAAAGTATTTCAAGAGTTATAAACTTATTCGTCCACTAAATATGAACGGGAATAAGCATGGTGTACATTATAAAAAGAAATATAATGCTAAATAAAAAAGAGTATTGCAAGAAACGTATCCGGTAGTAAAACAGATAACTGTAGACGTTCCAAATGGTTTAACACCTTTCTAAAAGAGGGGCACATCATCGCCGCAATTACTGCTATTCGAATTTACTTTATATTCCTTTTTACGTGCTTATACCCCTTTCACGACATGTCTCTATGTCACGATCTTACTATCTCATTTTGTATATTGCTGTCTTTCATCTCGCAGTATGATCGACAATTGGTGACATAGAGACATGTCGTGAAAGGGGTATAAGCACGTAGAAAGGAATATAAAGTAAATTCGAATAGCAGTAATTGCGGCGATGATGTGCCCCTCTTTAGAAAGGTGCCAAACCATTTGGAACGTCTACAGTTATCTGTTTACTACCGGATACGTTTCTTGCAATACTCTTTTTTATTTAGCATTATATTTCTTTTTATAATGTACACCATGCTTATTCCTGTTCATATTTAGTGGACGAATAAGTTTATAACTGTTGAAATACTTTACTTTAAAAATAAAAAAAAATCTTTTTATTAAACATGTAATTTCTGTCACTTACTATTCGTCCACCAATTTATAATTAAATGTTAATATTCCAGTAATAATTTCTTGTTTATAATCATTCTTCACAAAAATTATTGCAAGTAAAAATAACGCAATTTCAAATTTCCCACCAACAACTGATAATAGCATCGTTAAATAAGATTTGACATCTAAAGAATAGGATCGACTGACATTTGTTAAACTAACCATGCACACATTCGAAAGTGTACACACAGCTAGTAAAATTAAGGAATATTAAAATACATTTATTCATGTAGAAAATTACTTCTGAAGTTTAATGGATAAATCAAAAGAAAAACAAAGAAACACAATATATTAAATACTAAAATTTGTTAACTAAAATGTGTTATATGGCCTTCAGCTTTATACCTACGGTGTAAACTACGATTAACAGAACTAATAGGTGGATTATTAATTTCTTCGATCTTATTCATAATCCTTGGTCGCAGGTTATTATCAAAAACAGGAGTTACAGAATTTTTTTAAGTATGGCCATAAAATGAAATCACACAGTGTTAAATCGCGGGAACAAGGTGACTAAATTGTGTTTGTATTTTAACTAATAATTTGATCACCAAAAAATGTTCTCGGAAAGAGTTTTCGTAAGTGCCACGTATGCATGTAGAATATTCATACACATGCGCAATACAATAAAGAAACAGTCATTATGTAGACGATGCATTCAGCATGTATGTGAAGCAAAGCGATCTTTAATAAAGCTTACTAATTTATAATAAAACAAGTTGTTTTATAAATAATAACAGCAGACGTCGGACAAGACATAACAGTAAGTAGCATATACATAAGCTACATCTTGTCGGAAGTAGTCTTCTGTAATTCATCATCATGTAACATATTTACAGGTATCAATACTTCCATTCTATAAAGTTCAAGCATTTTTTGGATACTGTCTAAAATTTTGTATTTGCAATCGATATGCTTTCAAACAATATAATAGGTCCAATAATCTTCTATCAAACAGCTACTTAAACTCGAATTTTCTTCGGATGCAGTGGTGCTTCCGCAAAAATGTGCGTTTCTAACTGTTGAGCTACCACTGTACTTTTTACGATTCTTGAATAGTTACACAAAATGGCAAATACATACATAGTGTATGTATACGTAACGGCACACGTACGGCATATACTGATACTGATTGACACTATGCTCCTATCTATAGGAGCGGAAATTACAATCATTTTGAATCTCTCTTTATGTACATACGTACATACACTGGCTGACTTGCAATAAAATCTGGTACAGTTTAATGTCACATTAGCTTATTTTTTAAGATTATTTGCCAATGTAAGCTGACTTCAGATTTGACATTCAATAGAGGTTATGATGAGTTATGAAAGTATAGTGCAACCAAGTATGTAAGATCATTATGAAATCAATAGTACAATTGAGGACTGAAGCAGCACTGTCGAACGTGGTACATACGTTCGGAGACAAAAGTTTTGTGGCGTAAAATTTGAATTTTTTACAGATAAATAGTAAAATAGAGACAAATGAGCAGTAAATAACGAAACTGTACTTGATTGTCAAATGTGAAAAATGAGAGTGCGCGGATGAATGCGGTCACATTAAAATGCAAGACACAAACTATTTGCCTTATTCATATCAATCAGGTACTTCATGATGCAAATTATGTAAAAAAACATATGAGTTGTACAAATGTTCCACATTTTTAAAACTAAATTCAATATCACACATAGAAACTGTCAAAAAATTAAGTCTGCTTTAATTGCTTACGTTATTCACATAATGTATCACAATGTACACTGCTCGTCAGAAGTAATGTCTCTTCCTAAGACGTAAAGTATATCAAAACTACGTTATGTTCGACCGGTCTCAGCTTAGCTATAAATACGGCTGCAGTAGGTAAACACCGTAACTATTAGCAGATTTAAGAGCAATTCAATATCAGTAGTGCATTATATACTTTCTTTTACAAAATTATAATACATACAAAGTACTAATAATAAGTTATACGCTGTTTTAAATTAGGTAATGCTCAAAGGATATTTAAATGTAAATTATATTTATACATTTGTACAATAACTGCTTGTTGTATTCTTATGACTAATGTGCGTTGAAATATCACACCACATTAATTTATAATAAATGAACTGCTTTTTAACTGCAAGTATACAGTATGTCCACAGATTGGGTTCACAAAAGGAAAAACTTTTACTTCTTTATAAAAAAATCTGCTTGATTTAAAACAGCAGCTTTGGCAGAAACGATAAAAAATGGAAATGTATGCGATAATGCAACTTATCTATTAGTTATCTGCTCTAGTTATACAACAGTCCTATCAAATTAGGTATTTATCAGATACATGTCTTAAAATGTTAATATTCGATCAGAGATTTGATAAATTTCATCAAAAGTATCCGGATGTTCCTATATCTTGCATGGGTGTGTACAAGATCATCACAAAATTTATGAGAACCAGTTCTGTACAAAACATTAAAAAGCAGGCAGCGCCATTTGATGCTGAAGATGTTGCGGCTATAATAATTATACAAGCTCCCACCACGTCGTTAAGAAGACGATCTTTACTGCTAGGAATGAGTAAATCGCACATTCATAATATGTATCTTAAAACGGTTTAAAATAAAACCTTATAAGCCAGTTTTAATCAAGATTTGGAAAGAGGCGATGAAGGACAACGACTACTCTTTTGTTTATGGATAGCTGAAAAGATCATTAGAAATAAAAGAAGACTAATGTTTTCCGACGAAGCGACATTTGCTACTAATGGGATAGTTTCGTCGCAACATGTTACATACTGGAACGACACCAATCCGCATTTTCGAATTTTAAGTCGCCAGCAATATTTTCAAAAGGTTAACGTGTGGTTATATGATATACCTATATTATATCATGGGAAGGAATAATATGACCTTACTTTTGATGGCAATACAAATCAACCTACCTATCTCCATTTGTTATAAAAAAATTTTTAGCGACAGTATGGACACCATTAGTTTAGCTTATCGCAGTACAATGTACTTTCAACAAGATGGCTGCTCAGCTGACATGGCTCGTGCTGAGTAAATTGGTTAAATAATAAATTTGGAGATAGAAGGATTGGAAGAAATGGACGAATTAGATGGCCTCCAAGAAGTCCGGATCTAACAATTGCAGATTTTTTCTCTGGGGACGTTTGAAGCAGATAGTTTATAGTCAGCCGTTACCCAATAATAGAGAGATGCTTTGATAGATCGCGTACTACAGGCTGCAGCTTCCTTGTCAATTAGTGAAATAAGAAAGTTTTGCTGAATTTCAAGCAAGAATTAAACTGTGTGCGGAAAAGAGAGGAGGTTTATTTGAATAAAACTTTAATTCTTTGTTCTCTGTTCAAATTATATTACTATTTAATTTTAGTGAAAGCAAATATTGTAATATCGTTTTTTTTGCTAAAAGTTGAATAAAATCTCAAGTCTAGTCTTGTTATGTTCCAAAACTTCCACAAATTTCTAACGGATTGGATATAAATAAATGTCTTCGGTAATAATACTAATATTTGTTTCAATTAAGTCACCTTTTAAATGGAACACCCTTATATTATTGCAAGTTTGAATACACTTAATCATTTTGTATCATTCATTATTAAACATACACTGGCACCTCATCTATATCCGCGCTCACTTATCTCCGCACTATAGCACTCGTTTATATCCGCTCGGCATCCACCACCCGATAGTGCACGTATTCACATGAGCCAACCAGCGCGTGGCACGGCCTTTCCTCTCCGCTAACGGGATAAGAGTTTACGTTTCGCAACCGCTGATATAGACGAGGTTCCAGTGTATTAGGTTTTATTTTTTACGGTTATTGACTTATTAGTGATTTCCTGGTGAAAGTCGGGAAAATACGCTTTTTAATTTATTTAAAATCTTAGAAATCTTTAAATGTCAAAATAATTGATATTGCATTTGTACTATAAATATACATAGTTTATATGTATAAAATACCAAATAAAATACATTACAGGCAAGAAATGAAATTTTAGATGTATTTTTTATTCACGGAGAATGTATTAGAAATTGTGAATAGTATATGCGGAGTATTTCAGAATAGATATCCAAATTTATGCAAAATTACCTAAAAAAATATAAATACAAAAACCTAAACAAAAAAACATTGGAAAGGAATAAGTTAAATATGTTTTATACGGCTGTCATCCTGATCTGATCATATTTAACCCTGAATTAAGCGCGCCTAAAAATTTTACATAATTGGTCGCGCGGTGTATTTTAGGCACCGCAGACGATTTAATGAAGTTTTCATGTGTTTCAGAAGAATATTTTTTTGTTTCTGTTTTTATGTATTCTAATATGATAAAACATTAAATTATATAAAGCTTGTATTAAAATAAAAGGAACTTTATTGTTACTAAAGCAGAAATAAACATTATTCTTTGGCTTAAAAAAATGACAAAATAAATAAAATCCCTTGGTTCTGAAAAAGGTGAAAACACTTCTGCTGGAAATGGTGTACAAATACACCAGCACGGCTAATTAAGGATTAATTTAGTCCTTTGCGATGTTTTTTGTTTAATTGTCTTGCTTTAGTTTTGTATTGATATTTTTTTAGGTCATTTTGCATAAATTTGGAGAAAATGTATCGGTAAATTCAAATTGATCCAAGTGATTGCAAATATCAAAAGATTGTATGGAGAGAAATATGTAGATGATCAGCCTATTAAAACTTACTTATAAATAGTAGCTCTAGCTTGTGCTCTATTTTTAGCGTTAAGATATTTAATTTAGATGGCAATTGGTGCAACAAAGACTCAATAGGATATATAACTATTGACTCCAAATCAATAAGACGAATAGGTAATCTCATTTGAAATACAGAAGTTGACATGGATTTCCGGTGTAATCGAAAGAAGTGGAAATTTAAAATCGATCATTACTTGCAAAATTTCAAATCGCAATGTTTATTAGTTCTTGATATTCTTTTAACAAAACTCGTCGTGAAATACCCTGCATATATTTGGATAGTTGACCAGGGATTCTAGGATTTCAATGTATGTATATATATTAAGGAAGTAATAAATAAATAATGTGATATATGTATTACAATCGGAGGTAAAGTGTTCTTCGAATGACTAAACAAACAGCTCACTTTTGTTGAGTTGCTACGTTTTTACCAAATTGTTTATAGCAATTACCAGAATCGATTGTAATATTTTAATACCGAATGACCCATTTAAAAAACGTAAGTTTATTTCGTCACCGTCACCGTCACCATTCGATCACTCTGTATAAAGAAAATATTTTTACAAAGTAGTCCAGTGAGAGCTCAATCAAATTCTCAAAAGGTTTTTCGAAATTCCTCACCGTTTCATTACAATAGTCCGCTACATCTTGTTGCACCACCCTGTATATTCCTGTTGCAGTAGAGGCGCACTATCAACAACCGTAATTTGGAAACAAATCGACAGTGAATTGCATATTACTGCTAAATATGGGTCACCTTTCGTTATTGAAACTTCTGAAGACTACCTTGATGAAAAAACTGATACTTCTGACTCGTACTGTAGAATACGGGTTAGTAGAAATTTTTAGAAAATTGCAAGGGCGCTCGAAGGAACTGCAAGCTAAATTGGATCAAGCAGATGTGACATACACAGACAGCGCGATCCAGCCAAACACAGAGGGTGTGGTGCAAGTGGAATTGGACAAAATGGCACCAATACTTCATGGTCAAACAAGTTACCAATATTCGTCTACAAAATACCACTAGATTATCAAGAGTGCACACAGAAAAAGGATTTCTATATTTAAGAAATTATTTTCTCTTGAGGAACTCCACTTTACTTAAGTAATTTTTTATTTGTTAAGAGAAATTTTACTATCTATAAGTTAATTGAACATCTTGGGAACAGTAAATGAAAATCTTAAAATCAGATTTGATCCAAGAAATAATTTGTACAGACAAGAACATCGTTTACTTGATGGAAATAACCAAAAATGCTATAGGTGGCGCTCTGCCACTATATGCAACTATGCAATAGACGTAATATGCGCACATGTGCTTTTATATAGTGATTATAACCTTATACCTTTTCTTATAACAGGGGTACAAAATTAGGGACATTCAATACCCGGAAATGTTAATTCCTGTGATTAAAATAGTATTCAGGATTCCACAATCGTCGTTGAATGCACCTTTTCGGTGGTTTCTGTATGATATAAAGGATTGTGATTTTATTGCAGGTGATTAATCTTATGATTTTCAGAAATGAAGTCAGAACCAGGAATTTCTACACGACAGACAACACGAGAAACGTAAACCAGCTTATTTCTGTACTTATTTTAACTACATTTTGCATATTTATTTCAAGAAATTAGAATTATCAATCAAGATTAAATATACTTATTTGAATATAATGATATATTTAATCGAAATCAAATAGTGCTTTAATTTAAATACTACTTTTTCTTACTGTAACCCAATAAACTTTATATAAGAAAGTTAATTACTTGAATATAGTATTTAACATTTCTTGCATTAAGTATTATTTTCTTTAAACAAGAAAATGATTTCTAAATTCAGTATATAATTTCTTGAAATTCCAAGAAATTAAATTTCTTGCTCGAAGAAAATAAGTATTTGCTTATATATCAGAATGACTTGAATTAAGTTATTCTTACTTAAAGCTAGTAACGGTTGTCTCTGTGTGGAACCTGGAGTTGAAGAAATAGAAAGCCAACTTGAAAAGGATTGCTTAACAGCCCCAGACTATAAAATCGTATGGTGCATAATAGAACTGTTCGATATTGCAACAGTCTATTGAGACGGACACTAGAAAATGAAGATGGGATAAACAAGAAACTATACAGGTAATCGTTTCAAAAAGGGATATTTAGGTGTTAGAACTACTGCGTAATTGAACATCAGAGAACATTTAGAAATCTGGAAGACTGGAAAAGATTCGACATCATTTCTAATGTATAAATTGTAAGAAAGCCGTCAAGGATTAGTATAAGAAGTGCGTAACTTGGTGCCTCCGCCAACGGTCGTCATTTAATAAGAACGGTACCATGATACGCTACAGTGAGGGTAGTTTATATGAAAAAATCACAATTGACATTGCAGGACCATTCGCTAATATAAACAGTTGCAAAGGATTATTTCAAGAAGTCGTTAGAGCCTACGCACTGCCCAACCAGGAAGTTATTACAGTTAATCACAAAAGATGATCCCTGCGTCACTTACATAGAACTCAATCAACGACATTCAAAGAACAATTTTCATATCCAAATTTGTATGACAAGGACAGCCTGGATGACAGTTTGTATTTCGAAACTGTGCCTAGCATGAGACGTACGGCTCGTAAGTAGCATATACATAAGCTACATCTTGTCGGAAGTAGTCTTCTGTAATTCATCATCATGTAACATATTTACAGGTATCAATACTTCCATTCTATAAAGTTCAAGCATTTTTTGATACTGTCTAAAATTTTGTATTTGCAATCGATATGCTTTCAAACAATATAATAGGTCCAATAATCTTCTATCAAACAGCTACTTAAACTCGAATTTTCTTCGGATGCAGTGGTGCTTCCGCAAAAATGTGCGTTTCTAACTGTTGAGCTACCACTGTACTTTTTACGATTCTTGAATAGTTACACAAAATGGCAAATACATACATAGTGTATGTATACGTAACGGCACACGTACGGCATATACTGATACTGATTGACACTATGCTCCTATCTATAGGAGCGGAAATTACAATCATTTTGAATCTCTTTATGTACATACGTACATACACTGGCTGACTTGCAATAAAATCTGGTACAGTTTAATGTCACATTAGCTTATTTTTAAGATTATTTGCCAATGTAAGCTGACTTCAGATTTGACACATTCAATAGAGGTTATGATGAGTTATGAAAGTATAGTGCAACCAAGTATGTAAGATCATTATGAAATCAATAGTACAATTGAGGACTGAAGCAGCACTGTCGAACGTGGTACATACGTTCGGAGACAAAAGTTTTGTGGCGTAAAATTTGAATTTTTTACAGATAAATAGTAAAATAGAGACAAATGAGCAGTAAATAACGAAACTGTACTTGATTGTCAAATGTGAAAAATGAGAGTGCGCGGATGAATGCGGTCACATTAAAATGCAAGACACAAACTATTTGCCTTATTCATATCAATCAGGTACTTCATGATGCAAATTATGTAAAAAAACATATGAGTTGTACAAATGTTCCACATTTTTAAAACTAAATTCAATATCACACATAGAAACTGTCAAAAAATTAAGTCTGCTTTAATTGCTTACGTTATTCACATAATGTATCACAATGTACACTGCTCGTCAGAAGTAATGTCTCTTCCTAAGACGTAAAGTATATCAAAACTACGTTATGTTCGACCGGTCTCAGCTTAGCTATAAATACGGCTGCAGTAGGTAAACACCGTAACTATTAGCAGATTTAAGAGCAATTCAATATCAGTAGTGCATTATATACTTTCTTTTACAAAATTATAATACATACAAAGTACTAATAATAAGTTATACGCTGTTTTAAATTAGGTAATGCTCAAAGGATATTTAAATGTAAATTATATTTATACATTTGTACAATAACTGCTTGTTGTATTCTTATGACTAATGTGCGTTGAAATATCACACCACATTAATTTATAATAAATGAACTGCTTTTTAACTGCAAGTATACAGTATGTCCACAGATTGGGTTCACAAAAGGAAAAACTTTTACTTCTTTATAAAAAAATCTGCTTGATTTAAAACAGCAGCTTTTGGCAGAAACGATAAAAAATGGAAATGTATGCGATAATGCAACTTATCTATTAGTTATCTGCTCTAGTTATACAACAGTCCTATCAAATTAGGTATTTATCAGATACATGTCTTAAAATGTTAATATTCGATCAGAGATTTGATAAATTTCATCAAAAGTATCCGGATGTTCCTATATCTTGCATGGGTGTGTACAAGATCATCACAAAATTTATGAGAACCAGTTCTGTACAAAACATTAAAAAGCAGGCAGCGCCATTTGATGCTGAAGATGTTGCGGCTATAATAATTATACAAGCTCCCACCACGTCGTTAAGAAGACGATCTTTACTGCTAGGAATGAGTAAATCGCACATTCATAATATGTATCTTAAAACGGTTTAAAATAAAACCTTATAAGCCAGTTTTAATCAAGATTTGGAAAGAGGCGATGAAGGACAACGACTACTCTTTTGTTTATGGATAGCTGAAAAGATCATTAGAAATAAAAGAAGACTAATGTTTTCCGACGAAGCGACATTTGCTACTAATGGGATAGTTTCGTCGCAACATGTTACATACTGGA
Organism: Holotrichia oblita; assembly: GCA_023690525.1. Classification (NCBI taxonomy): domain Eukaryota; kingdom Metazoa; phylum Arthropoda; class Insecta; order Coleoptera; family Scarabaeidae; genus Holotrichia; species Holotrichia oblita. Next base: position 62,006,630 of record CM043017.1, read on the forward strand.
ACGACACCAATCCGCATTTTTCGAATTTTAAGTCGCCAGCAATATTTTCAAAAGGTTAACGTGTGGTTATATGATATACCTATATTATATCATGGGAAGGAATAATATGACCTTACTTTTTTGATGGCAATACAAATCAACCTACCTATCTCCATTTGTTATAAAAAAATTTTTAGCGACAGTATGGACACCATTAGTTTAGCTTATCGCAGTACAATGTACTTTCAACAAGATGGCTGCTCAGCTGACATGGCTCGTGCTGGAGTAAATTGGTTAAATAATAAATTTGGAGATAGAAGGATTGGAAGAAATGGACGAATTAGATGGCCTCCAAGAAGTCCGGATCTAACAATTGCAGATTTTTTCTCTGGGGACGTTTGAAGCAGATAGTTTATAGTCAGCCGTTACCCAATAATAGAGATGCTTTGATAGATCGCGTACTACAGGCTGCAGCTTCCTTGTCAATTAGTGAAATAAGAAAGTTTTGCTGAATTTCAAGCAAGAATTAAACTGTGTGCGGAAAAGAGAGGAGGTTTATTTGAATAAAACTTTAATTCTTTGTTCTCTGTTCAAATTATATTACTATTTAATTTTAGTGAAAGCAAATATTGTAATATCGTTTTTTTTGCTAAAAGTTGAATAAAATCTCAAGTCTAGTCTTGTTATGTTCCAAAACTTCCACAAATTTCTAACGGATTGGATATAAATAAATGTCTTCGGTAATAATACTAATATTTGTTTCAATTAAGTCACCTTTTAAATGGAACACCCTTATATTATTGCAAGTTTGAATACACTTAATCATTTTGTATCATTCATTATTAAACATACACTGGCACCTCATCTATATCCGCGCTCACTTATCTCCGCACTATAGCACTCGTTTATATCCGCTCGGCATCCACCACCCGATAGTGCACGTATTCACATGAGCCAACCAGCGCGTGGCACGGCCTTTCCTCTCCGCTAACGGGATAAGAGTTTACGTTTCGCAACCGCTGATATAGACGAGGTTCCAGTGTATTAGGTTTTATTTTTTACGGTTATTGACTTATTAGTGATTTCCTGGTGAAAGTCGGGAAAATACGCCTTTTTAATTTATTTAAAATCTTAGAAATCTTTAAATGTCAAAATAATTGATATTGCATTTGTACTATAAATATACATAGTTTATATGTATAAAATACCAAATAAAATACATTACAGGCAAGAAATGAAATTTTAGATGTATTTTTTATTCACGGAGAATGTATTAGAATTGTGAATAGTATATGCGGAGTATTTCAGAATAGATATCCAAATTTATGCAAAATTACCTAAAAAAATATAAATACAAAAACCTAAACAAAAAAACATTGGAAAGGAATAAGTTAAATATGTTTTATACGGCTGTCATCCTGATCTGATCATATTTAACCCTGAATTAAGCGCGCCTAAAAATTTTACATAATTGGTCGCGCGGTGTATTTTAGGCACCGCAGACGATTTAATGAAGTTTTCATGTGTTTCAGAAGAATATTTTTTTGTTTCTGTTTTTATGTATTCTAATATGATAAAACATTAAATTATATAAAGCTTGTATTAAAATAAAAGGAACTTTATTGTTACTAAAGCAGAAATAAACATTATTCTTTGGCTTAAAAAAATGACAAAATAAATAAAATCCCCTTGGTTCTGAAAAAGGTGAAAAACACTTCTGCTGGAAATGGTGTACAAAATACACCAGCACGGCTAATTAAGGATTAATTTAGTCCTTTGCGATGTTTTTTTGTTTAATTGTCTTGCTTTAGTTTTTGTATTGATATTTTTTTTAGGTCATTTTGCATAAATTTGGAGAAAATGTATCGGTAAATTCAAATTGATCCAAGTGATTGCAAATATCAAAAGATTGTATGGAGAGAAATATGTAGATGATCAGCCTATTAAAACTTACTTATAAATAGTAGCTCTAGCTTGTGCTCTATTTTTAGCGTTAAGATATTTAATTTAGATGGCAATTGGTGCAACAAAGACTCAATAGGATATATAACTATTGACTCCAAATCAATAAGACGAATAAGGTAATCTCATTTGAAATACAGAAGTTGACATGGATTTCCGGTGTAATCGAAAGAAGTGGAAATTTAAAATCGATCATTACTTGCAAAATTTCAAATCGCAATGTTTATTAGTTCTTGATATTCTTTTAACCAAAACTCGTCGTGAAATACCCTGCATATATTTGGATAGTTGACCAGGGATTCTAGGATTTCAATGTATGTATATATATTAAGGAAGTAATAAATAAATAATGTGATATATGTATTACAATCGGAGGTAAAGTGTTCTTCGAATGACTAAACAAACAGCTCACTTTTGTTGAGTTGCTACGTTTTTACCAAATTGTTTATAGCAATTACCAGAATCGATTGTAATATTTTAATACCGAATGACCCATTTAAAAAAACGTAAGTTTATTTCGTCACCGTCACCGTCACCATTCGATCACTCTGTATAAAGAAAATATTTTTACAAAGTAGTCCAGTGAGCCTCCAATCAAATTCTCAAAAGGTTTTTCGAAATTCCTCACCGTTTCATTACAATAGTCCGCTACATCTTGGTTGCACCACCCTGTATATTCCTGTTGCAGTAGAGGCGCACTATCAACAACCGTAATTTGGAAACAAATCGACAGTGAATTGCATATTACTGCTAAATATGGGTCACCTTTCGTTATTGAAACTTCTGAAGACTACCTTGATGAAAAAACTGATACTTCTGACTCGTACTGTAGAATACGGGTTAGTAGAAATTTTTAGAAAATTGCAAGGGCGCTCGAAGGAACTGCAAGCTAAATTGGATCAAGCAGATGTGACATACACAGACAGCGCGATCCAGCCAAACACAGAGGGTGTGGTGCAAGTGGAATTGGACAAAATGGCACCAATACTTCATGGTCAAACAAGTTACCAATATTCGTCTACAAAATACCACTAGATTATCAAGAGTGCACACAGAAAAAGGATTTCTATATTTAAGAAATTATTTTCTCTTGAGGAACTCCACTTTACTTAAGTAATTTTTTATTTGTTAAGAGAAATTTTACTATCTATAAGTTAATTGAACATCTTGGGAACAGTAAATGAAAATCTTAAAATCAGATTTGATCCAAGAAATAATTTGTACAGACAAGAACATCGTTTACTTGATGGAAATAACCAAAAAATGCTATAGGTGGCGCTCTGCCACTATATGCAACTATGCAATAGACGTAATATGCGCACATGTGCTTTTATATGGTGATTATAACCTTATACCTTTTCTTATAACAGGGTACAAAATTAGGGACATTCAATACCCGGAAATGTTAATTCCTGTGATTAAAATAGTATTCAGGATTCCACAATCGTCGTTGAATGCACCTTTTCGGTGGTTTCTGTATGATATAAAGGATTGTGATTTTATTGCAGGTGATTAATCTTATGATTTTCAGAAATGAAGTCAGAACCAGGAATTTTCTACACGACAGACAACACGAGAAACGTAAACCAGCTTATTTCTGTACTTATTTTAACTACATTCTTGCATATTTATTTCAAGAAATTAGAATTATCAATCAAGATTAATATATACTTATTTGAATATAATGATATATTTAATCGAAATCAAATAGTGCTTTAATTTAAATACTACTTTTTCTTACTGTAACCCAATAAACTTTATATAAGAAAGTTAATTACTTGAATATAGTATTTAACATTTCTTGCATTAAGTATTATTTTCTTTAAACAAGAAAATGATTTCTAAAATTCAGTATATAATTTCTTGAAATTCCAAGAAATTAAATTTCTTGCTCGAAGAAAATAAGTATTTGCTTATATATCAGAATGACTTGAATTAAGTTATTCTTACTTAAAGCTAGTAATTTGTTGTCTGTGTGTGGAACCTGGAGTTGAAGAAAATAGAAAGCCAACTTGGAAAAGGATTGCTTAACAGCCCCAGACTATAAAATCGTATGGTGCATAATAGAACTGTTCGATATTGCAACAGTCTATTGAGACGGACACTAGAAAATGAAGATGGGATAAACAAGAAACTATACAGGTAATCGTTTCAAAAAGGGATATTTAAGGTGTTAGAACTACTGCGTAATTGAACATCAGGAGAACATTTAGAAATCTGGAAGACTGGAAAAGATTCGACATCATTTCTAATGTATAAATTGTAAGAAAGCCGTCAAGGATTAGTATAAGAAGTGCGTAACTTATGCCTCCGCCAACGGTCGTCATTTAATAAGAACGGTACCATGATACGCTACAGTGAGGGTAGTTTATATGAAAAAATCACAATTGACATTGCAGGACCATTCGCTAATATAAACAGTTGCAAAGGATTATTTCAAGAAGTCGTTAGGAGCCTACGCACTGCCCAACCAGGAAGTTATTACAGTTAATCACAAAAGATGATCCCTGCGTCACTTACATAGAACTCAATCAACGACATTCAAAGAATAATTTTCATATCCAAATTTGTATGACAAGGACAGCCTGGATGACAGTTTGTATTTCGAAACTGTGCCTAGCATAGACGTACGGCTCGTGCAATTTGCTTGAATAAGACAAAGACGAGATTAGTTCACTGTCTGCGCTTAAGCTATATATTTCCGCTTCTTCACTTAAAAATTTGACGTACATTTGACAATGCATCTCCGTAGACATTTGATGAAACTGTCATTGATTTCTTCCTTACAAATACGTATTCGTTTAACAATTTCTTGAAGTCGTTTATTTTTTAACTATAATGGTAAAACACAGTAGAACATTACGGTAGGTACACTTGCAACAACTTGTTTTAACACTTAACCCAAAAATGAAAAATGTCATAGCTGCCATAATTGGTGTAGGCTATGTAAATGTTTTTAATCGTTGCTTTAGCCACTACCACATAATCACATTTAATTATTTGACATTTTATTGTAACCCATTTTGTAACCAAAGTTTATAACCTCAAATTAAATGTCAAAGAATAAATGTCATTATGTGAAGGTGGCTAAAGTAACAATCCATTCACATAGCCTACTCTAATTATGATTTTTTTCGATGTGTCTATACAATCGTACAATCAATTGTAAAACGCCTGCGTGAAGTTAGCCCCCCTTTTTCGAATTTCGAAATTTTGAAAGTTGTTCCAGGTTGTTCTAGGTTTGTTCTAAATTGTTCCAGAATTTTGGAGAAAAATATTAAAAAACTGCCCAGCAAAATCGAAAAAACCGTTTTTCTGGTCAGCCCCCCTTTTTCAAAAATCGAAATTTTGACAGTTGTTCCAGGTTGTTCTAGTTGTTCTGAACATTGTTCCAAAGTTTGAACCTTCTCACATTAGTAGTTTATGAAATAATTAATAAAAATGAAATTTCGCCAGCCCCCTTTTTCGAAATTCAAACTTTTGAGAGTTGTTCCAGTTTGTTCTAGTTATTCTGAACATTGTTCCAAAATTTGAGCCTTCTGTCATGTGTAGTTTATGAAATAATTGAGAAAAACAAAATGTCAGTAACGCCCCTTTTTCGAATTTCGAAATTTTGAAAGTTGTTCCAGGTTGTTCTAGGTTTGTTCTACATTGTTCCAAGATTTTACCTTTCTATCATGTATACTTCGTGAAATAAATGAAAAAAACTTATTTTCAGGGGTGTGAAGTTAGCCCCCCCTTTTTCGAATTTCGAAATTTTGAAAGTTGTTCCAGGTTGTTCTAGGTTTGTTCTACATTGTTCCAAGATTTTACCTTTCTATCATGTATACTTCGTGAAATAAATGAAAAAACTAATTTTCAGGGGTGAGACAACATAATTCCATTTCTACCAATTATTTCAAAAGTTCGAAATTCGAAAAGGGGGGCTAACTTCACACCCCTGAAAACTAGTTTTTCTCATTTATTTCACGAAGTATACATGATAGAAAGGTAAAATCTTGGAACAGTGTAGAACAAACCTAGAACAACCGGGAACAACTTTCAAAATTTCGAAATTCGAAAAAGGGGCGTTACTTAAATTTTGTTTTTTTTTTTATTTATTTCACGAAGTATATATGATAGAAAGGTAAAATCTTGGAACAATGTAGAACAAACCTAGAACAACCTCAAACAAATTTCAAAATTTCGAAATTCGAAAAAGGGGCGTTACTCAAATTTTGTTTTTCTCAATTATTTCATAAACTACACATGACAGAAGGCTCAAATTTTGGAACAATGTTCAGAACAACTAGAACAAACTGGAACAACTCTCAAAAGTTTGAATTTCGAAAAAGGGGGGGCTGGCGAAATTTCATTTTTATTAGTTATTTCATAAAGTACTAATGTGAGTAGATTCAAACTTTGGAACAATGTTCAGAACAACTAGAACAACCTGGAACAACTGTCAAAATTTCGAATTTTGAAAAAGGGGGCTGACCAGAAAAACGGTTTTTTCGATTTTGCTGGGCAATTTTTTAATATTTTTCTCCAAAATTCTGGAACAATTTAGAACAAACCTAGAACAACGTGGAACATCTTTCAAAATTTCGAAATTCGAAAAAGGGGGGCTAACTTCACGCAGGCTTGTAAAACCGTAGTTGATCCGATGCTTTAAAGAGGCCTACAAACGAAACAATCGACTGTACAATCTGTTATAACATCATAGTTGGGTTGACGATCTACGTCTGGAGGAAAAACAGCAACTGACTTGTCTTTACGTTTTTATTTGCAACTTGTAGTACGACAAGTCGTACAACCGATTGTATCGTCTGTAGACCCCTTTCAGCACTGTCAGATAGTCATTTTAATTATTTATTCTATAAATATGTGTAAATATATGGACAGTCGAACATAAAATTATGTACAGGGTCCGGCAACGAAGCGAGGACGGAAGATTACACGCTTATTTGAAAGTTTGTCAAATATTTAGTCATCGGATATTCTTCCGCACCATCAAGTGCACGTTTTAAAAATATTTTGTTTTATACAGGGTGTTCCAGACGGAAATGCCAGACTAAAGTTGCATTTTTTTAAATGCAACACCCTGTATATTAATAGAGAAAGTGATCCGCGCTTGAAAGCTGGTTACAACGATCTAATGTTGTATAGGTCTAAAGTTGATAGTTTCTGTGTAAACAATAATTTTACTTGATAAATTGATACATTTCAGTAGGCTATTCTGCATAGGGAAAAACAAAAGATTCGAAACCAACAGAGTAGAATATTTTTTACTAGTATGGACTGTCGTTACTATGTGAAATAAATTCTGCAGCTGCTCGCTTTATACAGAGTGTTCACAATTTTGCAAAATCGAAGAAATCTCGAAATTTTTAAATGGAACACCCTGTATATTTTTTGCTCAATGGAAAGCTTTTTTACTACGCTTTCTATTGATACCTCATTTGATGCTCCTAGGATAGATCATTTTCGAATTATCTCTTCTTAAAGTTGAATTAATGAGAAATGTTTATATTTTTAGTAGCTAATTTGCACTTTAAACCTACTGTAAGATTGGATATTCAACAAATAATCCATAAATGGTCTATAACAAGAAGAAACTCCATTTAGTATGAGAAACAATTGATTTTCATTTAGCGGTGAAAGCAAACATTAAATTAATATAAAGTAATATAGCATTTTCAATAGATTCACTGCTAATCAAGTTATCTGGTGTTTTAGCTTGTATACTTAATAACCAAGTTGTAAAAAATTTCGTTTTGTGTTATACAGTATTTCGTTCAATCTTTAAAAGCAATTGTTATATTGACTAATTTTAGTAGGTACCTACTCAAGAAATGGTAAATATGATATTTATTCTTGAGGAGTGTACAAGAAATTGTCTCCTAGCAAGTAGAGAGAAGACCGGAAGCATTTGAAAGATTATTAGAGAAATTTATAGAAACTGATGGTGTAACCTACAAGAAGGAGAACACAAATAAACCGGTAATCAATAAACAAAGCGAGCTGCCCGCATTATTAACAATACAGAAAAATCCACATACTGAACATTTAGAGCGAGTAAGGCTAGCTAGAAAAGAGATAGATCTAGAGTGGGGCGGTTGTAAAACATATACGGAATTAACGCATTGGCGAGCGTGCTATTCCGTATATGTTTTACAACCGCTCCACTGTAGATCTATCTCTTTTCTAGCTGGCCTTAGTCGCTCTAAATGTTCTGTATGTGGAGAGATGTAAGTATAGATGGTATTTCAAAGGTAATAGCTATTGAAAGTAGGAGCTTGCGTTTGTTGAGTATCTACTAAAATTAGTCATTATAACAATTTCTTTTAAAGATTGAACGAAATACGAGTACTGTATAACACAAAACGAAATTTTGTACAACTTGGTTATTATACAAGCTTAAAACTGACACCTTTACTTTATATTAAATTAATGTTACCTTTCACCGCTGAGTGAAAATCAATTGTTTCTCATACTAGATGGAGTTTCTTCTTATTATAGACCATTTATGGATTTGTCGAATATCCGATCTTACAGTAGGTTTGAAATGCAAATTAGATCTAAAAATACAAGTATTACTCATTAATTCAACTTTAAAAAGAAATAATTAGAAAATGATCTATCCTACGTGCATCAAATGAGGTATCAATAGAAAGCGTAGTAAAAAGGCTTTCCAATGAGCAAAAAATATACAGGGTGTTCCATTTAAAAATTTCGAGATTTCTTCGATTTTGCAAAATTATGAACACCCTGTATAAAGCGAGCAGTTGCAGAATTTATTTCACATAGTAACGACAGCCCATACTAGTAAAAAATATTCTACTCTGTTGGTTTTGAATCTTTTGTTTTTCCTTATGCAGAATAGCCTACTGAAATGTATCAATTTATCAAGTAAAATCATTGTTTACACAGAAACTATCAACTTTAGACCTATACAACATTAGATCGTTGTAACCAGCTTTCAAGCGCGGATCATTTTCTCTATTCATATACAGGATGTTCCATTTAGAAAAATGCAACTTTAGTCTGGCATTTCCATCTGGAACACCCTGTATAAAACAAAATATTTTCAAAACGAGCACTTGATGGTGCGGAACAATATCTGATGACTAAATATTTGACAAACTTTCAAATAACCGTGTAATCTTCCGTCCCCGCTTCGTTGCCGGACCCTGTATATAACTCATAATAATGGACTTTCTTGGACTCGTTTTTATTATAGTCTTACTCGCAAGTTCTCTCGGCCAAGAACGTAGTACTTTATGTACTTGTTACATAAATAGCTATTTTCTAATACAATTGACTTTTTTGTTCTTACACACAAATTTTACACGAATAGTATAGCAACTTTCTAAATTTTAACACATACTGTCTTATAATATTTGCTGTCTGCATTTTTACGCACTGAGTGTAAATATCGTATTCCCTAGATATTTTGTTTGCATTTTTTCAGTGTTGTAGTACAAAAACTGACCTTCAGAGTAATAATCAGGGCCAGTTTTGTGCATATATGACTAAACATGGCCTATACTTACCAAATGCAACGCAGGAGATTTTTCGAGCATTATCGGGTTTGCGTACGACCAAAGAATAACAACCTTGAATTGCAAATTAGTATGCAGTCGTGTCGTATATTAATTTATTAATATGCCAGGATTGATGAACTCAGTTAACCGTTCAATGGTGAATACGTAATTTTTTTCTTTTAATTTAAATTAAATACAAAATTGCATGCCTAAGCCATTGGTATGTGTAGCGAATTGGCCCAGCTTATATATGAAGGACTAAAATAGGCCTAAAAATAACGTGATGTTAGCGTAAGAACAATTATTATATTCCCGCGAAATCGTAAATTTATTAGTTTCCAAGTTTTACGCTGCACCTCCTGTGGTGACACCAACAATTCTGTACACATTGATGTGCACTAAGTGCAAACCAGCAGAAAACACTATTATAGATTGCTAGTTTGTACCTATGATACTAAAATAAGATATCTATACTCACAAATTAAAAAATAAATACTACTGAAAAAACTCCTTATTAACCCTCCTTTACCTGTACTATGAGCGACTCACTTTCATTTACCTTCTTGTTTTGTAATGTTTATGAAACTGCACTTGCGGGCTTAAGGTAGATTTTTACTTGGTAGTGGGGTGCAGCCCAGCACGATGCAGCAAAATACTATTGCCAGATTGCCCAAGAAAAGTAGCGAATGCGATGCAGCATTCTAAAGTAGGGTTCTATTTTAGAATGCTGGAGTCTATCTTTTGCTGACGACTTAATTGGTAAAATCGTGATTTGCATTAATATATATTTATCGAAAATTTTTTACTCAGGAATATACACAGTTCTCGAAGAAATAAAGGCTTTATTTGACCTCTTGTAATTGACGGAACCCTGGAAAGCTTTTCACGCGCATTTTCCGCATATATCTAAAAAGCGTTTTGAGTTGTTAAAAGCAATATGATATCCATACAAGAAAAGAAAGGAAAATAAGTAATAAGTTAGCGCCACTTAAACGTTTTTGAAGACTTTGTTGAAAAGTATACGCTTAGCTATGAATTCGGACCACTAAGAACAATTGATGAAATGTTGTAAGTTTGGTATACCTCCAATATGAAATTTATTCGTAATATTTCATTCGCCGAAAATAATCTTTGCCAAAGATTTCTGTGGATTACAATTAACTTATGCCCGGTTTTTCAGTGTCGGTTTAAACCCAATTTTTGGTTTAAGTTGAAGTTCAGAGTTTAAAGTGTATTACAGTGGCAGTTAAACTCTGAACCGAATTAGAAATTGGTTTAAGTGTAAGCCGCACTACCTATAGAGCTTAAATCTGAACTTCGATATGAACAAAAAATTAACATGTAAATATAACCTCAATATGGACTATTGTCGGCAGCCACCCTTGTAAAAAACTGCAACAGTAGAACATAAGTATTGTTTATTAAATGGATTTGTTGTTGTTGTTCCTGTGATAAGGGTTGAGAAATATAGGAACATGACAAAAGAGAATTCTATAAAATTATCCGATATTATGCTAATTAAATATACAAAAAGAGACAGATGAAACTAACAATATTCACTCCTCGACAAAAACTTAGACGCATGTGGCATAATATAACTATATAGAAATAATAGACTTTTATTAACATGTACAAATAATTTGTAGCTATACAGAATTTTTCATTACGAGCTGCAGAACTTAAAAGTAGACAAATGGCATAATATTCCACAAAATAATAACTAAATTTTATGCAAATCGATTTAAAAGGAATTTTTGAAGTAATCAAAAATAGACGTAGATCGGCACACTATATTAGAAACTAAAAAAAGTTCACAAGTTAAAAGTTTACATTAAAAGAATATGTTTTATTTTTAGTTTTGTTCTTTAGATTATCGAATTTCAAGTTTATTTTATGTTGATTATTCCGTACTGAAAATTAATATATGTATTTTTTGACCTTTATGTACTTATCTTTTAATTCCTGATTTATTTCACTTAGAGGTCAATAAAACAATAAATAATTAAATACCAATTTATTCCATAACATATGTATAATAATATGTTTTCGTTAAATAACTTCTTCGGTGGAAGAAATTGACATTTAATATATGTCAAATTACTAAAAATATAAATATAAATTGCCATGCCTATCAACAAAATTATCTAAAAAACAAAGAATTCATTGATATATCGAATTTTAATTATATTCACAAGTAATACTGAAGGAATAATGATTTAATACAACATTAGAAATCGAAATGATTTGAATTATTCGTATATCAATCTATTTTTTGTCAAGCTCTAACAATTCTGTTCAAGGACTAGGGAAAAACATGGCAAAAAAAACCTAGTCAAGAGCTTAAAATTAATAAAATTCATGCGTGAATTAAATTATTGTAAATAACGCTTAAATTATCAATATCCGTTCTAAAATTTACCGCGTTTTCATCTTTCTTAATGTATATCATTTCGTAAATTAATCTTTTTTTATAATTATTTTCCTTTTTTAAAATTTTAGTGTTTTGAAAATCAAAATTATGTCGTCTATCTTTAAAGTGCTTAGATAAAGCAGTTTCAGCGGTGACGTTATGTGTAACAGTGTATTGATGGTTATAAATTCGTTTCTTTAAATATTGTTTGGTTTGTCCGATATAACATTTATTACAATCTTTGCAATCTAATTTATAAACGACATTACTTTGATTACCATGTTTAATGGGTGTTTTTAAATTTGTGAATAAATGTCTATTGTTGGTAGGTATGAAAGTTATGTGAATGTCTGATTTTTTTAATTCGTGTTTTATTGTGTCGCTTAAATTGTTTATATATGGTATAGTGTGGTGTATGTTATTATTTGATTTTGTACCTGTGTTATATATTTTATTTATTCTTTTTGTGATTAATTTATTGTAAAACTCTTTAGGATAACTATTTTTTTCTAGTATTGTTTTTACTTTGCTTAAATTTTCTTTTCTAAAATCAGGGTGAGCTAATTTAATAGCCTGATCTACTAAACTGTTAATTACGCTTTTTTAAAATTTACCGAAGTGTTTGAAAAATAGTTTAAATGCCTACTACTACTAGTGTCTTTAATGTACCAGTTTGTTTTTATTTGTGTGTTATCATGTTGTATCTTTACATTTAAAAAGTTTATAGAATTTTGATTAAACATGGTAATCAAAGTAATGTCGTTTATAAATTAGATTGCAAAGATTGTAATAAATGTTATATCGGACAAACCAAACAATATTTAAAGAAACGAATTTATAACCATCAATACACTGTTACACATAACGTCACCGCTGAAACTGCTTTATCTAAGCACTTTAAAGATAGACGACATAATTTTGATTTTCAAAACACTAAAATTTTAAAAAAGGAAAATAATTATAAAAAAGATTAATTTACGAAATGATATACATTAAGAAAGATGAAAACGCGGTAAATTTTAGAACGGATATTGATAATTTAAGTGTTATTTACAATAATTTAATTCACGCATGAATTTTATTAATTTTAAGCTTTTGACTAGGTTTTTTTTGCCATGTTTTTCCCTAGTCCTTGAACAGAATTGTTAGAGCTTGACAAAAAATAGATTGATATACGAATAATTCAAATCATTTCGATTTCTAATGTTGTATTAAATCATTATTCCTTCATTATTACTTGTGAATATAATTAAAATTCGATATATCAATGAATTCTTTGTTCTTTAGATAATTTTGTTGATAGGCATGGCAATTTATATTTATATTTTTAGTAATTTGACATATATTAAATGTCAATTTCTTCCACCGAAGCAGTTATTTAACGAAAACATATTATTATATGTTATGGAAGAAATTGGTATTTAATTATTTATTGTTTTATTGACCTCTAAGTGGAAATAAATCAGGAATTAAAAGATACGTACTGAAAATAAATTATTTTTACATGTAGAGAGTTATTGCAAACTACTTTAAGGGTGTACTGCTCCTATCTCATAACACGGTAAAAGTATTTCAAACATTATTTCCAAATTTGATAAAATATTTCATCGAGGATTGAATAAGTACGATCTAAGAAGATAGGCAGAGGTACCTACGAAGCCCGTTTGGACTAATAATTGTCCTGAAATATTTACCACAAATTTAAAAATATCAAATTTTACGCTATCTTGAGGGAATTATAAATAATTCTACATTATATACTTTTGAAAATGGATTTCGTAGGTACCTCCATTTAACATTAGTGTATATAACGAGCCAAAGTTTTATTTCTTTTCATTAATAATAAGGAAGATATTTGTGAACAAAGAAGCAGTAGTTTTTATAAAATCTGTATAAAATGTTCTGCACGTCAGCGAATACAATTTTTTTTTCGCACATCCACTTTGAAAAACTGTATTTACTATCTCTTTCATAACTTTCGTCTCGCAGTCTACGATTAGATTCCAGTAGAGCAGCAGTACACCCTTAAGGGATCCTTTATTAAAAGAATCCTTTATTTTGACAAGTGCGCTTGCGCATTTCATTAAAATTTAAAGATATGCGTTATTAAATTTATTTATTTATTTGTATTTATTTATTTGTATTTAATTTAATTAAGGGAACTCGGAACTTTATTTAAAGTTGTCTTTACTTTGACAGCAGAACCTACCATTTTGCATAGTTGAGGTTAAGTGACTCTTACATTGCATGTAAACCTAACCTCAAACGTAACTGTCAATTTAGAGGAACTCTCATTAATGATGGCGCGATTGCAATAACTCTATTATTCCAACACTTAAGTCCTTTATTAATGTATCCTTAATTAAAGTAGGCACTTATTTCGTGTTTGCAATAACTCTAATAAAAGTCTACTAGGTATTTCTAGTTATATTACGCCACATGCGTCTAAGTTTTTGTCGAGGAGTGTACATAAAAATAGAAAGACTATAAGTAGCTTAAAATAATTTTGATTTACCAGTGAATGAATCTGTGCATTGGAAATTCCTGATGCTATACCCTGCTAACAATACATAAAGATACGGATTATAGCTAATATATTCGCTAGAGCTAAAGGGCATACAATAATAAAATATATTTTTATATATATTTCATATATATTAAACTCAAATTTGGCGCTAAATTATTCGGAATTTCGGAATATCTCGCATTTTGATTGGTTCCTACGTTGAAATAACAAGGTTTACCAATAATACATCTTGCTAAATATCAGGCTGACCAACATCGTATTTCAATCTTCAGTTCCAGTTTAACCGAACTGGTTCAATAAAGGGATTGAAAAACGCAAACAAGGGGTTCATGGTTCGAGTTCAAGTTTAGAGCTCAGTTGAACTTTTACTTAAACTCAGACTGAAAAACCGGGCATTAGATTATATTAACTGCATATACCAATCAATACCCCCTAATACTTTCTGTTATGGACCCTTAATTTAAATAACGGGAGAACGTCTGGTTTCCAGTCCACCGGCCCGCGATTAAGTAATTACATATTATAATCATGTGGTGTCTTATGATTTTAAAAACTCCAGTGTTTTCGTACTTTAGTGAAGAGATCGGTTGAACCGGTATTAAAAATATGAAGAAATGTTATACCTATACAACTTTCTTAAACCAATTCTCCTCGGAAAAGCTTTCTCAAAAAAAAATTCTAAAAAGCAGAAGATTGCAAAAAAACGAACATGAAATTCTCTTGCTCTTTACAGAAACAATACAAAAAAACAAACAAAACAATAGTATATTTAGTTTAGGAAAACAATGTTTATTGGTTTCCTATGTACTGCAGAAGATGAAGATGTTATAGATCCTTTGTCAAGTAAACAATATGTCTGAAGTTATTAAAAAAACATAATTAACATTGTTTGACAAAATAAAATCGAGTATTGCTGACTTACATAAACAAAAAGGTTTGTATTCTGTGTTAAGTGTTAGATATAGGTGACAATATTTTTTTACAATATTACCGGAAAACTTTTTCTTTTGATTTTGGTCTGGAACTAGTAAAACACAGTAAGTTAAACGACTTCAAATACCCAAACTATCAGTTTCAATACAAATGCAAATACAGCAGCACTGCAGCTGAGACTCCAAACACAAACCACAGTACTAACAACTAATTGCAGAAACAAATGAAGCTACATGTCCATTCTATCCAAAAAGAAAAAATCAAAAACAAAAACTAAGTGCAATAAGGCAGACTAGCCATTTGCAGTGATCAAACTAAATTTATTTGTATGCATTCAGATCTGAGCGTAAAGTATTTAGTTACAGTTATTCACTCGCTTTTATTCTCTAATGATAGGGTAATTCCGGGGGCTTCAAATACAGCATTTAAGCCAATTCACCGTCTCACCCAGCTCACCCGGAATTACCCTATTATATAGAAACAGCTGTGCAAAAAGCAAGTTTAAATGTAACATAATTACTTTTTATATGTAACTCCCACACCTCTGTACGCAATATCAGAACAAGGAGGACTTTACATTAATTGTGCAATACCATACGGATTTTCTTTTATGATAGAATAAATTTGTAAATATAGTTGATAACATGAATAAACTTATTTTTGTAGTAATAAACTGCTTTTCATTACAAATTAATCAAGTGTATTTTTGAAAATACACATATGACTACAGTGCTCACATGCAGGTAACGGAGTTGCAAATAGCGATGCAAGTAGTGGAAGGTTAATTATTCTTTATAATCTTCAAAGTTTTTTAGTGAAATTTAAATGAACTGGATATATTCTATGAAAATTTGAAATTATTGATAGTATGTTTATATTTTTTGTTAAATAATGTGAAAACTATACTAAATCTAACCTTATCAAATGATCTGAGATCATAAAGCTTCACACATTCTGAATTAACACCTGCAGCAAAAATTAAACCTTCTGGATCATATGCCGCGACAGGCCTTCCTGACAAATGCATAAGTCCCTGACAATTAGGTGATCTTAAATCCCAGAGTCGCAACGTTTTATCCATTGAACCTGACAAAAATGTATCTTCAACTGGTGATAAACAAAGTGATACAACCTTCTTCGTATGTCCAGGAAAGTATCGAATGTATTTGTTATCATGGAGTGATAAATATCGTATTGTATCATCAATTTTGGTGGAACTATGAATGGCAGTATTCTTGGCATGAGTGAAATGAATTAAATCTACACCATATTTTTTACTATTTACGGTGCGTACTTGTGTACCCTTTTCACAATCATATATCACTATTTGGTCATCTTCACTGCAAGATATTAAAGTTTCTCCGTTTGGCGAAAAATCTATACTGTTTATTTTATCAGTATTTTCCCGAAAAACTTTTGCTACCCGAAAGCTTCTTACAACGTTTTCGACCAGTTTCATCTTCATATAATAAGTCTGTCTTACGTTATTGAGTAAATTGTACCGGCTGCACTATCTGTTCTTATTAAAATTTTCCGACAAAAAACATGGCGTTCAATTTATACACAACGCACAGATATATTCTAGGTTGAGATAGGTGATCTATAAATTCAAGTAAAATTTGTATACGGAAGAACTACATCAACGAATGGACACTAAACACAAAAATAAACTCATTATAGTTAATAGTTATACTTCAAGTCGCCAACGGCAGCACTTATAAGGCGGGAAAGCGAAGCAACCACCTTTTATAATAAAGAACTATCACTGTTTTAAATTATCATCTCAATTTATGTAATGTATATACAACAGAAAAATACCATCTTACTGAATTAAACTTCCGGTTTGTCTGAATGCAAATCTAGCGGATACAGAACGCGGTCTATACGTGGTCTATGACTATACGACTTGCACATAATGCCAATACCTAGTGCATACAAGTGCTATGGTGCTATTTTGTTTGATAGTAATGCCAAAGTAAAAAGATAAAATTATTCCGTACAAAAAAATATAATTTGGGATAATTAGAAGATACTTACTATTTATTTAAATTGCTCATACCACAACATTTCAAAGGCTCTCTATACACGATAACAGTAAATTTGTATTATGCAAGATATCTTAAGAATTACAAAAACAATAATTCGTGAAAGGAAATTATGATGGCAACTGTGACGATATTGCCGAGTTAATTTAGAAAAAGTACAAAAAAAGGTTAAGATTTGAAACGAAGCTGAACTTTTTTTGTTTTTTTGGTACTAGCTTGTCTTACTTTAAAATTAGAGATACAAAAGTGCTAGTCACGGGGGTCACTTAAATTACCAAGGTCAAACCACGTTTAGTTTCTTCAAATGTGAGAGGTGGCGCTAAGAGCGGCCGAAGTTTTGCAATCGGTCATTCCCGGACGCCCTAACGCCATATTTCAGTTGCTTATTTATTTTTCGTTTGAGCGCTTGGCTTGGTTTTTCTATGTACAACTGTTATTATATCCCAGTTTAACATCTTTAAGTTTATTTTAGTATTGTAGTAGTAGGTTATAGTTTTATTAGCAGTAGTAAAGGGAGATTCAAAATGATTGTCGAATCCGCTCCTATAGATAGTAGCATAGTGTAGATATATGCCGTATGTGTGCCGTGGCATTACGTAGACCATTCACTATCTTAGCGGAGTAGTAGTAGTACTAATAGATACCTACTTCTAGTTTAGATTAGAATTCCTTTTGTAAGTATTTCTATTTTTTGCATCAAGCGTTTGTTGTTGCGTTTTATTTTGTAGTATTGTAGTAGTAATACTAGTTTTGTTAATACTATTAGCAGTAGTAATAGTATTAATAATAATATAATAGTTCTGGTTTTGGTAGATATCCCTTTATATAATCATGTATTTCATATGATATTGTTTCGCATATCTGGGTTTCTCTTTCAATTCACTCATAAAATTGTAAATTTCCAGTCAAACACATGCACAATACGTTAAAAGTGAAAGAAATGCGGATAAATATATGTTTGACGATAAATTTACTGTTTTATGAGTGAATTGAAACACTAACAAATATTTAAAATTTATATTAATTTGAAATTAGCCGCCTGACAAAATTAGTTTCTTCATATCCTCTAGGTGGCGCAAAATACGGTTTCAGCTATTATTAGTATTGTACTGTCCTATCTCTATTATCTCTGGTGCTTGTCCAAAATTCAAAACGTCAGAAATTCTTTGATAATTTCTAATGACATTCACGTATAACCTATGAAATTTGTTATGACCTATGATTCTGAATATGCTGCATGTCATCATGGTAGATCCGTTTACACAAATAAAAACGGATTTATGCATGCTTATAAGAGTTGTCCCGCACTCTTTTTGCACACTCTGTACCATAGGAAGTTTTAATGTAGAATAGACAATCTAGATTTCTCAAAAGTTAACAGGAATTAAACATTTTATAGAGGATTGAGATCGCCGGTAAATGAAACAGAATTTTTTTTTTAAGACTTGTGGTTTTCGAGATTTTTGAGTTGAAAGATGCCCGAGAAAGCCACGTGACCAAAACGCTGAGTGACGTAGAAACTCTGTAAACGTTACCGGTTACCGGTCTAATTTGTAGGTTATATCGTTGATTGAAGGAATACATAAAGATGCGCTACCTATGACAGTTGACAGAAATTTATCCCATCAAATGGAGATTTGCATTATATGTAGAATTGCTATAAATCCCCAAGGCCCCGTCGGGACATTTACCATTTTTCCGGTCATTATTATTATCAGTTAAAATTTTAATCAAAAAATCATTGTATTATGAGCACAAAACATGATTTTTCAATATTTGAGGTTATGCCGCTAA
Organism: Holotrichia oblita; assembly: GCA_023690525.1. Taxonomy (NCBI): domain Eukaryota; kingdom Metazoa; phylum Arthropoda; class Insecta; order Coleoptera; family Scarabaeidae; genus Holotrichia; species Holotrichia oblita. Next base: position 62,025,806 of record CM043017.1, read on the forward strand.
TGTTTGGAGAAGGATATCGGAAAACGGGCAAAGAGCAATTGTTGTAAAATATCTCTAGAGTATGGAAAAAAAAATTGGAAATCGATGAAGAAATGTAGGCTGTAGCCAGTTTTGAACATTTTGTTTTTCAGTGTGGAACCACTGTGCGGCGCCGCTCTCCACCCCTCCCTCACTCAACACAAGTTTAGTTTTAGCATGATATAAGGAATAGGGAAGTAAGATATCAAATGTGTCCAAAACGAGACCGGCGCGCGCATGACGTCACGCGTAGAGTTAGAGAAAGCGCACATTTAAATAGTGAGTTTAGATATGTATAATGAACGAATTATATAAAATAAAAATTAATTAAAAAACATTTAATTGATACAATTATTAAAGGAATATTACTGAAATGGATTAGGGTATTCGAAATAAATAATAAGCTCTTCTGATTTTAAATGCAAAACAATAATTTATTCTATTTTCTACTACTGACCCACACGAAAAAACCGAGCTGTTTGCAGTAACCAAATGTATTTTGTTGGCATATATTTTGTTAAGGATACTATACGCATTGCTACTTTAACTGAATACTAAATCAAAATTTGTTATTAGCAAACAAATTATTTTGTTAAAGGATTTACGTGACGCAACAAAATAATTCGGTAAAATACTTTCTTATAATGTAATGGTAAACAAATAAAACAAAATGGTTTCAACAAAATATATTTGTTGTTTTTAACCAAGTTGATTATACAAATATAATATTTGCTTAATTCAAAGAAATATTTAGTTAAAACACTTAAATATAGCCAACAAAATTATTTGTTATCAACAACTATATATTTGTTTGCCCATATTCAACCATAAAATTTGGTGAATGCAAGTAAAATTTGTTTGGGTCAAACAATCCAGTCTTTCCGTGCACTAAGCAGAAAAACATTTATGAAATATTCAATACATGTTACAAATCTGCACGTAATGTTCACAAATACTTTTTCTGAATGTAGCAGGTTACATTTTATCAACGTTGTAATGTCCTACCCAGAAATATTACTTTGTAATGTTGCATAATGATAGTATATAAATGTAGCAATGAAATGTCTTACACAATTGGTGTAAGACACTTCACATAAATGTTGCTGCTTAATATTCATTAAATGTTGATAACCATATTAAATGTAACATTACTATGCAACATTAAATAAATGTATTACGTGAGGACGATATCATAAAAAGAAATGGTTATTGTACAATTTTTTGCAGTTTCCGTTTTTGTGAAATAGACTTATCGTGCAGAGCATTATTTAGGTCTCTCAATTTAAAAAACATCCTGCATTTGAAAAAGAGTTCTTTGACTTTTAAAGGACAATTTACTGTTGACATTTCAACCACCTGCACGGCCACACAGCGCAATCCACTTTTCATACGTTTGTTTATCACTAGGAAAGCGAAATAACATCACCTTTTTGTTATATGATTTGCTTTGGTTATCAGTATTGCAGTTATACATAGCGCAATGCATTTTTATGAAATATATTTCTCACAATGTTAACTTTACTATATGATTCAATGAGATTTTCTACTACTGCTTACCCTGTAACACAGTTGTTTACTCTACGCGTGACGTCATACGTCGCCATGACACATGCGCGATATCTCCCCCTGTAGTTTTATCAAGTTTTAGGTTACCAGTCGATCAGTAAAACAGGGGTAGAACAGTGCCGAATCGACAGCAAGCCGCCTCGATACTTTCCCCACACTCCGCTTCTCGCCTTCCCTAAAGTGAATAAGTGTTTTAGGGAAAGGAGAACAGTGGGGTGTGGTAAAAATGTCGAGGCGACCCGTTCTCGATTTGGCGCAGTTCTATACCAGATCTCTAAGACTAGTTGCCCTAACGCTCACTAGATGGTGCTTTTTAAAAACTTGTAGCTCTACGCTCGAATATGTTTGTCGGGACATTTTATAGCTTGTCGGGAAGTCGGGACACCACTGTTAATAGAGACTTATAGCAGAGCCAAACACTTATCCGTAAATGTATAACGTAAACGTTGAAACGACAGATACGTATGTTGTAAGAAAAGCTTGAGAAACACAGTTATAGCAGCATGATACGTATAGATAGTTTGATGATATTTGTCGTGCTGCAAATAACCGTACCGAGACGGTTGTTTTGGTTGTATTGTATGAAGGGAAAAATAATAGGTAGTTAGGACAATATTAATAATACACACTACAAGAATTGTTGAAAGGTTTTTGAACACCGGTAATGTGGCTAAAGGTAAATCTACTGGCCATCCCACTGTTGCTACACCTGATGTTTTGAATAATGTTAATGAACCTGTTGCAGAAAATCTTCATATTTCAGTACGTTGTTTATCTCAACAAATAAGTAAAGTCCCATTATCAATTATTATTATTTCCTTTTAACCTTTTTTAAGTGCTTTCCAGAACTCTCCTATGAATCCACTCGTAAGATCCTAAAAAAGCATTTACGCATTTACATCTGTATAAATTTACAATTGTTCAGCAACTTCATCCTCCTGATTTCGTATTACGAACACAGTTTTGTTACTGGTATAATAACAATCTGAGGCTTGGTTTCATGTGTCTGGTTATGTTAATTCCCAGAACTTTAGAACTTGTTCGGCAGAGAATCCGCAGAACTTAGTCCAAGTGCCATTACATCTAGTTAAAATCGGTGTTTGGGTGGCAGTGTCACGACAAAGAATTATTAGTCCGATATTCTTTTAAGAAACGATTAATGCTCAACGCTACCAAACCATTATTTTGGAATCATTTATAAATCAGTTGGATGACATAGAGTTAACGAGTGGTTATTTTGAGCAATATTCAGCTACAGCAGACACTGCACAAATAACAATTAATTATTTACACCAATTCTTCCCAGACCATTTGATTAGTGTAGGTTTGTGGTCAAGTAGATCTCCCGATTTGACGCCGCTAGATTTCTTTTTGTTCCCTTATTTGAAAAACACAATATACCGGAATCAAATACAGAATTTACAACACTTACGGAACGCTATTGAGGAGGCAATGGCAAATATGGGACCTGAAATGTTAACTAATGTATTTAACAATTTATCACGACGAGTACAGTGTTGTTTAGCAGTGGAAGGTCGACACTTTGAGCATATTCTTTGAATAATTTTTGTTTAGTCGTTTAAAATATGCGTTCAAAAAACTCGTTTTCTATAAATCTTCCTTCTGGTTTCAGTAAACAAACATGCATAAGGCATCCATATGATACAAATGACATAACCTATAAAGTTGTACCTATATACGAATAATCAGGCACGCCAATTTTTCAGTGTTGCCAAAGTAAATATTTGTTACAAACATTTATAGTCACTTTAGATTGGCATTGGTGGTGGTAATACTTGTCAATTCCATCTTCCAATCATTTTCTGTTTGTTACGTTCCGTGTAGTTTTTATGTATTCCTTCTGTCAAGAATCCATATCAAAATCGATAGAATAGTGTGCCTTTATTTTCCATCATAAGCAATTTGATTAACTAATGATAATAAAATTGCATAATGCATAAAAGAAGGTTAATAATTTGTTTAAAGTTCTTGAACCTATGCCCATCCCTTTATTTACTAAATGTTTATTAAGCAGTTGACAGAAACAATACATTACTTACACAACAGTGGATATTAAATTGAAATAAAATTTAGTATTTGAAGGAAAAAAATTACTAGTGTCTTACAGTTTCAAAATGTTTGTGTTATAACTTTCTGATAATTTTTATAAATCATGAGCAACAGTTATGAACATGTTAAAGAAACAAACAGGACTAATATAGATGTTATAAAGAGCTTGGAACGACGTTGTGGAGGATATTTTGTAAACTCTAATAATTATTTGTACGATTTAAAGGTGCATGCGGAAGATGTCTTTGTCAAGAAGAAGTATGATGAATTAGTAAGTTTTCCATTTTGAAAATCGATCTTGCTATTAATTTGGAATCATTTCAGCGATGTGAGATGCCTGGCACTCCAAGATCAACATTTCTAATGGTATTTAGTCCTGATGGTAGCAAAGTAGCATCAACTCATGGAAACCATAATATTTATGTTACTGATGTAAGAAGTGGTAAAAATATCAAAACACTAGTTGGTCATCCAAGAACTCCATGGTGCATAGCATTTCATCCAACGTCTAATCAAATATTGGCTTCTGGATGTCTTGGAGGTCAAGTGAGGATATGGGATTTAAGTGTAAGTTTATATATTTACTTTAGATTAATTATAGATGATAGATATAAAAATTAACTGATGTTGAAGGCCCAAGTCTTTATCATAAGGGGTTTCAGATTTTCACTGTGTCATGGTCATATAATATATCTACAGTTGAAAAATACACTTAATACAAGTAACCCACAAAAATACAAAATATACTAACTTTACATTTTGCCTTTGTAAATGACCCCTTTAGGAGCAGAAAATGGGTAGGAGCTAGAGACAAAAATCTGTCTAACTTTTTCACCTGCAGTGTGGTTAATACAGAGTTACCATGACCTTTTGATGCCTCTCATTCACCAGAAGGTGTTTTCCTCCACTGCGGTTCACATGTCAAGTTCCAGTGGCTCTACTCACTTTTTGGCTCAGTAAATAATTTCATTGTATTTTAATTAAATATACAGTGTCCCAGCTGACGCGGTTTCTTTGATAATTTGTTTATTTTACAGTATAGAGAAAAAAGTTTCAAATAAAATTTGTCCTTATTTAAACGACGCATAGCTAGAAAATATTTTCAAATATACAGGGTGCCCCAATTATAAAAAAGCGTATGTAAGTTTATTATTTTAAATGGATCACCCCATATATTATATACTTTTTAGATTCTACATCATATTTTAAGTAACTTTTATTAAGACCTTCCTAGACCTATGTGCTTTTGTTTTCGAGAAAATTGTTTTCAAGAAAATAAATATTTTTTCAAAAATTTTCCAGTTGCAGCGCTCTCGTTAATGAGCTGCAGGATCAAAACTAAAAAAGGTAGAAAATTTTAGTTCGCGCAAATTGATCCGTCTTGAATTGCTTTACTATTTCAATATTAACATGTACCGATTCTTTTGTTGACATACTGTTACTGATACCAACATTTGGAAACATTTAAATGCTAATAACTAATCGCCAAATATTACAAATCGATTAACCGACTTTTCCTCAAACCGGTTTCATTAAAATCGATTAATCGTGTTGAGTCGTCTTTAAAATCGAAACGATTTTTAAAATCGGTTCTTTAAAATCGATTTTGAAATTGGCTTTAAAATGTGTTTTTTAAATGGGTACACTAAGTTTTTCGATTAGAATTTCTGTTTTGATGGCGACAAATCGTCAAACATAAATCCAGTTTAGCAATAACATTGATTCCGCAATATAATTTTTTTCGCGCGGAAAGAAGTTGCAGCTACATTGTCTTTTTATGGTATATACGTTAGGATACTGATTGTTACTTGTTTTATTAAATTTCATTAATTCATATTACCGCTATTTATTTTTTCATCCACGTTAACCACAACATGCTTTATGAGGTATAGATAAATAACAGGTGTCGCTGTTTAGTATCTCAACGAATATATTTTGCATAACAAGCACAAATGAATGAAAGCATTATATTTTCAGTATTTTTTTACAAAACGCACTACATTCTCTATCTAGACATCATCGTGAATGTATTATAAATATTAATAAAACAATTGCAAAGCCATACAGAGCGGATTCAAAAAAATCATGGATTTGAAACCGATTTTAAAATCGATTTCAAAACCGATTTTTCGATTACGATTTCCGTTTGATGGCGGTTAATCGCTTAACACAAAACCGGTTTGGTATAAAACCGATTACGATTCGTAGCACTAGTTGAAAGTGCTTGTAGATAGTATTGGCTTTATCGCAGAAAATAAATTCGAAATAAGCTTTCTTTTCATTTCTAATAGCCAAATTTCTAAGGGTCATATTTATAGTCCGTGTTTGAGGTTGTGTCGATGCTTGAGCACGTTATTTTGTCAGATTTGTAATGACATTTACGTCAAAATCGCGTGCTCAAGCATCGACACAACCTCAAGCACGGGCTATAAATATGACCCTTAGGGTTTTGTATAGTAGTTCCAATGGGCATGGTTTTTAGTCCAGCAAAACCTAGGTTTAGCATCATCTCTTAGTTTCATGAGTAACCTGACGTTATCAGTCAACCAAGGTGACGGCTTTTTCGAAAATTTATGAGTAACAAAAGGTGCATGTTTATTGAACAACTACAGCAGATTGTTCGTGAAGTAATTAACATTTTCATCAATATCGTCTATGCGATAAATGTTATGTAACGCCAGGTGTTTCAAGTCACAAGCAAATGCATTATAGTTCATGTTTCTATAATCTCGAAAAGTGTGAAAAACCGGTAATTGTTTCTGACTGGGCAGTAAGACTTCACAGAAAATTATGTCATGGTCCGAAATGTTAGAGCCGATTACGTCAGAAGTCCCCAACATATTGGTACTACCATAGCATGTAATCTTTAATAGAAGATACGAAACTGTCATGGCCGCAAGATTCTCACATTTCGTAAGAGGGTGCTCTAGCGCTAAAAGATAAACAAAACAAGCCCACAATCATATGATTGCATATGACAGTTATTAATCAGTTGTCGTTGGAATTAGTTGTACTTAGATTGATTTATATTTTTCCTCGTTCGAATGTTAATGCGTTTTTATATTGTTTTTATAATTATTATTAGCTGTAGTGTTAAGTAAATAACCGCTTGGTTCAGTTGATAAACTTTAACGATAGTCTATCTATATACAAGTCGCCATATTTAAAGTTATATTAATGTATCGTTTTAGTTTATTTTACAATTGATTATTTACATTATCATTATGATATGATACGATCGTAATAATTAATTGTAAAATAAACAAAAACAAAATTCATTTCTAGTTATGATATGAAAATAAATTACCTACTATTTTGAATTTTGCCGCCAACAGTTCTCACTAACCAATAGATGGCTCTAAATCATGGTACCACCTCTTATTTAGGGACATTTCGCACCGTGGGTACTACTAGTGCAAATTTGATCAATGAGAGTTGCAGAAGTATGAGTTATGCGAGTTGGCTGATCAATTACAGCGAAAAAATTAATAGATTGAAGAAAATCGTAAAGTGGGATGTAAATCAGCCCTATCGCGTATCAATATCGTTTTTATTAACGCTAATTGTACTTTACGATATAAATTAACGTACATGTTAAAATTAGAAACAATTGATCCTATCGCGTATCTTCATGTCGAAGCGATGTCGCTTATATGGAAATGTAAAAATGGTAGGAGTATTAAATTTTGTACTAACTAAAATAAGATAAATATATATATATTTGTGTCAGATGGAAAAGGATCGACGAAGCGATGACTATTCAAACGATCATCGTCTAACTGTCAGATTTGTGTATGTCAGTATTTTACGTTATGCTGTCTCTAGCAGCATCCGTTTAAGGGTATATAATCCATTGATTTAGTAAATTTTGAATCATAGCATCTGTTATACAACTTATACTTTCACTAACTGATGGTTGACTAATGCCCAAACTGAAGTTACCTCCAACACAACATTGATAACTTCCGTGTCCAAAAACGTTTAATGACACAAAAATTTAATGTATTTTGTTGAAAGTACTCTGCTATTAATAAACAACCCAAATATGCCTTCGTTTCTAAAGGTATATCAGTTTTTCTATGTCGAACTAATGGTGTGTCCACATGAGGTCTTAAGATTTCTGCTAAATACCACGTTAGGTCCTTCGATAACCTAAAAGATTTAATAAAATCTATCTGGTAACTCAAAAGGATTACTTGTATCTCTTATAGAACGCCGTAAAACCTTTAATCTATTACAAAAAATTATATTAAATATTAATAACTCCATTAATACAACGATGTTTAAAACGTTACCAAATGCTTGCGTAGCCATTTATTTGTAGTTGAAAAGAACAAAAGTCAACTTGACGATGTCCGTTTAGTTATAACATGCAGGTTAAACCCCGTATTTAATTTTTGTCGTTTGTTAGCATATAAACGATTATACTTACCTACGTCGTTGCTGTAATACGAAATATGCAATCGCACACTATCAAACTAACGACTACATATGTTGAAGGTCAAACGTAACGATTATCGTACGTAACGTATTGATACGTAACGTATTGATACGCAATAGGGCTGAAGATATTATCAAATTTTAAAAAATCTATGTTGAAATTCCCACAAAAGATAATAGAGTCCGATTGAAAAGCACACAGCGAAATTGAATCTTCTAAACTGTTTGTGAAGGCTTTATGTATAATCTATCTGTGGAGGTCTATAGAGTACTTCAACGATAAATTTTTGTTTATTGAAATGAATACTAATCCACAACTGCTCAATAGATTTATCAACCTCAATCAAAGAATATGTCAAAGCATTCCTAATATAATCAGCAACCCCCAATAATATAATATAGTATATAATGTATAATATATTGTAGTGTTATCGGGTTCAAAGCAAACGATATTCGGTTTAAAACGATATATTGATTAAATAAACACTTAATACTAATAAAAACAAATAACACGAAACTAACTATATAAGTACAGAATATTTATATTTCCGATTTATAACAGTTTATTTATGTCTTCACGACGCGCACGCTCTTCGATCAAGACTGCCTTCCTCTGCTAGATGGCCCATATATATATATGCCTCGGTGATTATTTCTCGATCATTCTATATTGATCTGGACAAGTTCGGGAGGATTACTCATCGGTCGCTGGTCAGGGTGGGTGACATCATGATCACGCGTGGCGCTGACTCATCACAATATATAATAATCCATTTATTTTGTTTTACTGATTGATTGATAAATTAACGATCGGTTTACATACATACATATCGTATATAAATTAAGTATGGCGCAGAGCTCTAACACTATCAGTTCGAAATTAGTCTGGGAATGTCTTAATAGATTAAACAACCTAGGCACGAAAAATAGAGTTGCATTATACTGGGTATCAGGACACACTGAAATCAGAGGCAACGAAGAAGCTAATTCATTAGCAAGGAAGGTCGCACAACTCCGTTTGTGGAACCGGAACCGTTCTGTGGTATAGGGACGAGCACCTACAAAAAAATAACTTAAAGATCGAGAAGAGAGGCTCAGAGCATCCCTCTGAGAGAATCTACCTGGTCTGAGACACTCCAAGATCTTCCTTGGAAGCTACAATAAGCATATAGCAAAAATTTTACTGGAACTTAGCAGGAATAGACTGCGCATCTTTACAGGGTTCTTTACAGGGCACTGTCACCTTGGTGAACACATAACAAGGATAGGTCTAAAACATAATAGTGACTGCAGGTTCTGCGGGGCTGAGGATGAAAACCCGGAACACCTGACATCTTACTACACGAAGAAGATATACCTTCTCTGAAACCATCACAGCTAAAGCAGTTTTCACGCAAGGTTGTGCCCCCTTGCGTGTGTGTTTTTGATGCTGTCGTTCCTAGTTCTGTTTTGTGATTCTGTTTAATTCACTTACCGTTCAGTGCAACGGTAAGTAAATTACTTCCCGTTTTGTTACACATAGCAACCAGTAATAGCAACTTACGGTCGTAGAAACAGACACGGTAAACTGAGAAAAAGAACCAATCGCACAAAAACGTATTTAAAATACAGCGGAATTATTTATTTAATATATACCAGCTTATCGTTCAAAAGTTAAGCAATTCTTACTGTTTTTTTCTAACCAAAAGTTTTCGTTGTTGAATAAGTTTATTTTATTTCTTAAACGATTTATGAACGGACAGCCAAGCAGTCTGAAAGCGGATATACTTAGCGTAGCAATAGCTTGTAACTTGGAGCTAGGCTTTTTGGGTGTCCGGCTCTGCACGTATAATATGATGTAATTTATCCAGCTTATTGGTTTGCCTTAATAAAAAAAACGCAATTTTTATTTTCTTAATATTTTTATGAAGTACATTTTCAGGCGGTATTTATCTTTATATTAACATAAATAGAATTAATAGTACATTAATATACACATGATTTTCATATTTTAAAATAAAATTCTTCTCATTTGTAGGAGTATACCCTGTGTTTACAATACTAGTTGCAGAGTGTTCGTATTAAATTTTTCAAGGAAAAGAAAATACAAAGTGCAAACGTAGGAAGAAATGTTAAAAATTTGTATACATCTAAAAAAAGTTACTTGGTACGGATCATTCATACCATGTTAAAAGGTGTAGGCGGTAAAAGAATATTTTGAACAAGTATTTTTACATGTACACTGGCTTGCAATAAAATCTCGTACAGTCACTGAGCGCTGTGTATCAAAACTGTATTCCATTTCGTAATATATATTTTTATTTGCTCATTCGAATTATCGTTACGTTGAATATAATTATCCTTAAATAAAATCGACCTTTCACAATTTTAACGGCCGGGAACGTAAGCGTAAAGCAGATTTAAATTTGAAAGATATAATGGGAAATCGGCCAAATTAAACTTCTTTTAGCCTTAAATACCCTATTAAAATTATTATAATATCGACCGGAATAGACGTAACAAGTTTTTACATTGCTGATACATATAACGAAAAATAAAGCAGTATTTATTATGTTATATATGTATACGCCAGCTAATATATCCGCATTTTAAAATGATGTCTGAAAGTAAAATGAATCTAACTTAAATTTAAATTTCACAAATATGTTGGTATTAATACCTACAACAGTTTTTATAACAGCAAAAACAGAATTTCGGCTTATGTGAATACATGTTGCAATATGCGAAGGTAGTATGCAACGACTAACATACCCGATTATGAAATGGAATACAATTTTGATACATAGCGCTACTTGGGGGAGGCATTACTTCCGTCACTTTGCATTTTCTTTTGTACGTGATGATGTGGTGGCAAGACCAAAAACTTCGTTAAGAAAATGATCCAGGCTGTTAGACATCTCCCGATGTTTATTACAGCGAATATTACTGAAAGACTTGTCCATCTTTCCTTACAAAATTCAGATAACACACAGGGTTGGACCTCAAGAAACGAATACAATATCGTAATGCTATGATGAACCTTGAAAACGAAATTCGTGATTTTTTGGGGAAAAATCAGAATGAGCAGCGAAGCCCTTTTTTTAACACCAAAGTATTTTTCTGGTGTTTACATATACCGGGTTTTCCACAAAAATTTCCAAAGGCTGTATTGTCTTTATCATCTGATTTTAATGATTTATACATGAAACTGTAGGGTTTCGTAAAGACTACAAACAGCAATGCAAATTATATGTTTATCAGATATAATTCGCGACAAACATAATTCCACCTTTTTTTCAAATTGCACTATATTTTTTTTGATTTTTATAAAAGATAACGATTCGAATAATGTCATGAAAACATACACTTAAATACGCAATAATGCAAGAAAAAGACAAGTTTTTGCAAATTTCTATATGGCAAAACTAACAGTAGGTCATGAATTGGAATACGCAATTAAACAATCACAGCGTCTTTTTTAATCATAATTATGAAAAATACAGATAATAAAATAAACACTTTTGTTGTTTAGATCAGACAAAATAATCAAATGAAAATATCCAAAACACTATCCTATAAATACTGCTCGAATTGGGTACCATTTTGACCAATGCATAATCTGCACCTCCTTCCTACAGAAACAGCTGCATTTAATATGTTGTTGGGCAGTATTCGTCGAAACGCATTAACTGTTCTATTTCGTAAGTCATCTACGTTTTCGGGTTGTGTTACATAAACAATTTCTCTTATTTCATTCCATAAAACGAAGTCTAAAGGAGAAAGGTTTGGTGATCAGGCGGGCCATCTAATTGGTCCGTAAGTGCCTATCCTCCTTCGAGAAATTGTGTATTTATTAGAGCATTATGTGGAGCAGCTCCATCTTGTTGGAAGTAAATTTGTGCGTATTGAGCAATGGGCAATTCTTCTAGATTGGCCACTATTTCTTCAAGTAATGTATGATATCTTTCTTGATTTAGGTTACCGTCAATAAAATATGGTCCAATTAATCTAGAATCTAAAATTCCACACCAAACATTTAAAGAGAACCTACTCTGGATATTATTTTCAATAAGAAATTTAGGATTGTCATTGCTCCAATACCTATGATTGTTTCTATTAAATATGGCATTGTTCGTGAAGGTACACTCATCCGACCACAGAATTTTAGAATAAAATAGTGGATCTTCTCGTAATTTATTTAAGTAAAAATTACAAAATTGCATTCTTCGTGGATAATCGTCTTCCAGCAAATGATGGATCAGTTGAGGTTTGTACGGTTTCAATTTATGTTTTTTCAAAATAGAATGTACTGTTGTACTGGAAGATCCAATGTTGTTATCAATCTCTCTAACGTCTTAGGATTTTCCGCAACCATCAATAAAACGTTTAAATCTAAATTTTCATCTGTAGTTCATACTTCTTTTTTTGGCTTTTTAAAAGATCCGTACATCCTCAAATTGGCTTCCAGTCGTGCAAATTTCTTGTGATGTGGTGATTCCCTACCAGGGAAACGTTCCTGATAAATTCTAATAGCATCACATGGTCGTTTCCCACATTCAAAATAAACTTCAAGCATATCTGTTAAATATTCAAAATTCATATTTTCTATTAATATTAAAATACATCGAAATTAAGCCTATACAAACTTGTTTATTATAATGAATAGTGTTTTTGAAAAATGCGTTGATCACTCAAACTGACAGTGACAGTAGTTGATTAAAAAAGACACTGTGATTGTTTAGTTACATACTCCAATTCATGACCTACTGTTAGTTTTGCCATAAAAAAATTTGCAAAAACTTTTCTTTTTCTTGCATTATTCTTTATTTAAGTGTATGTTTTCATGACATTATTCGAATCATTAGAAAATGTTCTTTTATAAATCCAAAAAAATATATATAGTGCAATTTAAAAAAAAAAGTTGAATTACGTTTCTCGCGAATTATATACAGGGTGTCCCAAGTTGAGTGGCCTATTAGAATATTTCCTAAAGTACACCAAAGAGAGCGCTGAAAATTTGGTTGCCTTGGTTTCCGGCCATGCTCTTTTTAAATAAAATAATTTTAAAGATTGGCGACTTCCGGTTATAACGGAAATCGATAGGAACTTCGATATTTTAAATGGAACACCCCATATATTAGTGGATTTTTGGATTTTACGCAAAATTTTAGGCTAACTTTCTTAAATAAACCTTATGTCTAAAATGCACCGGTTTTGAATAATTCCACTTTTTTAAAATAATTCGGCAAATCATTGCTGGGCGTCATTCGGCCTCTCTCAGACAACGTTTGACTTAGAGCCTTCAAAATTTTTATGATGAGTACTAAGGAATAATTGTAAATCGTTATTGGAAAAAAGTCTAATATCTTACACAGGATGTTCAAAATACACTTGCCAATGTAGACAACTTCATACCTTGGGAAGTCGCTTATTTCAAATGGAGCACCCTGTATTTTATTGGGCCAATAGTTGGGACTTTTTATTCCCTTTTGATCTGTATTTACATTCCCTATACCTAACTCTTAAGGTTTTTGAGTTATTTATGATTTTTATAAAACAGACTGAGATTTGAAAAAAAAAACAAAAGTCATGAATTATAAAATGACATTTAGAGCGAACTATCTCACTAAAGCTAATTTAACACTGTTTATCAATAGTTGTCACGTATAACTGTTAGATTTACACACTTTCGGAGTGATACTAAAGTAGGCATAAATAATAAAAACAGGTATGAGGAGGAGTATTATTTTTAATGTCAAATTAGAAAGCAAATACGATACTGAAGAAACAAATGGGTAAAAACAGCATGGTACCTATACTATTTACAAGTAGACGAAAACAGAAACCTTAGTTGAATCGTTCAATATGATCTCCATTTAGATCTATGCAGCGGTTTAAGCGACTCATTACACCATCTGTTGTAGCGCGTAAAATTTCGTTTCCCTGTAAAGTCCCAAAGCAATTGCGAACTCTATTTTCAAGCTCTGCCCTGCTATTAACAGGGTTGAAATAGACTTCATTTTTTATTTTTCCCCACAGATAAAAGTCCATTGGCGTGAGATCAGGCGATCTTGGTGGCCACGCCCAAGGCCCACCACGTCCTATCCAGCGATCTTCAAACGCAATGATTTGTCGAATTATTTTAAAAAAAGTGAAATTATTCAAAACCGGTGCATTTTAGACATAAGGTTTATTTAAGAAAGTTAGCCTAAAATTTAGCGTAAAATCCAAAAATCCACTAATATATGGGGTGTTCCATTTAAAATATCGAAGTTCCTATCGATTTCCGTTATAACCGGAAGTCGCCAATCTTTAAAATTATTTTATTTAAAAAGAGCATGGCCGGAAACCAAGGCAACCAAATTTTCAGCGCTCTCTTTGGTGTACTTTAGGAAATATTCTAATAGACCACTCAACTTGGGACACCCTGTATAAGGGCTTCTGTTTGCTCCAAGACTGGACATATAGCCTTCTAGACTCTTTGAACGCGGCTCTGCATCTAACCGCCCGTCGCGAATTATATCTGACAGATAATTTGCATTGCTGTTTGTAACCTTTACGAAACCCTACAGTTTCATATATAGATCATTATAATCAGATGATAAATAAAGATATTACAGCCTTTGGAAATTTTTGTGGAACACCCGGTATATAATGTATTTTTTTACAATATACACCCTGTCCAGTTTAAAATGCAGTACATGGGGATATTGGAAACCGTTGGAGATACAACGTCGATTAAATGGTAGAAATGCGTATTCATTTGTCCATGAATAATCGGACATGAGATTTTGAAATTTTTGTTTCATTAGGATGAAAAAGAAAAAAATGCATTTTTGAAAATCTTCCATATTTTGATTCCTAAAAGAGATAAATTTACAAAAGTTGCAGGCTGGGGATAACAAGTCATGAGGATTTTAAAAATGATTTCAAAAAAAATCTAGGTCTAGATTTTGCGTGACAATAATCAACTTTTGTTTATCTTATGGCAGCAATATTGGATTTTGACATTTTTAATATCTTCAAAAAAATGATATTCAGTGATGTGTAAGATATCTATGTTCGAGATAGTAAAAACATGCCAAATAAAGAAAGTAAGATTTTAATAATAAATGTGACATTTGCATTCAACAACTCTAAAAGCTGTGAAGTTTATTCTGAAATGTCAGTCATTTGTTAATCTCATTGTATTGTTACAAGTATCTGTACTGCAAACCTAATATGAATCGTTTTACAAATAGTGATAAATATCAAATGCTGGCGTGTTTTATTTTGTGTGGAAGAAAGAGAAGAAGAGCACAATTCTGTCATTGGTTCATCGAAAAACATAATGAAAATCCCAACTTTGCGAAAATTTTATGGTCTGATGAGAATCGATTTACTAACTCTGGAATGTTTAATTGTAAAAATACTATCTTTTGGTCCGATGAAAATCTACACCTAGTTCGTGGCATTAGATAGCAAGTCAGATGGGGATTTAATGTCTGGATCGGCGTTATTGATACCTATGGTATAGGTCCATTATTTTTCAATTTGAATTCTGAAAGGTATTTAGAACTTTTGCGCACACATGTTGCTGAACGAATTGAAGAACTTCCACTTGCCATGTTGAAAAATATGTATTTTCAGCAAGATGGAGCGCCTCCACACAATTCCTTTTTGGTTACGAATTATTTAAATAATCGATATTACAATAACTGGATTGGTAACCGAGGACCAATAGTGTGGCCTGCCAGGTCCCCGGACCTCACACCTCTTGATTTTTTTGTATGGGGCTATCTGGAATACAAGGTGTATTCGAGATCTTATGAAAATGGGGAAGAATTACGTCAAGCAGTTGAAGAAACAGTGAATGGAATGACGCCGAACATGGTTAGACAATCTTGTCAGGCAGTACTAACACGATGTAGATTGTGCATACGAATAAAGGGTGGCTTATTTGAACAGTTGTTACACTAATGATTCAGCTACCTACGTTTATTTAATGAACACTAACAAACCAAATGTTAAAGATATTTTGATAGTACTTGGAGATTTGTTATTTTTTGTTTTTTTATCAGTATACACTTAAGTTATCCACAGTTCCATGGCCTACTATGTTAAAATCTTTCTTTCTCTATTTTTCATGTTTTTATTATCTTGAACATAAACATGTTATACATCATTGAATAGCATTTTTTTTGAAGATATTAAAATTGTCAAAATCAATATGGCTGCCATAAAAAAAACAAAAGTTGATTGTCACGTAAAATCTAGTAGACCTGGATTTTTTTGAAATCATTTTTAAAATCCTGATGACTTGTTATCCCTAGTCTGCAACGTTTGTAAATTTATCCCTTTTAGGATACAAAATTGGAAGATTTTCAAAAATACATTTTTTTCATTTTCACTCTGTATCTGCCTAATGAAACAAAAATTTCAAAATCTGATGTCGGATTATTCATAGACAAATGAATACGCAACTTTTCTCCCATTTAACCGACGTTGTATCTCCAACGGTTTCCAATATTCCCATGTACTGCATTTTAAACTGGACACCTGTATGTATGTAAATGCCAAGAAATACTTCGGTGTTAAAATTGTTGCCTATCCAAAGCCTTAATATCTCGTTCGCATATAGTTGTGAAGAAAATAGTTGGTATCGAATCGTCTACTGCCACGAAGGTTTTGTGGTTCCGTCGCGCATATACTTTTAAAAATAAAAATATTGCTATATTCATTGGCAGTGGAAAAATACAATATCTATTTTATTTTTTATAAGGAATAGGTCTACTTGAAATTATAAATTCACAGGCTTTTATACTGAACATGTGTTGAACGGTAATCAACTTGTTAATGATCTCGTTGCGCTTTAATATGTAAATTATAAATTAATTTGTTGGAACATATTCTAATGTTACTCATAATCGGTTAATCTATCAAGTAATTTAAGGCTTTGCAGTTTTACTATAAAATTTATAAAAGGAAGGAATATCTTTAAATAACAATAAAAACCCTTAAATGCCAGAGAAATTTGCAACTTGAAACTAGAGCATTGCCCGTCTCGCCTTTGATTTAACAATCTCATTTATATTGAGTGCTGTTCAATTTTGCGGATCTCGTAGGGAGACATTGTCCAGTATTATTTCCTACCCGTATTAGTGTGGTAAGCTTAAATATATAATACATAATACGCAAGTGACTAGTTTGAATATGATTTTGTTCGAGTCTGTATGAGATTTAATACCCGACAGAGCAACCAAAGTATTCCTAACATTGTAATTAAAACAAAGTACATCTCTATATTTTAAAGTATTTTTATAGAAAACTTTGATGGTGAACGGATGTAATACGTTATTCATGTTGCATATAACGATATTTTCTCACTTATTATCTTGTGCAGGGTGGCAGTGAAACGTGGACTTCAGAAATACCTACTGTAATTGCTTCTATTGCATTTCATCCAGACGATCGATTATTAGTCATAGCAACTTACAATGAACTTTACTTTTGGGATTGGAGTAAACCTGAACCGTTTTTACACGTTGCTACTGGCAGTATAAAGAGAAGGTAATGCGAGTCGTAGTATTACACAAAGTTAAAAACACTTTCTTTAATTGTAGGTTCGTTATGTGGCATTCGACAAACTTGGACATAAACTCATAACAGGGATATCTAATAGCCCACAAACAAGATGGGAACGGGTTAGATCAGCGGTGCCAGTACCACGACAAGCAGATAGATCTGCTAGTCCATACCGACGTAGAATTACTCCACGTTTAATTAGCAACATTCCTGTTATATCGTATATGTCAGAGGTTAATAGATTTTTAGTAAGCACATATGTATATTCATGTTTACTAATTTACTGCAGTTGTGCTCCGATTTTAGTTCTACTTACTCTGATCGTTTTAAAGTTAATTTTTATTAACATTTCAGAATGTTCAAACCCCTGGTGCTACTACTAGCACTACCACTGCTACCAGAGAACCTCTGACGACAGTACCAGAAGAGAAAGAAGAATTACTGCGTGCTATAGAAATTTGGTTAGGGAGTACGAGCTGCTAGTACACAGATATTTACAAATTTATCGCCCACCTACAATGGTATGTACATCTTTGATTTTTTTTAATACATTGTAGAATGTTTGTGAGAATCGGTTTGCTTCTTGGCCAATGAGTAATGTAGGTTTACTGAAAAATTAATTTATTCCATATAAATATTTAAAAATATATACAGTGTAATTGTTTAATAACGATTCAGTCGAAATACTTCAGAAACTTAAAGGACAGTACAACTTCCTAAAAAGATCTAGTTTTATTATAAAAAATTATACTTGGATTTATCGATTACACTTATCATATTGACACATGCTCTATTGTTAAACAACTTCAATAATTTATTCTTCATCCACTACTCTATAATTGAATCTCAATATTATGCTATTGATTTATTGTTTCTAATCATTCTTACAAAAGTTATCATGCCAAAGAATTGTGTTATTTTAAATTTTCCATCAACTTTTGATGGTAGACTTTTAAGTTATCTCTTGCTTGCTTTCCAACCACTTTTAACGTTACAGCTGAACCTGAAATTACTCTAATTGTATATTAGGTCCTTAATTAATCCTTGTCTGCTTATATTTGCACAATATATTTTTTTTAATTAATTTGTTTAATTTGTTATGTATAGGAGCTGTAGATTGTGTTACACATATAGTATCTTATAAGATAATTTTAGCAAATATTTGAAACTAACCTGTAATTGCTTTACATTTTAAAGTTTTTACGATTATAAAGGTTAAGTTTTGATAAATGGTTCAATAACTTTTTGACAAATTCTTTATGTTTGCCGGTTAACACCATGAATGACGCTATGCAACAATGTTTATTTCGCAGCATGATTGACCGTAAATAATAGTGATTGACGAATTGCACAACATGTGCAAAACAAACAATTTCCTGATATTTTTTGTGCAACAAACAGATTGCGTAATGGTTTGTACTGTGAATGGCAATGTTGCACAAATGTTGTCACTTTCACAATTACTGTGGTGTATATACTGATAGAAGCAATGTATAATTTATAGTGGACTTTCACATATTTTAAAATAACTGCAATTAGTACTAATGGGATTATAAGGGTTATCTACTGTGAATTTATCTGGGGACATGAAAGGTTTACAAATAGTATTTGTCTAACAGAAGGGTAATCCGAAAAATTGTGAAGGGTCTATTGGAATTGTTTTATATAATAACCAATAATATTAAGTTTGTGATATATACAAACATTTTATTTGGAGAGTTGTATCTTTTATAGCAGGTACAATATTATAATAATAGAGAATAAACATAAAAAATAAAATTTAGCTGAAGTTATCCAGAACTTTCTGGCCACACCTTTCTACATAATAAAGGGAGATTCAATATGATTTAAAAAAAAACTGTTTTCCGCAAATATTTATCTATACTTATTACCATTTTAATGAGTGTTATGTTATCTACATACAAATTTCATACACTTGATTCAATATTCTTGACATTCGTTGACATTGGCGTTTGTGTTGTAGAGCCCTGTCCACGCCCTGTCTTTATCTAATTTTTTTGAAACCGTTTTTATTTACATTTTTTCTATTCCAGTGCTATAAAGTTCACTTTACCACTTTACGACACCCGTTTTGGTTGCATAAAGTATTACTTTATTGCACGCCAATTTTACATGTCAAACAATACATGTCATACAATACATGTCTCTCATTTTAATCTCTTTTGAACTTTTAATAACCGAAATAGAAAAAATTTCATAAGCTATTTTTGCGCACGTGTTCTTTAGAAACTTGAACGCGTGCGCAAAAATCGTGTCTTATGAAACTTGTATCTTAATATTATAGATAAGAGAGTATATTTAGATGGGAATCTAATATACTACATACTGATCCATAACAGCGTCACTGCAGGTGTAGTACAGAAACAACATTTCAGGCGGCAATTTTAAAATAAATTTAATTGCACTTTTATGCACTCAATGTGTCTTGTTTACCTGTGGTGGCTGCTAGTTGAAGCAGTTTCTTGCACTTATTGTTAGTATATATGAAAATTACATAGAAATACAATCAGTGTATAAAAAAATTACTGAAATGGACATTGCATATTCGGTAATTTTTATAGATTTTAATCGGGTCCATATCAAGTAATTTTCTAATTTGGCACACAAATACCATATTTATAACATTTACCTACTTACTAATTATAACTGATTACAACAGAAAATTCAAATAAAATAATCAAATAATGATATCATCAGATATGAATGCAATGATGACACCTAACAAGTGATATAATAAAGCTGTACGTCAATCTGTGCACAATGTCACCTAAATTCATTTTAAAATTGCTGCCTGAAATGTTGCTTTATACTACACCTGCAGTGGCGCTGTTATGGATCGATATGTAGTATATTAGATTCCCATCTAAATATACTTTCTTATCTATGCTTAATATACAATTATATCATCTCACCAACAATAGTTATTTACATACCAAGTTCGAGAAGACGATTTTTCAGCATGAGCGCGGATTTAAAGCACGAGCAAGCGAGCAGCGAGTGCTTTATTAGCGCGAATGCTGGAAATGATCTTCACGAACGTGGTTTGTATATAATTTTTTTTGTAACGAGCAAAATTTTAACAATTTTATTAATAAACAATATATTTATATCGGTACTATTTTTTTTGTGGAGTAAAGAACGATTCTGTCACTGCCAAGTACATATACAGTACGGTCGACCGTCCTAGGGTCAGTCGATGTCATCCGAACGGGTATGCACCACAGACGCATTCACAGACAGGTTCAGTTTCTTGCTGTCAATTTGACAGTATCGCTCCTTTGTATGTATTTACTATACTACTATGTATTGTTGTTCTGAATTGTTCATTTCAGCTTGGAGATCGTTTTGAGAATCTGCCTTAAGTTTCCCTTTATCCTGATTTTCCATAGAACCTTGTTTTTTTTTTATATTTTAACAATGCATCTGACTTTATAAAGCCATTTATATTATTTGTGGGAGGACTTTTCTTTTTGAAAGGAATATATTGTGATGTATATCACATACCTACATTCTTATGCCATATTTTCAGTAATCTTTATAGAACTTTAATTCTATAAAAAAAAAAAAAATTCACCATCAATTATTTTTTTTTTTATCTGCAGAGAGAGACGAATGTGATGTATATCACATACCTCGAATTTAAGTGGCGAATTAATGTTGTTCTTAAAGTTCGATTTCAAAAATAAACTAAATCTGACAGACTAATGACATTGAGGTACGAATAGGACAGTTAATTCTTGACAGTATGTCATGTCATTAGAAATTAAGGTTTTATGAGTAGATTAAGAAATCTAGTTATGCAAAAATTATTTTGAATTAAAAAAAACAGATGAAAAAAAAACCTGACAGTGACGAGGAAAAAGAAAAGAGTTAAAAAATAGTTCTCCAGTTTTACTTTTAATGAAAGATAAATAGAATTAACGTGAATAAGAAAAGGAGTTAAGAGTCTCAATTGTTGAACAATCAAGAGGGAAGGAAAAACAAATCAAGATCCGGCAATTTGCGGTGCAGCGTGTGTATTCATCTGTACGTTTTTTTCTTTTTTTGATTCGAGAAGTGGAATCATACATTAAGAATCTGAAGAGGTATCATACAATAAATACCTGATTCGAGGAGAAGTGGAATCATACATTAAGGATCTGAAGAGGTATCGTACAATAAACACCCGGTAGATGTTCTTCATATACCATAAATAAGACTCAGTGTTAATCGCAATAAAAAAAAAACTATTTATTATTATTTTTTTTAAAGAAACATTTTTTTTAGTTGATTTAAGTTTTTTTTCTGATTGTTACAAGATTAAATTGTCCTGTTCAGGTGTTACTATTTTCTTTTAATTCCTGTCAGATATTAAGATAAATTTATTTTTGAATATTAAAAGATATATACATATATAGAAAAGAAACGTTGATTATTTTTTTTTTGAAAGATAAAACATTTGATTTTTCTTTATAAAGACAATTTACCATCATTTCAATAATTTGAACTCATTAACGACCCTGATATTTATTAATATTATAATCTCGTTTTTACAAAGGATTATTACTTTGTATTACATTTGGCGTCCAAAACGTGGGGCTAGTTTTTTAATTTATTATTTCAAATTTATGATACTGGATATTGCTATTACTAAAGGGGATTGATTTGCTTATTATTATAATTTTTTTTGTACAGGCATATATATATATAATTTAACATAATCACATATCAACACATAGGACCGAGGAAATGTTGGCTGTTATTCAGAGAAGCATTTTATTGTACACATGACATGCAAATTATCAAAAACTATATCAAAACATGTCACATTTGTCAAATTTCAAAAGAACGCAACACAACATACAAAACATACCCATGAGCATAAAACCTACACATAAACTTCATACAGTCGCCATAGATTATCTTTCAAATTTGCCACCTAATTCAAAAAGGTATGCAAACGTTTTGGTCATTTACGATACATTTACTAAATACACAAAACTTAATCCAACACAAAAATGTAACACTGATTCAACGCTTTGCGCAATAAACCAATACATACAGGAAATTGGACGGCCGATCATCATTTTATCGGACAATGCTATCTATTTTACCAATACAAGATATCAAAACGCTTTACATAATCTACATATCGCTACCTATTACACTAGTATACGACATCCTCAAGCTAATCCAAGGGAAAGAGCTATCAAAGAGGTCGTAAAATACTTAAGGATTTTATTGAAAGACAATCATCTTTGGTGTAAGAACTTACCTAAGGTTGAATATGTTTTGAATAATACTCCATCCACCGTACACGAAGAAACACCAAGTATGCTAATGTTGGAACGACCACCACAAAGACCTTGGGTTCCAGAAATGATTAATGACATGCAAGAAAAATTTGAAAGTGCCAGGATAAAGATACAGAGGAAAAGGGAACAATGGGAAAGAAGACAGACACAGAAATACAAAAGGCCTTACACATTTAAAATAGGCGATTTAGTTTTAATCAAAAATGTTAGATTGACTAACAAAGCTAAAAGGAAAGTAGCTAAATTTGTTAAACCTTATTCGGGTCCGTTTCAGATTAATGAGATAATTGGTAACAATACATACAAAATATATGACCACATAAATCACATTGATAAGGGAGAATATCACATAAACATTCTTATGCCATATTTTCAGTAATCTATAGAACTTTAATTCTATAAAAAAAAAAAATCACCATCAATTTTTTTTTTTATCTGCAGAGAGAGACGAATGTGATGTATATCACATACCTCGAATTTAAGTGGCGAATTAATGTTGTTCTTAAAGTTCGATTTCAAAAATAAACTAAATCTGACAGACTAATGACATTGAGGTACGAACAGGACAGTTAATTCTTGACAGTATGTCATGTCATTAGAAATTAAGGTTTTATGAGTAGATTAAGAAATCTAGTTATGTAAAAATTATTTTGAATTAAAAAAAAACAGATGAAAAAAAAACCTGACAGTGACGGGGAAAAAGAAATCAGAGTTAAAAAATAGTTCTCCAGTTTTACTTTTAATGAAAGATAAATAGAATTAACGTGAATAAGAAAAGGAGTTAAGAGTCTCAATTGTTGAACAATCAAGAGGGAAGGAAAAACAAATCAAGATCCGGCAATTTGCCGTGCAGCGTGTGTATTCATCTGTACGTTTTTTTTTCTTTTTTTGATTCGAGAAGTGGAATCATACATTAAGAATCTGAAGAGGTATCATACAATAAATACCTGATTCGAGGAGAAGTGGTCATACATTAAGGATCTGAAGAGGTATCATACAATAAATACCCGGTAGATGTTCTTCATATACCATAAATAAGACTCAGTGTTAATCGCAATTAAAAAAAAACTATTTATTATTTTTTTTAAAGAAACATTTTTTTTTAGTTGATTTAAGTTTTTTCTGATTGTTACAAGATTAAATTGTCCTGTTCAGGTGTTACCATTTTCTTTTAATTCCTGTCAGATATTAAGATAAATTTATTTTTGAATATTAAAAGATATATACATATATAGAAAAGAAACGTTGATTATTTTTTTTTTGAAAGATAAAACATTTGATTTTTCTTTATAAAGACAATTTACCATCATTTCAATAATTTGAACCCATTAACGACTCTGATATTTATTAATATTATAATCTCGTTTTTACAAAGGATTATTACTTTGTATTACAATATTTACTAGTATTTTCACACTGTTAAGAGCAGCTTGGGAATATTTATCTCTCTCTAAAATTGTTTTTATTTCCATAAGAATTGCACTTTATATCATGGCATTACGTTGCTTACTGAACGCGCCTGTGGTTTATTGCAGACTCTTTCGGATGACATCGACTGACCCTAGCACGGTCGACCGTACTGTATATTATGACAAGGTGTATTAAATAATGTATATATACGTATTTTTTGTTATTATCAGCCCCCCAGTTTTATTATCGCCTTGATAATGACAGCATTGCTGCTGAAACGCGTCGGTGTTTTTAGTTAAAACTTGTTTGGTGTTCAGTGGGTTTAATTGTTCAGTGTTCTACTTCTGCACCAAGAGATCCAGTGAAGAACGAAATGCTATTTTAGTAAGTAGTTCTTAATTAACAACCTACTAACCTAAAATAGACAAATGGTACAATTGTCACAGTAAAATATTGCCTGAAAATTTCGTAATAATTTGATATTAAGTCAATGTTTGTTGTGAGAGGTATAAGTTTGACATAGTAAGTACAAATTTACACAGAAATAAGATATTTTTCAGAATTTATTTTTACACAAACATTACAAACGTATTTTTATTAATAAACAACAAGCGGTTTACGATCCTTAATACAAACAAAATTTTCATTAACAAATGCATGCATCTTGGGAGTTAACTAGTTGTTCGTCTGGCACATCTGGATATACAAAATGATTTTTCTGTTTTCTAAGAAAGCTAACAAAAGCTTCCTTTCCCTGCTTATGATTTTTCCAACATAATGAATGTATATTGGTTTTTGCGCCTTATGTATAACAAATCTGACTAAAACCCATGACCCTTTTTGAAGTGCAAGTTTAGAATCTTTTGTGTTGTTACTCGGCACACTTTCCACCTCATCGCTAGAATAATTTTCTTCTGAAAGATCGTCACCAGAATCCCTTTTGCTCGAAAGAATAACTTCACTATCCAGAGCTGCTCGTTTCAGGTTTAGTTTTCGTTTTCTTTAATTTCTTTTTCTCGTTACGTTTCAAACCTTTCTTCTCAAACTTCTTGCATACATTTATCTCAAGTCTCTCAAATTTGCGTTGAACACGACTTCGCTTTTGAGTTCTAGCTACATGACCAACTCTCTTCAAAGCTTCAAGAAGAGATATGTAGTTCCAAATGTTTTTTAGGTGTAATACGGAGGCTATTTTCGGAATTTGGAGGTGGCGAAGCCGTTCGAGAAAAGCCAGCAGAAGGTGTGGAACAAGAACTAGGACTGGCAATAAAAAGTGACGAAATAACACATTTCTCTAGCACTTTCTTGCTATCCATTGGAAATATTCCAGCACCTGCAAGCTGCAGCTATTACCCTAGTGCAGATAAACAATCCTGGTGCAGCACTGGTTTTGTTTACACCGTGCAAAGGAACGAGAATCTGGTGTAAAGTGTAGTTCAATGCTGCACCGTGCTACACTTTTTTAGCAAAGGAAAAGGGCTGATAATAACAAAAAATACGTATATATACATTATTTAATACACCTTGTCATAATATACAGTACGGTCGACCGTGCTAGGGTCAGTCGATGTCATCCGAAAGAGTATGCAATAAACCACAGACGCGTTCAGTAAGCAACGTAATGCCATGATATAAAGTGCAATTCTTATGGAAATAAAAACAATTTTAGAGAGAGATAAATATTCCCAAGCTGCTCTTAACAGTGTGAAAATACTAGTAAATATATTCCTTTCAAAAAGAAAAGTCCTCCCACAAATAATATAAATTGCTTTAAAAAGTCAGATGTATTGTTAAAATATAAAAAAAAAACAAGGTTCTATGGAAAATCAGGATAAAGGGAAACTTAAGGCAGATTCTCAAAACGATCTCCAAGCTGAAATGAACAATTCAGAACAACAATACATAGTAGTATAGTAAATACATACAAAGGAGCGATACTGTCAAATTGACAGCAAGAAATTGAACCTGTCTGTGAATGCGTCTGTGGTGCATACCCGTTCGGATGACATCGACTGACCCTAGGACGGTCGACCGTACTGTATATGTACTTGGCAGTGACAGAATCGTTCTTTACTCCACAAAAAAATAGTACCGATATAAATATATTGTTTATTAATAAAATTGTTAAAATTTTGCTCGTTACAAAAAAAATTATATACAAACCACGTTCGTGAAGATCATTTCCAGCATTCGCGCTAATAAAGCACTCGCTGCTTGTTTGCTCGTGCTTTAAATCCGCGCTCATGCTGTGTTCAAAATAGCATTTAAACATTGGTTCATAAGATACCTTTTAATAGATTGGGTATAATAGTTACACTATACTTAATAATTAATAAAGTGGGATAAAAAAAAATTTAAAGATGTGTCAATGTATCCCCGTTTACCTTACATTTCATTTTTACAAGACAAAAAACACCAGTTCATAATCATTTATAGTCGGTAAAAAATGCGAGTTCAATAATAGGTTATGTTTTTCTTATTCATGACAGGTTCTTTCACTTACTTGTGCTGCGCCACTGACTTTGTTCAAACCTTCATAACAACGGATATAGGAACGGATTTGACAATAATTTTGAATCTCATAGTATATGATGTGCCGTACAAGTAGATTATAATATAGATTAATATATGTCATACAGAATTTTGGAACTGAGCATCCTACTCACCCATCAAAATTGGTGCATCCTTCGGCTGTCGAGTTATGGCCAAAAAAAACCATCCCCAGATTGTTTTTGTTTTTTTTTCTCCTCTTTGGCCAGCTACCAAATGAATCGACCAGCGCAATGTATATAAATCAGCCATCAGAATTTTGGCACATCCTTCGGCTATTGAGTTATGGCAAAAAAAAACCGTCCACAGATTGTTTTTGTTCCTATCTCCGCTCTGGCCAGCTACTAAATGAATCGACTGGCGCAATAATTTTGGCAATTGTATCCTAATCGCTCATCAGCATTTTGGCACATCCTTCGGCTATCCAGTTATGGCCGAAAAACCTCCCATCCACATATTGTTTTTGTTTTGTTCTCCCCTCTGGCCAGCTACCAAATGAATCGACTCCCATCATTTTTTTTTCTCAAGTCAGCTCAGCCGCCTAATGAAATGGTGCAATTACTTATCTAATTATCGCTTAAAGTATTTTAGTTAGTTTTAACTGATTATTATTTTAAAAGCCTGTATACCTCGCAAATGAAATGCACAAAATCTATTACGTTTCTAAAAATTCTGTAAGACGCACATTACAGATATTATGTCTATGTTGTTAATTACTTGTGCGGCACATCATATACACTGCCGGCCCGTTTGAAACTTTAAAGGCGTCTATAAGTAATGCATTTCATCGAGCAGCGATGCCATATCCGTATCATGGATCACGCACGACAAATGCAAGTGGGAAAATGGCGTTAGTGGGGTAAATAGAATACCACAGCAGGCATAGCAGTTACTAGTACCACAGTATAGTATCTAGCCAGTAGCGCCACTCGCTAAAAATTCGTGTTCTTACCCCTACCTGTTGAACGATGTGTCAAAGCCGGTGCGCATTAGTAATGTCCGTCGTTGGTTGTCTGCCTCTTCTGCAAAGGTCCTCTTCTTCCAGTTCCACTTCCTTCATGGATGTCCTTCTGGTGGTTCTCGGGTTCCTGGGTTGTTGTGGCTTCTTGGAGTCTTCTGGGTGGATCTCCCTCGCTGTTGGTATCTGAAACTAACGAAACAGAGGTATTATTTTGTTAATCAATCATCGCCGCGTCACATTTGTCGGAGTATCTCCGTTGTGGTGCGGTGCTTGGTGGGCCCCACTGATTTTTGCGCGATAGCGGTACTTATCGCTGGGTTGCTGCTCGCGAGTGCCTTGCCGAAGAATCCTCGGTTGAGTTTCTTCAAGAACTCGTTCAGGTCCTGGACGTCTGTCGCTGTAAGTTCTCGGAGGACTACCAGCGAGGTGCGTCTAGGAAGTTGGAATGCAAGTCGCAGAACGCAATTTTGCACTCGAACTAGTAGAAGGATGTAAGATGGAGCCGCCGTGGCCCAAGCTGGGCTGACGTAGGTTAGGATCGGGCGGATGTGGGTCTTGTACAGCATCGCGCCCGTTTTCGGATTGAGTTTGGGGTTACCGAGGATAGGGTATAGCTGGTGCAGTCGACCGATGGCCCTGTTCCTAGCTCTACCTAGATGCTCGGCGAAAGTTAGCTTCCGGTCGAGGATCATTCCCAGGTATTCGATCTTGTCGCTCCAGTCGATCTCCGACCGAAGAAAGGTGATCTTTCGGGGCGAGGGTTGATGTCTCCGGCTGAACGCAATAGCTTGCGTTTTCCTCGGATTGATGGTCAGACCGAATTCGCTAAAGAATCTCTCGATTCGATCCAGCTGCACTTGGGCGAGCTGAGCTGCGATCTCGGGACTCTTC
The DNA here is from genome assembly GCA_023690525.1 of Holotrichia oblita. NCBI lineage: Eukaryota > Metazoa > Arthropoda > Insecta > Coleoptera > Scarabaeidae > Holotrichia > Holotrichia oblita. The sequence goes on from CM043017.1 coordinate 62,054,570, forward strand.
GAGGTAGCCACTATAGCGGTGTCATTCGCATAGATGGCGTTAAACACTCGTCGGTCGGTCGGTTTGGGAATGTCCGCAACGTAGATGCTGAACAGTGCCGAGCCTTGTGGAACTCCAGACAGCATTTGCCTCTCTGATGATTCCGTTCCGTTAACAACGGTGTGGAATCTTCGGTCCTTGAGGTACGATCTAATGGTCTTCAGGATTCGCGGCTGAAAGCCAGCTACCTTCATCTTCGTCAGCAAGCCTTCATGGCGGATTTTGTCGAACGTCTTCTCCAGGTCCAGGGATACCATAATGGTCGTCTGTTTCCCGTTGAATGCGGTCGTGACGTGATCCGTGATCCTGAATAGCTGCATCGTGGTCGAATGTCCGGATCTAAATCCGAACTGGTCGTTATCCATGAGATGGCCATCTTCCAAATTGTCGCTGATGCGGTGCAACAGCAAGGTTTCTAGAACTTTGCTTATTGTGCCCAGCAACGATATCGGCCGATAGCTCTCAAGGGAGTGCGGTTCCTTCTTAGGTTTCAGTGCTGGAATAATCCTTGCGGATTTTCACCTGGTCGGATAGCATGTCAACCGGAGTGTCGCGTTAAAGATCGCCGTCAAGTTGACTAGCAGCTTGAGCGGCAGATTTTTGAGCGCTCCATTGGGAATGCCATCCTGCCCAGGGGCCTTCCCGTTAGGGATAACCTGCAGGACTTCCTTGGGAGTCACAACGATAGGTGGACCTGGGTCCATCTCGTCGATCTCATTCAAGGTGGTCCGGAATTCTCTCCTGCTCGGGATCATTACGATCGTTCGGAGTAAAGTGACCCGCGAAGGTGCTAACCAAGGCGTCAGCCTTCTCCCGGTCGGTGAGGCATCTGCTTAGACCATGCTTGATCTCCGACACGGGCGGTCGGTTTCTTTTCTTTTCTTCGGTTTGGCTTCTCTCGACAAAATCGCTCCATTTTTTGTATGGAAACGCTTCGATGTCTCTCTCGATCTCTCTCCTCAGGTGGTTGTATTCCGCCTTCGTAGGAGGGTACCTCGTACGCTGGAATTCCTTCCGGATTCTGTTACGCACTTTGATCTTATCCACGATTTCCCTTGGAAGAGGCTCCTCTTCGGGAAATCTTGGCTTCAGTTCCGATACGTATTATACGATATGGAAGTGGAATAAAATATAGTTCTCCCCACCTACAATGTAATGTTAATGGCTGAACCGTGGGCTGAACGGAGCAACGGTTGGGCTTTGCTCATTACGAGTAAATTTGGTTGCATAAACGATCATTAGTTGCATATATACCAGTTACGCTATGTAGAATATCAAGTTTTAAAATAATTTAAACCTGTTTTAAAACCGGCCGGCTTCAGAAGCAGCAGTTACACATTACATAGGTCGTACAAGCACGTTCTGATATCATCATTTTATCCATCATGTAGGTTGTTACGCGCGCCCCACACGGCCACGTTCTTGTTCAATAACCATGAATACGTAATAAATAAATACTTCCACAGTTAGTCGCCGTTTGGTTTGTTTTGTTTCAAAATTGCAGAGGGTGCAATTGCTCACTTGCTCTCATTAAAGAGCCGCCACTGCTATGTAGATACGATATTGGATATAGAAACACCGTAAAATACCCAAGTATATTGCCAAATGTTGTACAACACAGTCTCTTAACTTGCTAACATATATAAATGCTATTTTACATCTCGTTTCTATTTATCGATCTATTCTCTCTGTTTATCTCTCTACGTTACCAGCAAATTATATAAAATTTAATATAGTTTCCAATGGAATTTTTATTTTTTATAACGACATTTTTGACAGTAATTATTAATGTAAGAAGCGTTCATCGGAAAATATAAAATGTTTAAAATTTGGCAGAAAATATACACATATGAATTAAAAAAGTATAGATTTTGTAGTGATTCAAATTCACATTGAATGAGATAAAAGTAATTGATTCGCGTGATTTATAACGCTACAAAATTCGCTAATTGTACAATATTAAATGTCGGCTAGACGATAGAAGAAATGAAGCCTCTGTGTTTATTCAACCAACACATAAGTCCGAATAAATGATCCGCAAGTTTTTTGCCATTTTTTGCCCGCATACATAATTATTGAGCGTTTGGATTTGACAACTGGCAACTATTAGTAACCGCTTCTGAATGCACCTTGTCCGCTCAATCAATCTTGTATTTGATGATTTTAGTTTATATAAAGTGTAGTGTTTCATATTCAGGTTTCTGGAAGATTATCGTTTAGGAGACATTTATGTACTATAACCTTAAATTAATTACTTCTTTCACTTATCATTATTTATTGCATAGTTATTATTATAGTTACCTACATTTTTACTGTAGTATTTGTAAAGATTGTAATTAAGATATATAGGGTGAGGCATATTAGTGCGTCAAAACTCAGTATATCTATTAATATTAAAGATATCACAAAACGTGATATACAAAAATCATAGACAGTCTTAAGTAACATATTTTAAAATTATTTTCGTATGTACGGATGTTTCATATTGCCAGGGTGAACCAACCATACATTTTTTTAATGGGATACACTAGAGGTATATTATTTCAAATTTAAATTAAGCATATCTTCCTCATGCATTTATATAAGGTTTCATTGAGTTATACCGAGTATTTCAGACGTTATGGTCAATTATGTCCTGTGCATTCCACACGAAACAACTTGAAATTCTTTTTGTACCGGAATGACCTTTTTTTTGTTACAGTTTTATAGAAAAGCGATATTTTGCTAATACGGCGAAAACTGTGTACAGGGAGATTCAAAACACAAATGCATTATTTTCTCATCTTACTTAGATGGAACACCTTGTATTTTATATAAAGAAAGAAAAGGACACTGTATGCACTTTCATTTTTATTAACCACTCTCTATCGTTAATTTCTGAGATACTTAATATTTTTTTAATGAAAAGTTAGCTTTTTCAAAATAATTGTCAGATGTCACATGTAATGTGATATAACGGATTTCACAATAAATATTCAAAATCTCCACCAAAAAGATCAATCAAGCAGCAAAATGCAGGAAAAAGATGTATATAAAAGTCATATGTCATAAAATTTCGAATCAAACTATCGAATCCGTTCGTGTATTTGTCGTGAAGTTCCCGAGAAGGAACGGAAATTTCCAATAACTCTAATCATAAGCAAAATAATGTTGTGTTTTCTTTTTCTATTCAAATGAGAAACTTATTCATTCATCATAAAGAACACTATTTATTGTTTTTGCTTCGAATTTTACCATTTTTTCTCTTCGGAATTGCAACATTTGTTTTATTATTACTGAATGTGTCGACAACATTTTCAGAAGGTTATTTTAAGGCGCGCTACTAAAATCTATACATATTTAATTGTAAATAGTTGAAGAAGAATTTATTCTGATATAATAATTCTTTCTATAAACGTTCTGGAAATGATGCACACCAATGCACACAACATCGTTTGTATATATTTACCAAAAAATCTAAAATTGACGTAAAATTATGTATGACGTCATCGACCACTGATGCATTTCATTAGTTTTAGGTTAAATAAAAAAACCGGTTTATAACAATTGAGTACTGAGTATAGAAACAAATCGCGGTTTAGTTTTAAAACTACTTGTATAATATACCTATAGTTTGTTTTTATGCCGTATTTATTAATAATTTTTGTTGTTTATGGTTTTTTAATTATTTGCGCCATGTATTAAAAAATTGCTACACTATCCAAAACTCTTCATTTTAGGTAATTCTGGCACATCCCGAGTTACGACAGGTGAATTAGCCAGATGACTGATTTTTGATGCAAGATTTTTATTTATTTATAACTGATTAATGTAATTTTATTGTCGTAATCTATAGCCTTGTTACCTACCTAGTACTTAACATAAACAGTTTATGAATCTGATTTGTAGTTTTCGTAATATAATGCATTTTCTTACGAAGTACACACAAACCTAAACTTTAAGATTTTTTCTGCTAGTACTTATCACATTTTTTAAATTCAAAATATGTCATTACCTCGGTAACAGTATGCTAGTTACTCCTATAATTTTTTTCATGAATCATAGTTGTAATTTTAAAAAAATGCATCAAAATTTTACCATTGTCGTATATGGAACACTTTGCCCGCCATTTTACTCGACCACGCAACCTTAATGGAAAGAATTTTCGTTGTCCTATGTTTAGTGATTGAGGCTGCTTAATTTTATCTTGTCCGTCAGCGCTAGAGAGTGATAAAGAAATTTAAATACGTAACTTTTATGATTTCTGAAAAGAACAGTTCGTGGAATGCTTGGCGACCAAAAAAGTAGGCTATCATGCATTTTCCTAAACCTACTGCTAGGATTCAAATTATTTAATATTGTCCTTATTTCTGTCACCGCTAGAGGGCGTTAAAGAGAACAGAATAGAAGACATGTCGCTAGCAATTCGCAACAATACGCTCTTCAATATGATGAGTGTGCTGTGCATTTCTCCATAAATGTTTGCAATTTTCTGGCCTCTGATAGATGGATGTAATACGTCAGTCTATTTCCATAGCCACCCAGGACCCCAAATTTTACTTGTTTAGATTTTTATTTGTGGGGGCGAAAAAATATCTTATTTTTGCAACGCGATCTACCGCTCGTAGTAACTTGGTTGTGGGAATAGGAAATATTGCTCAAATTATTTCTAGGACAGAAATAGAGACTGTAGTTCATCCATTCGTTGTAGAGGGAAAGTTTGCGTCGATAATAATAGGAAACAACTTCAAGAGTTAGGTCGCCACCAATATTAACTTTATTGTGCTATTTCCTTTTTTGTTGTTTTTCTGTATTCTTTATTTGAATTATACCGTTGTGCTTTTCACTAAAATCTTAAGCTTTCAATTAATTATTTTATAGTATGAGCATAAATATAACCTTTCACGCACTGTACGTTTCAAAAATCATAAAACTTACATATTTAAATTTCCTTAACGCCCTCTAGCGGTAATAGACAAAACAATATTAAACAGCTTGAATAATGAAACATAGGCCAATGAAAATCCTTTCTAATAAAACCAAATTTGCTAAATTCCGTTCACGGGAAGCAGAATAATTTAAATTTATAGAAGACATTTTTAGCATACACACGTTTCTAAAGACCTAAAGTTGGTAAATTTTGCGTATAAAATTTTTGGTGATCTGTTACGCCCTCTAGGGGTCATCCTGCGCTTTTCTAAATAATATTCAGATATTTCTCGGGATCATTTTGGTTAGTAATATTTTTTCCCAAGGCTGTACTGTAAACCGTTCCTGAGATATAGCCGAGCGACATTCTTAGCTGGTCACCCGGTACATTGACTGTAATCGCAGCACCATCTTCATCATTTTCATCCGATGACTTGGCCGACCCAAAACCCACACCAAACTGTAACTCATTTATACCCAATGAGTGTATGAGAATAACCACAAATCGATATATCAATGATTTCTTTGTTTTTAGGTATTTTTCTTGATAGCCATATTTTAATATTAATTGTCACATTAAATGTCAATTTCTTCCACTGAAGAAGTATTTTAAAAGAAAACGTAATAATTTACGTTCTGGAATAAATTGATTTAATTAATTGCTGTTTTATTTGATTTACAAAATGAAATATATCTGGGAATAAAAATAATATTTCGCTGTACTCTTACATCTGTCTTCATTTTTTATGAGGATATTGAAAACTACAAAACAAAGAGTTCCTGGAAAAGAAGTGACCTTTTATAAGCTTGACTTGACAGAAACATGTCAGCAACGTGACGGTGACTCATTGCGGTATATATACAACTGGAGTGAATATGTCGTAGGGAAGGAGCAATATAGAGCGGCCATCTTGGTGGGGCCGGTGGTATACAGCTACCAGCTTTAATACACTTTGCATAAAACTTCAAGCGAAAAAAAATTAGATTTGCAAGGCAATGAATGCATAATAGCAAATAGCTCACCTCAATTTATGTTATAATTTTTTTATAATTACATTATTTTCAGTATTTTGAATAAATATTTAACTAATTTATTCATATCGGTATAAAAACGCATTTCATTTTACTTAATTGGCTAATATGTTGCATATTACCAAGGCGCGAGTTTTAAATTTCTCGCAAAAAGCCCCACAAAGATGGCAGCTTTTCTTCACGTTTTCGCTGTGGTGGAGACTTAAACATACCCTCTCCAGTTGTATATACAGGGTGGGCTACTTAAAATGATGCACTACAATTACGGCCAAGCTAAATAAAAATTTAAAAATCCGACCAGGTAAACTTATAGTGTTATGAAGAGCACATTTTAATAAATTTTATAGCCTTAACGATGACGTCACGCCGAAATCAATTTGCATTTTATTAAATAGCACATGTATGTTTTCTGTCACTCTATTGTAAGAAGATGGTATTTCTAACACATCACAATCACTTATTAAATATTTTATCCAACTGTATTGGTAATAACAAAGAATGAAATTAGATTATTTAAATTTCGCGGTATCGAAGTTTCAAGCTTAGTTTACCGAAATTTTACGTAACGCATGTTAATGTGTATGACATTTGTCAGATTTGACTTAAATCACTACATAATTCTGCCATTTATCTTATCTTAAAGTGTAACTTGCTAAATTTAAAATAAGAAGTGTAAACTACGAAATTTAATAATAACTATTTGAATATAATTCCCATACAAGTACTATTTGCGCAACAAAATGAACAAAAGTCAGGTGACTTGTATTGGCGAAATATTGGCGGCAATTTCAAAAAGTTGTTGATTTCATTTGTTATTAAAATCGATCATATTTTATACAGTTATACGTTAAAAAATTAGCTGTTTCAGAAATTTACAATAAAAATACCACATTCCATTTAAATACAGTAGAACCTCGATTATCCGTGCTGGTCGGGACTGAACCAAGCCCGGAAAATCGAAAAGCACGGTTAACCCGCACCTACTTATTTTAGTCAAAAAAGTTGTTTTACAAATGAATGTGACTACTTACCGTACTACGAAAAAAATATCTTACTTAATAATAATCATAAAATTAAGCTGGTAAAGTTTATTATGGCAAAGAAAATATCAAAAAAACAATATAAAATTCTCAAAAAACATAACACATAACATATAGATATAAAAAAATTAAAACATGCTTTTCTTATTACAATAATTGTAAAAAATTAAATCAAAACTTAATTAAGAAAAATAATCAGTTAATTTCATTTGTTTTTTTTTTCTGAGTAAATTCGTTTTTATTTATTAATACGAGTCGATCGGAATACTTCTTCAACTTTCATTGACAATTGAATTGAAGAAAGTTTAGATTTCGAAAAACTTCCAGCGACAAATTTGAAGATGGAGAACTACAGAAGTTTTGATGAAAAAATTATTTAGAAAAACTTAAAATTGTAGGAGATATTGCAAAACGATTTAAGGCGTTAACGTGGAAAGCAGTATAAGTTGTACGATGTATACGATGATGGTACGGCGAATTGACGTGCACCGTTTTTACTAATTCGCATTCTGCACCGATAATTGAAACCCGGATAATCGAAGCTATTTGCTAACACCGTTAATCCGCAGCACGGATAATCCGCACACGGATAATCGAGGTTCTACTGTAAATGCAAATTGATTTCGGTATGACGTCATGATGGATGGTATATAATCCACGTTTCTATTAAAATGTGCTTCCCTTAGAACTCTATAACTTTACTTGCTCCGATTTTAAATTTCTTATTTAGTTTGGCCATAATTTCAATGCATCATTTTAAGTGGCCCAGCCTGTATACCTCAATGCAGTGACTGTAATTTCTTTTGATTAATTATATTTTAATTGTGTAAATAATTTCTTATAAAAAAATTTCCCACCACTTCTCAATGGCCGTGAAAACGATACGACCTAATTATGGAATCTTTGCCAGGTTAGGTAGATATTACATAATACTCTGGCCTATCATTTTATTATGCAGGCTATTGTTATTTGTGTTGTCTAAGCAACTACCCCGCAAAATACGCCAAATGCTCCCATGTTTTTTGTTTGTTTTGCAGTTAGATAACTTGAATGTTCAAATATATAGCAGGTATATTTTTCTGATGAAGGTCATATATTACCGAAAGCTGAAAAATAAGTGTTCTTAATCACGTAATAAGTTTTAATTGTTTTGTTAATAATAATAAATTGTTAGATAAGAATAAATTAACAATTCTGAATTAAAAAATGGCTGAGAAAATATTACACATTATTCATTCTTTACTTTCTAATGACTCGTCCTTCTAAGAATCAGCCCACTCGCTCTTGAAGGATTAACCGTGAATACATGAAAACATGTATGTCTATTTCTTAAAATTGAAAGCAGTGTATTTAGCTGATGTCTTTTTCTGTTACAGACTGATCAAGGAACTGATCCCATGGAAATCGAACTTAATAGTATCACTGGCAACAATTTATTGGGATCCTTAAATAGTAGCAATTCAAATTCTCAGAGATCATCGGAGACAGATATAGGAACTTCGCTACCTGTGCTTAGTTCTACAAGTTTTAGTTCACCGGGAAATGATAACCGTAATGTGTCTTCAGTAACCTCTGAAGTTTTATCTGGACGATCACTATTTAACACTGTTTCTGAAATGGAGTTTCCACAAAGAACATCCTTAAGTAGTTTATATACGTCAGTAAATAATGCTTGCGATGATCATGTATATAATTCATCGCCATCTACTAATTTAACTGCCTATGCTGAGACCTTAAATATAAGTAGTAGTACTTCAACTTTGCAACCTAGTCGGTTAGGTGATTTATTACCCAACTTAGAAGGAAATGCGGTCGTTCCAAATTCCCGAGAGATAAGGCCGTCATCATCCGTGAGAAACGTAGAAAATACATTAATAAAAGAAAATAAGCGAATACCAACAACTGTTTCAAACCAACGTAATGAAAGAAACAGCGTATTAGCTGCCGCAGTGGACTATAGTTCAGGCATATTTCCTAACATAAATCAACGCAATAACATAAATTCACAGATACCGGAAATAGTATCGGAGGGTTCCATAAGTCGTAACTATCTGAGATCAGAGTTTGTTTTCAACCAGGTAACTGAACCTCATTCTAATTCGAACATATTTACAGATAGTTCGAATTTAAATATTGCAGCAGTCGATATAAATAGAACACAAGATAACACTGGAGATTCTATCAGTAGATCAGTAATTTCAACAGCTACAAGTAGTGAAATACATTCAGCAAACAGGGTAGTAGCAGATAGTAATCTAAGCAATTCCAGTAATAGTTCACCAAAACCTTTGAGTAACATGAATAGAATTTTGAATGCACAAGAGTTACAACATTTGCCATCTAATGTTAACATGGCGCCTGATCAAATTTCTTCAACAAATGTTCAGAATACGCGACATATTAACCACGAAGAAGATAATGCTAATAATATAACTCCATTAATTACTACAAATGAATCATATTTGAATTTGAACGTAACAAGAAATGCTAATTCAAACTTTCTCAACTCTGAACCCCGACCTAGCACTTCCGGAATTCGTAATAGATTTTTGGAAAGTTGTGACTATTTATGCTCTGGTAATGATGTTAAACTATTCTCATCTAGATGTTGCGAACAATCTCGTAAAAGAGACTATCCTTTACTTTTAAAGAAAAATAGGAGATCTGTTGTCGATTCATCGTCAGACAATAGTAGTTCTGAAGAGGAAGAATTAGCAACTAAACGATTATGTACTACAAAAGTGGCTTCTACAGACCCTAGTTTAGATGCAAATGATAATCGAGTTTCAAGTATACTTTCTAGACAGGCTACTGGTGATAAAGATACGGCCCTCGGAGATACACCAGTAAATTTTAATCGTCAGTTAGAAGTTTTAGTTACAGATCTACTAGTGCACGGTGAAAATTCAAATAACTACTTAGCAACTATTCCTAACACTCAAAGTACTTCAAAGACAACTTCTGAACCTGCAGGTTATCAAGCTTGCAGTAAAAATTCAACTATAGTATCAATTAATAATGAGCAATGTAGTAGTACTACAGCTACTTTAGCGAATACTTGTTCTAGAAATACAGAAAATACTAACACAAAAACGACAAATTCAACAACATATACACACTCAGGAAGTCAGCGGCCTAATAGATCAAGCAGATTTTTTTCACATAGAGTGTCTGCTTTCTATCCAACGAGAATACAACATTTAAGACCACTTTCGCGACTAAGACGTAATAGTAACTATTTATCACCAGCTGTCAGAAATAGACTTAGGATATTAAATACTTTACAAAACCCTAGTAGGCTGGCAGGCACTTTTGCACTGGATGAAGTTATAAATTATTCTGAAAGAGTCGGTACTGAAGACGTTCCAGAGTCGGACGTAGGATTTCATCCATTTGATCCACCGCCGGAGTTTGCAGCTATTAATCCAGAAAACATCGGGATAGGTAACATGTATTCTAATATTGTACAAGAATTAGAATCCAGTTTAAATGATGTTCGAAACATTAGAGCTAGTAATAGGTTAGGTGAGACATCTGATATGTTAAGTAGTTTTTCTGAACGTTTGGAAAGTATAATGAATCAATCAAACTCAATTTTAAGAAATTTGAGAACGTCTATTGATACATTACAACCAAATTCGCAAAATGTCACAATTTCTTCGAATAGTACAGATCCCGATCAATCATCTACTAGTGGTAGTCAACCGCGGATTTCATTCCGCGATAACAATTTCTATTTAAGAGAACAAACTGGAAATCAGACAAATGACGAAGCCGCGGTTACCTCTAACACAACAAATACCTTAGAAAGATCTACATCTCAGGAAGAGATATATTCTACCGCTAGCAATCCTGTTGCTTCCGATCATACTTACCCTCTTAATTCGAGAAATTCTGAGTCTGCAACAAACAATATGTCACCGTTAATGGCGTCTTTACATCTAACCGTGTCACATATACAAAGGCAGGCTAGATTACTGAGACAACAAGTTGAAAGTATTGAAAGAATTGACCGCGCAATGCTGGAAGTTGCTCAGTTGCAAATGATGAGGCAAATGTTTATAGAAATGCAGTGCTATTTTAGAGCAACGCCTTGTCACGATAATCGAAACTCACTGTCACGCGTTAGACAAATGATGGCAGGAACAAGAATTAGTGACTCTACTCCGTATGATTCGCCAAATGACGATAGCAATAATGAAAGTCAAAATGATGTCAGAGAAGAAAGATTACGTAGAAATGGTAATAATTCTAATGTACCACAAAACTCTACTGTGGTACGGAATCAAACAAGAAAAACTTATCCGAGATGTATATTTTTGATGCAGAGATGTTTTAGAAGGGGTTCTGCCGGTAACATTTTTCAAAGAAGATGCTTATCAAGAGATAGAATTACAAGAAGACATTCTTTTCGGCGATCATTCGCATTTCGTTCGTCAACATCTAGAACACCAGCAGAATTCAGTCGTCATGTAGGTAATATCAATCAATTGTCTTCAGATACCCTACGATCAATAACTCGTAGATTAGAATATTTTCTTATGGAACATGGTAGGCACATAGGACGAGTATTAGAGCACAGTAGGAGTAGTACATCCACAGAAAAAGATGAATACATAATGATGTTGAGACTTAATCAATGTAGAAGTCGAATATTAGGACAAGAATCTTACGGCAATTCCAATATTAGACGTCAAACAAATAGTGTAACGACTGACGGTTCGACACGCTATAATGCAAGAGATATGTTAACTGCAGCGATTGAAAACTTAAGTGGTCATATTATGAACGGAACAAATATTACACAATCTCTAAGAACGTCCATATGGAACGTTATAGCCTTATCGCTTCTATTATCAGAAATATTATTACTACAGATTGTTGACTCTATACCCCCTCCGTCTGGCATGAATCTTGATCCAGAACGTGAAAGTTTATCGGTCAGAATTGATCAAATGTGCAGTAGAATGTTACAAAATCGATTGAGTGGTCAATCTCAACAGTTAACTCGTAGTTTAAGATTAACGCGTTTAGCTGTTCGTCATGCCTCTCGAGCTCTAAATCAAACTTATACTGCAAGAAGAAACTCTATGCTTTCAAATGATCGCAACAGAGATCAGAGGAGAATGTTGTTAGAAGAAATTAATAACTGCCTTCGGAATATACGGAGACATGGTTTTGTTACGCAAATATCAAATCAAAGAACAGGAACAAACGTCGAAAATTTATCTAGAACCGAATGGTACCGTACTATACATAGCCTAATAACTAGGTATAGACGTTCATCGGTACTAGAAAGTTCTGAGAGTCATACAAATATTAGCAGCACTAATACTGATAACGCTGCACAAACTGAAACGCTGAGAGTTGTTGGAACTAGTGGGAATAATGCTCCAGCTAGTAGTGATGATGATAATGAAACTTATTGGTACAATAATAGTCAATCTAGTAATCACACATCTGATGAAAGAAGTGATCATACGAGACCTTTATATAGGACAAACAATGTAAATTTATTTAATTTATTAAATACTGAAGAGCAAAATTCATCTGCTTTGTCAAGAAATCATTCTTGGAATATTCCAACTGTTCAAATCAATGATGTTCCTATTTCTCAATACCAATCTCAATGGCATCCTAGGTTATTAACAAGTAGGCAACGTGTACCTGAAAGGTTTCTTGAATTACGAACGTATCCTATTGAAAGTATTTATAGACACAGGTTATTACGTCCACCCCACACAAACAATCCGTTTGAAGCAGATTTTGACGAGTCCGTCAGGGAACAACTATACGATAGTGATATTATGACACCCATCACTCCCAATCACAGAATTCAAGTTTGGGAATTTTCTTCTGGAGTTGTTCCAAATATTAATAATGGTATGAAATGAGGGGAAATGATGATATTTTCATTATACAGAATGTACAAGTTTTAAAAATTGATATTAAGTAAATAGTATGAATAACATTGCATAATATTGGTAACTTAATTTAAATCAGCGATACAAGTTTATTTTAAAACAAGTTTTTTTTTCACAGTAGGATTCTTAAGGAAAAAAAGTGAAAATTCAAGCATACCGGTTTTGAGTTCTATTGATTATGTCTAATTGCATGAAATACAAATATTTAATTATACTATTATTGCATATAAGAGTTCACAGTACTTATGGTGCAGCCATAGGGCTGTTATGCTCCCTATACGCTATAATCCTCCAAATATCCCATTCTGTGCAGAAATTTTAGTATATTTTTAATTTTTACTCTTGTTCTAGGCATGTCATTTATAAACACACATAGATTTTTCTTTAATAGTATTGAATGCCTCATAACTGTGTAATCTATGAATCTATGGTTGGGGATCTTCTTAATATCCTTTGCAAATGAGATTTAACATGACTTTGAAAATACAATAACTTTTCACTGTTCTCTGTCCCTTCTCCGGTTGTTATCCTCGTTGACTTCTTGGTGAATCTAAGGAAAATTTTTGGCGGTTTCTGGACTAGTAATTTTTCATCAGCAGTTGTACATTAGTATCGTGTATATATTTTTTTTAGTAACACTCAAATTAAGTTACCTATGAGATGAGTTTTGGCTCCATTAGGATATTGACTACTAGAATGCGGACTTGTTTAATAGTATTTTTCACAACTAGTATCTCTAGGACGCAGAGGTACACCAGAATCAGTACTAAAGTAATATAGAAGCATCGCAACACAGTGAGAGCTGATTTAGTGTCAAACTATGTGAATATTCACATATCGGCTGACAATAGCGCTTTCCTAGAATATCTACCGAGAAGAAAATCATTGAAAACTTATAATAAGAATAGACCCACCACTGTGTAAAGTTACAGTACACAGGATATGCATTTTTGGCGTTACCTAATACTTCATTATTTTAATTAGAACAACCAGTATGTTATTTCTCTTTCGTAATCTTCGTTTCATTCTATAGCAATCTCCTTCAGTATTCCCTACATTTATTTAACGTCACGTTGAAGGTCGTTTTCCATTTCACCATTAATGTATACCTTTTGTATATTAAATGAGATATGTTTCTTCTTCCTTCTGATTTAATAAATTTTTTTACGCTTTCACAAATATCATGTTTGAGATGTATCACAATATGCAATAAAAATCACACGATTATCCATTGTGTTAATTATCAATAAATTAAAGAAAGAAATATGAATTTAATTTTTATTTGGTTTAAAACGAATTTTAGTGAGGAGAAATTGTTTAATATGGTACAATGTGTTTTATTAGACCAGAACTACATTTACACGAGTGTATACCTATATACAAAGGTATATTTAAGATGAAAAGTGTTGCGAACTTGATTTAAAAAAACTATGGATTACACATAAAGCTTTGAAGAAGGTAGCGACACTGACAGAGAAACGGAAATACAGTACTTGGCTGAAATATTACGGTCACATGAAAATATTAAAATTTTACTAAAGAACTTAAACAAACGGACCAATTTATAAGTAAAGATTTATTAAACTATGTATATAAATAAAATTGAAATATTTAAAAGTATTTAATTTCCGATCGTACTTGTTTAATAATATTGAAATTATCCGGAATGTCGGCTGGCAGTTATTAAATTGACTCCCGGATCGACTTGCCATTCTCTATTGGGAGAAAAGTGATTAATAGCGCGGCATTATAAAAGGTGATATGATGCTGTCACAAAGCTATTTGAACACAATTTACACACACAAAAACTACACCACGAGAGTTGCATGATAGCCAGACCAGTAATACAGCTTACGGAGTCACTGCAACTAAGTACCCATCACACGTAAAAAAAAAAAAAATCCAATTTTATCTTTTCTCAATATTTCGTAATTTGTTAATTACTTCATCAGGAGAATACTACAATAACAATTGTGTACATGTTAGTTTTCAGAAAGATCAAGCTGTAGGTCATAATACTTACAATGTATGATTTTTCAAAATATTACGATGACATGATATATAGTATGTAACTGCAAATATATATTAATGCTAAAAAACATTTTTTTAAATAACTGGTATAGAGATTATGTGTATATTTTGTAAATAGTATAATAAAATGTGTAGAGAGTTTAAAAAGATAAAAGTAGCTTATAAGTTATTATACTGTAATAAATTTGCATATATCACACTGAGTTTGTTAATATATGATTTGAAATTAACACAATCCTTATCTTTGTTGATATGCATCATTTCTAAAAATGGTCTTTTTTATAATCGGTCTCTGTACTCTTGATTTAGAGAATGTGACACTAAAGCGCAAGATACTTTACCTATTCTGCAATCGCTTTTATATTGTGTAATGCGATTTTTTAATAATTGTGAGCTTTGTCCAATATAACAACCCTGTCAATCATTACAGGGTATTCTAGAAATTATATTATAACTATTTAAAAAGTCGTATGGGGTCCTTACTTTTAGTAAATAAGTTTCTTACAGTGATGGTGTTATATTTAGCAATTTTTATCTTGGTGTTAAATTTAAAATGTGAAATAATTTTGTTCGTTAAATTGGGTATGTAAGGGATCTTTCTATAAATTATATTACTATTGTTCATAGGAATTTCTGTGCGACCATCAAAAGTATTAGAATTATAAATTAGTTGTCTAAGGATATGTTTTGGATAACCATTATTAACAAAAATATCAAAAAATAATCTTAGATTGTATTGAAGAAATGATTGTCAAGGTTGTTATATTGGACAAAGTTCACAATTACTAAAAAATAAAAGCGATTGCAGAAAACGTAGTCTTGCGCTTTAGGGTCACATTCTCTAAATCAAGACCATCTATTTGATTATAATAGTATTAAATTTTTGACTACAGAGAACGATTATGAAAAAATACTATTTTTAGAAATGGTACATACCAACAAAAATAAGAATCGTGATCATTTCAAATCAGATATTAACTAACTCAGTGTGATATGTGCAAATTTATTACAGTACAATAACTTATAATCTACTTTTATTTTTTAACTGCCACGCAACAATCATTTTGTGTCACTACGTATTTTAAATGTTATATGTACTTTAAAAAATCTGGTCAAAAAATTAGTCTATAAAAAATACCTGCTACATTACAAAAAAGCAAGAGTAAATCCACGATTTCGGATTATGTTCTTCGAAATTAATATTACATAAACAATTTATATACTATAACTAACGTTTTTATTTGATTATTATTTTATTTGCATTCATTGTTGATAATATGCTAAATATCATCATTTCTCTGAATATATATGACAAATATATTTTATTTTACAATTTTCTCATTTATTTATCTAGCCTTAAAAAATGTAGTCGTCAACGAATGCAAGATACACAACGATGCAAGTGTGGATATTGCCAACAATGGCAGTATTTTAGTAACGTTATTGCCTTCTGGAGGATACCTTAACGGAACCAATCGATTAGGTAGTATAAACGAAACTTAGTTTAGTATTTACACTGTATGACCGAACCTAATTGAATTATCTGTATTTGTTATTTTTAAGGATTGCGCCAGACAAAATACAACATGACAATACCTAAATTGTATCTTTTTAAATACAAGTAATAGAATATAATATATACAATAATAATACAATAATCATAGAGTTTAAAAATCTAGATCTCTAATGGGAAAGTTGAGAAGTAAATTTTTGCCATTGACATTGTCTACTTTCAAACAAATTAAACTAAATCATTGCTGAAGTACTAGTCAAAATTCAATTCTGAGTATCTACTAGAGTTTGACATGAGTCCAATAAAAATATTCTAGAAAAAATAGTAAGTATACAGAAAATTCAGAAACAAACTGGAAATGATGGACAAAGGCGTTCATTTCCAAAACTTGGAAAAAGATAGCAATACTAGACAAACTTTGGTCTATCGTTAAGTCCATGTTATTCCTCTTTATAAATTGAGATTAATTTAGCGGATTTAAGCATTCATATAAAATTACCTTCGGACACCTTAGAACCGCACTGTATATAAAAAACAAATAGCAAGCTATTTAAAAAATTGTTGTACTTCATAATTTAATTTTTATGGTGGACAGGTGTATTAATAAATAATATGTATGCATTGTTGCAGTTGTTGCCATTGATAGTATAGTACTCTAAATCTGCCAAATATCTTGTCGCGTTAAGGTGCATATTCTTTTTTCAGGTGTATATAGTTTGAAATGGGAAACTTTGGGACAATGTCTATACATCACAAATTTTGAACAAAATGCTGTTTCCGTATCGCTATCTCCATTGAGTAGGCATCTGGTTGTCGGGTTGGCGTCACGAAGAGTATCAGCTACACCTAGTGAAAAATGGACCATGGCAAGAATATTTGTTCTAGATGACATATCGACTACTCCTAATCAGTTATTATCAATAAGAGAGGTAGAACAGACTAGAGATCCTAATTATATGAGTGTTAATTGCATACGCTGGCTGCCAGTTTCTGGTCAAGGTTTAGTTTATGCAACGAATACAGGACAGCTACGGATATTAACATGATCTGGTAAAAATAAGTGATATTTCTCTAGTGACTAATATAACTATATTATTATTACTTTTAAATAGAGAATATTTTATTTGTCGTTAATAATGATTTATTTTTACTAAGTCACTGTAATTATAATATTTTTGTTTCATTTTAATTATTAAGACGCCACTGTAATTGCTTACAAGTTTTAGTACATCCATGAGATTTTTATGTAAAAACTGTATAATGCGTCGCATTTGATAATCAAGCTGTTTTGGTTTATTGTCAATATTTTTACATTATAGAAGCTTGTACAATTACTTTCGTGAGAATATGTTAAATAAACAATAATCTATTTAATACAATGTGTCCACTTGAAATCGTTTTTAAAAAATATGTACACAAATGAATGCTTATTATTATATCATATCTGAAAAGAAATTTTTATTCTTCGTACCATAAATAACTACATCAATGATTACCTAACATCATATCTAATAGGAGTAATATTTTTTTGAAGCTGTGCTTAGGAATACAACAAATCGTTAGTAGTTAAGGGTTTTTTTACCAACGAAATCATCAAAAAACAATAAAATAGAAGAAGCATATAGTACAAAAGTAAAGCATATTCATCTAATACTTACATTTCGCTGGTATTGATAGAGCAACCACCGTTGGTAAATAAAAATGTTTACCGCTACTCGACCCTTTAGAATCGATTTGCGGTACAGATTTTCTTGATTGTTGTAAGTATTTGTCAAAAGAATTATGTAGTCGGAATGTATTTATCATTTTAAGACATTGCAATTCATTTTGACGATAAGTGCAATAAATAATATTAGAACTTTCAACAAGTAATTTTTGTCCAGTTTCAACTTAATGGCGCCTTATTGCTATACTTGAATCGATAGTAGCAAGCTTGCAATGACGTAAACATTGAAACTGTGATCTACTCTAAATTGTATATCAATTGTCGCTAACAGGGCATTATATGTTATTTTTGACAAAAACTGGAATTGTATACGGGGTATTCACGGAACTGGTCCGTTAGAACTTTTCGATATTTCTGAAATTCTACAATTCTGAAAACATGTAGTTACGGATAGTGTCATTTGGTCTCATTGGCGACATTATTTACGCTTTTGTATCATTTTAATATATAAAAAGATACCATGCTATTTAAATAAAGCGAGTTGACGTGAATTTTTTAGAATTCTAGGATTTCAGGAACATCGAAGAGTTCTAACGAACTAGTTCCGTGAATAACCCTGTATACTTCAACCTATAACTTTATAATGTATTTCTTGCAATATAGCATTTATGGATGTATCACTACAACCAGATTAAAATACGCATTTTAAAAAACGAAAAAACAAAGTTTTTAGTTTGAATACTAAAAATAACTAACAAGTATTACGAATGTCAACAAATACATGAAATAATATATTATTTCATACGGAGGGAAAGTAATACGTACACGTTCCACGGCGCAGGGTGCAAGCCATGAGAAGTAAATTTTCCTCTAAACAAAATATGCTATTCCTTTCAAATGTCGGAAAATTTATGCAAGAACATCTATTTTCAATTAAAGATTAACGGCTTTGCAACGAGGTTCGGATGTTTGGACCGGTGAATAGATATAGATTGTTTCTATAGTAAAGCATCATAAACCTGTCAATTGGCCACCGTGAGCATTATCTTTCAATCCCAGATGTATTTCCACTTTTAGGGCAAATGAAGCAGCAATTAACTACCAATTTATTTATTTTTGGAAGTACTTACAGGTCATAATATAGATTATATATTAACTGTCAACATGGAAATTCTGTATTTGTATGATGCAATAATAACACTTTTTCCTCTAGCGGCGGAAAAGTGAAAAGCAAACCTCCGGCGAAAGAAAAAAACTTTATGATCGACTACTCAGTCGAGCAATATCTGATTTATTGACGTTTGAAGAAGAAAAATGTTTAATGCAGAAGTCCGTTTGATCGTCAAATAGCAAATGATATAGAAGGTTTGACGTTTACATGACGGGTTAACTAAACAGTAGGGGTCTGCGGTGCATCGAAAATTCGGTACCGGTACGGTACAGAACGATGTACCGTCACTGGTTCGGTACAGACAACGTTCTCGGTACCAGTACGGTACAGTTTACAATGACAAAACGAAAAATAATCCCATACTATTTATTTATAAGCATTTTTCTTCATGTATTATTAACTTTTGTTCCGTTCCGTTACCGTCGCCTAAAAATAAGTTTGAATTGCTGAAGTTTACTTTGGATGTAATTATTGCTTCTATTAAGAATTTTTAACCAAAAATGTTTCTCATTTCTTTTCTGGTGCTATGAGGAAATATTCATTCAAAAGTCAAAATGTTTCAGTACAAAGGATTTGATATTCCTAGAATTTACTTTAAAATATTTAAATCTCTCAGTACTGTTAAAGCCGAAGATTATAATAATAATAATAATAATAATGGTTTATTGTCCAATAGTTGCACCAGTAATAGGACAAAAATTTAAGAAATTTAAAAGTACATACATACATTTAATTATAAATCAAAATACATTCTAGAACTCATTAATAGTATTAAAAAAAATATCGCTGTAGTGTAGGTCTGCAGATCGGCACATTGTAGCAAGTGGAGAGGCATGAAGGATATTAGATCTGGAAAGAGGAAGAGAGAAAGGAAGTAGAGGAACGAGAGAAGAATGTAGGAACACGAAAATTAAGGGAGAAATTAGAGGTGGGCTATCGATACATCCATGGACCAGCTTCCATATAAATCGAGCACCTTGACATTCACAGCGATGTCCCAGAGATGTCATATTATGCCTAATCAGAAGTGAAGTATAGTCTATTCCTCGTTCTGGATACACTCCATCCGCCTTGAATGATAGGTATTTAAGGAAGCGACGCTGTATCTTCTCAATGGAGAGCTGAAGATATATATAGTGAGGTGACCAGACTTGCGACGCATGTTCCAGCTTGGTAGTAACAAAGATGAAGAATAGGGTTCTTAGTAACTGGTCACTTCGAAAAAATCGTGAGAAACGTATAATGAAACCCAATGTTCTTGACGCCGATAAGGAAAGATTAGCAATATGTCAGGCAAAACTCAAAGTAGAGTCAAAAAGCACTTCAAGGTCTTTAAACATGTCTAGTTTCTTCAGTGGATTACCGTTGATTGGATAGGTAGATATAGTGGGGTTACGTTTCCGAGTGTAAGAAACAAAGCAGCATTTGTCAATATTCAACCTTAATCTATACTTCGCACACCAGTCGATAATATTTTGGATATTCTCTTGCAACTTCAGTACATCATTCCAACTTGTAATGGACCCATAAATTTTAAGATCATCAGCATATGCAAGTACAGGGCAGGATAAATTTTCTAGCAGATCGTTTAGATACAGAACAAATAGTAGAGGGCCCAAGCTGGAACCCTGTGGAACACCTGAAGATGGCAAATAACAGAAATATTTGTAACCATTGTAATGGACATAATTACATCTCCTGACTAAATAAGAGTCAAGTAGTTTTAGGAGAGAAGGGCTTACACCAAATTCAGAGAGTTTATGTAATAAAATTGTGTGGTCCACAATGTCTAAAGCGCTATTAAAATCAGTGTACACAACGTTAACTTGTCCCTGTTTATCCAGATCTTCACAGATGTATTGACAAAGGGTTACAAGGTTAGTGACCGTCGAGCGTCCGCGTATAAAACCATGCTGATAAGGTGATATGAATGATCTACAGTTTTCATATAAGTGCGAAAAGATTTTCAAATGCTTTAGAAAAATTAGATAATATATATGTATATAGGTCTATAATTATTAATATCAGTTTTTGCATCTTTCTTAAATACTACATCCCAGCCTTGCGTAAAATAAAAGATGGAATTAAATCATCCCCAGCCACGCAATGATCAGGAAATGATGCCATAATTTTAACCAAATCTACTTCAACGATAGGGGGCAGAGAAAATGAAATGCGGCTGTTATCAGACTCAAAATCATACAAAGATGATCCAGGTAGATAGATAGAGTAGAATTTTGTAGCAAAAGCATATACAATAGTTTGTGGCGTATCTACCACAGAATCATTAAATGACAGAGTACTTGGAACTCTAGTTGTACCTTGTCTATCGTGAATAAACTTAAATATCTTTCTAGGATTGGATTTGATATCGGCTTCAATAGAGTCCAAATAGTGAGTATAAGCTGCAGAAATTTCTGTTTTACAGAGTAAGCGCAGTCTCTTGAATTCGTTTTGAAAGTAAGGTTTCTTTGTAATGGTCCATTTACGTCGGTAATAAGATTTAAGTTTAATATTTGCTATTGTATCTGAAGTAAACCATGGCGGATAATGTGCCTTTTCAGAGTTAGAAGAAAATGTTGGAACACAAACATTTAGACTTTCCAGAAATTGCCAGTCTATGCTAGAATCTCAGCGAATATCTGTGAAAAATTAGCTCTTCTAAAGTTGTACCATAGATTTGAGTTAGTTGGAAAGTCGAGGAAGATGAAGACGCACGAAAATCAACAGAAACAGCTATAGCAGGATGATAGGGATCCATTGGTACGAAAGGTAACTCATTACGCTCGATATCAATATTACCTTCAGTATTCGAAAGAACCAGGTCCAAAAGTCTACCGTCACAATTAAACTGTTCTAAATTTAGTGAATTAGCAAAGCAAAAGAACGTAGTGCATTTAGGCCAATTTAACGACTTTATACATAAACAGGCGCGGACTTGACTCATAGTTCATAGACTTGTGCCGTGTATTAGCATACATACCTTTAAAAAGAATAAATACATATCTGATGTAAATTGCAGAGTACACACCTAGATACACTTTATAAATGAACTTATTTTATAAGCCATGTTTGAAGCAATACAAGGAAAAACTGAAAACACTATTTCTGAAGAAAATAAGAGGAGTAAAATCAAATTTATAGATAAAAGACCACACCAACCAGCAAAAAAAAATTATTCCAAGCAATGCATTCTCTTTTATATATGCACAGTGTTATTTTAACAGTGTGGTACTATAGTAAAACTAAAATTCCTGCAGAAATTTTTATTTACATATATTAGGTATGTTCGCAGAGTGAATTTCTTGCCATTTCAGTTTAATTGGAATTTGTCGAATGCGCATGCGCTGCCAGAAAATCGAAATTGTCAACTAATACGTATTTTTGTTGTGCGAACGGGTTTCCCGTACTTGTAGCATACTTCACTTATATTTATAGCAGCATACTTCACTTCTATATTTGTATTATTTATTTTTTATTTTATCCTATTTTGTTTCGCCGTTTCGTTTTAAAACTGGAGCCATGCAGGGTAAGTATTACAGGTATTTTGCAAAGGCATAAAAAGAATTATCTATTTTAAGAGTCGAATAAATCAATAGAAAACAAATATTTTCCAGATAACGTTTTACAAGAATTTTTGTTGCTGCCTAGTGGTAGTGAAGGGATCGCTGGCAGTACACAAAATGAATAAATCTTTTCTATTAACTAAACTACCAAACTAAAAATATTTGATATATAACAAAATTCTAAAAATAATTATAACCTTTGGGGTAAAATATCAAGAATCAAAATTTTAACACAACATGTGCAGTAATGTAAGTAACTAGCAAACGCATAGACCTAAACTTTTCTGTGCGCAGACGCTAATTCTAACTTGGAGATATTTCTACCGACTCTTTCGACTGTCCAAATACGATTTCCAGCTACGATTTCGATACTCTGCGAACAACAACCTGCTAATTTCGAACTCCTCAAATTTCGTATTTCTTTACTGCGAACGCTTACATCTTATTACGCGTGCGTCGTAAAATTTCTGATTAATTTAGTTTACTCTGCGAACATACCTTTAGTTTCTTGAGAAAACTACTGTTCGTTTGGATTGCTAACTTTGGTAAGTTTTGCCAAAAATAGCAAGTGAGCGGATAAAGTGAGCAAATAAATTGACAACAGTGATATTGAGCACTTCCACAGTAATAGTTCAAAAATTATAGGATAGATGGCTCTATTACTTCCGGAACCATCCGGAACGCAGCCTGTGCTTGAGATAACCGAAAGAGGTTAGGAAGTGATATGTATAAATATGTAATTTTAATTCGTCTCTAAAATCACTTTGTTCAGATTAAAATTTATTTGACTAATGGGGGATAAACAAGTTGTAGCTATTGAAAATAAGTTAAGCGATTCTACAAAATTAAAAGGTATATTCAATTTTTTTGTGTTATGAACTACTAATGCTCATTGATTTTTAAATTGTAGCTGGAATATTTTTTACTGTAGTGAGCGGAATTTCAGCTCTTGTTGGATTTAGTGCAACTTTAGCTGCTGCTAAAAGGCAAGATGCAAAGTACTTTGATAAAGGAATAATGAATGCAACACCTACACAAACATCAGGTGTAC
This sequence comes from Holotrichia oblita, assembly GCA_023690525.1. Taxonomy (NCBI): domain Eukaryota; kingdom Metazoa; phylum Arthropoda; class Insecta; order Coleoptera; family Scarabaeidae; genus Holotrichia; species Holotrichia oblita. Next base: position 62,078,511 of record CM043017.1, read on the forward strand.
AGTTAGCATTACGAGCGCTTGGATGGGGTACACTTTATGCATTTGCAGGTACAGGAATATTAGCATATGGAATTTGGAAATGTGCAGGAGTTAATAATGTAATATAAGTCTTAAGTCATATGCGGATTAATTGTATAATCAATTTTAGTTTGAAGAGTTTCGATACAAAGTCGGTTCGGTGTTACCAAAAATAACTAAAGAGACGCCAGGTGAAAGAACACAATTTGATGGATTAACTGATTTATTAAATTATTTGCAAACTAGAAAATAAATTTGATAAGCTTATTTAAAGTGATAAGTAGTGTAGCTCAATATTTTCTAAAGATTAAGCATAAGTGATATTTCAATTTCTTGTTATGTAGTATAAAACCAACGTATTGAAGTATTTCTTGTTTTTCAATAATAAATGAATCGATATGAAATTTTCAATTTCATAAATTGTTTCACTTTGTGTTAAATTATTTAATACAAAGTGTTTAGCCTGAAAAATTTTGTCAAATAACCCCTACAAGAAATTTTGGAAACAATGTTTGTGGAGCTATTGGTCAGCCATAATAATACAATATGTATAGTTTTGGCCATTGACTTTGAACAGCTGTTGAAATAAACAAATTATGCATAGAGAATTGAAAGAAAAACGCATTGTTCAATGAGATTCACATCTATGCAATTTTTTGCAATGCAAAATTCTGATTTAGGAATTCGCAAAGACGCTGCGATTTTTACAAATTGCATGACCGATTCAGATTATGCATAATGCACATGCAAATACAGTGTATGAAAATTAAAGTTTCATGCTTTTTATATTTTAATAACTTTTTTAATAATTAACCAAATCCAACCACATTTGGTACTATCAAATATAATAACGTGCCATCGAAAAAAACATAATTGAATAAAATTTTGAAATTCCGATATGGGGGGGCTAGCACTCTACTTAAGATCGATTATATCTCAAAAACTAACGAGGTACAAAATGTTTGCTTTGTGGTACAAAACTAGTACAATACGATGGCATAAGTGAAATTTTGAAATTACGGCATGGGGGGCCTGGCATGTCTCTGGCTCCCCCATCTAAAATTGAGTATATATCTTATAAACGGGCGGGGTACAAAATTTTTTATTTTTGGTACAAAATGGGCACAAAACTTTAGTCCAGAAAGAATTTTAAAAATCGATTATGGGGGGGGGGGGAGACATGCAGCCATCTAAAGTGCTATTTCTAGGTTATGTTTCGCTAGTGTTTTGATATTTCTGCGAGGATTTTCAGTTGATATCCAGTCAGTATTACGAAATATCGAACGGCAATTTTAAAAAACGATCAGAACTATAAAAATAATAATCATTTTTAGTATCTTTTAATACAATTATAAATAGGTATATTTTATTGACTAAAAACAACTTGTGTGAAATTAGCAACGGCTTTGCCAGCAACGTTTCCATAGAGATACATAAAATGTGGAGTGCAAACTATACAGTAATATACGAAAAAGGAAGACCATGTTAAATCTCCCATTGCTAAAATATGCTCCGTACACTAACTAATATATCTAATAGATTTCCTGACTCTTGCTCAATAATACAATTCACTTGACAGAATTTATATTTGGCTGATATTACGAAATGTATACCATCGAAAAATTAAAATTTTGTACTTTCTCAAATAGGTCGTGTGCACTAACTAGCACATGAAACTATGATCTACCAGACCTTAGTTTACAACATAGACCAGGTGTAGAACTGCGCCAAATCGAGAACGGGTCGCCTCGACATTTTTACCACACCCCACGGTTCTCCTTTCATCCCTAAAGCACTTATTCACTTTAGGGGAAGGGAAGCAGCGGAGTGCGGGGAAAGTATCGGAGCAGCTTGCTGTCGATTCGGCGCAGTTTTACCCCAGGTGCCATAGCTTGTCAGGCCGTCTAAGGGGTTGAAAAAAATTCTTAATTGGGTGACATTACGAAATGTATACCATAAAGAAATAAAACTTTGTACTTGCTCAAATAGGTCTTGTGCACTAACTAGCACATGAAACTATGATATACTACACCTTCTTCTATAATATAGACTAGCTGCCATAATTTGTCAGACCGTCTAAGGGGTTGAAAAAAATTCTTATTTGGGTGACATTACGAAATGTATACCATAAGAAAATAAAATTGTGTACTTGCTCAAATAGGTCGTGTGCACTAACTAGCACATGAACCTGTGATATACTACAGCTTGTTCTATAACACAGACTAGGTGCCATAATTTGTCAGAGCGTCTAAGGGACTGAAAAAAATTCTTATTTAGGTGGCATTACGAAATGTATACCATAAAGAAAATAAAATTTTGTACTTGCTGAAGTAGGTCGTGTGCACTAACTAGCACATGAAACTATGATATACTACACCTTCTTCTATAATATAGACTAGCTGCCATAATTTGTCAGACCGTCTAAGGGGTTGAAAAAAATTCTTATTTGGGTGACATTACGAAATGTATACCATAAGAAAATAAAATTGTGTACTTGCTCAAATAGGTCGTGTGCACTAACTATATAGCACATGAAACTGTGATATACTAGACCTTATTCAATAACACAGACCAGGTGCCATAATTTGTCAGGCCGTCTAAGGGGTTGAAAAAAATTCTTATTTAGGTGGCATTACGAAATGTATACCATAAAGAAAATAAAATTTTGTACTTGCTGAAGTAGGTCGTGTGCACTAACTAGCACATGAAACTATGATATACTACACCTTCTTCTATAATATAGATTAGCTGCCATAATTTGTCAGACCGTCTAAGGGGTTGAAAAAAATTCTTATTTGGGTGACATTACGAAATGTATACCATAAGAAAATAAAATTGTGTACTTGCTCAAATAGGTCGTGTGCACTAACTAGCACATGAACCTGTGATATACTACAGCTTGTTCTATAACACAGACTAGGTGCCATAATTTGTCAGACCGTCTAACGGACTGAAAAAAATTCTTATTTGGGTGACCTTACGAAATGTATACCATAAGAAAATAAAGGAAATTTGACAATATGTAAACATGATGAAACATCCTTTTTCTTAGATTCTAGTAAAAGTATTGAAATACCCGACAGTGTCAACAGTTTGTTTCGTCAAAAAGCTGTAAAACGTGTTATACTACCAAAGAACGCGGAAAACAATTTAAGGTGTACATTTAATAGAAATTTTAGGTGTACTGTTAAGGAAGGACAGTTTTTGCTTAACAAAGGAAGAGTGGCTCAGCATGAAACCAGAAAGAAGGGCACTTATTACATATATTTTGAAGGAAAAAATTGCAAACATTAATAACGTTTGTGTTATTCATTTCAAAAGCGTTCGTATGCAAAAATATACATGTGTTGTTTACGCATATTGTGCACATCAGGGATGCAAAACATTCAAAATAACCATAAACACGAAAGACGAAAGTACGATCAACCCCTTATTCTACCAAAAGAATTTTCTATTATGCTGCTGTCTTTAAAACGGAGACAAACAGAGCCGTTCCTTTAACAGAATTTATTACTTCCGAACATGACGCTGTTTCAATTGGTTTGTGGTTATCTAAATTTAAATACTTTTGCCTACAACAAGGGGTACAATGGCCTCCTTGCAGTTGTGTTGTTACTGATTTTAGTTTTGCGATAATCAATGCAATAAATATATATTGGAATGGGATAAGAAAAGATGGGAAAAGAATATTTAAAAATTACCTATAATGCACTACAAAATAATAATCACCAAGAAATTTCAAAAATAGTTCCTATATATATATGCTGTGCCCATTTTTTTTAAATTTATGTGAGCGATATTAATAAACTAAAGAAGAATAAAAATATAACACATTTTTATAAGAAATGCCTAGCAGCAGCAATTAACATAAACAGCTTTCAACAAATGATTTTATGGTACGAAGCGTTCATGACAGTTTTAATTACAAATAGTAAATATTATTATGAAAAAAAGTTTGCAAACCTTGATTAGTATTTGTTCAAATGAAACAATCGAATTTTCGGATAAAGCATATGATATCAACATCGAGAAAAGTGTTCCACCGAAACTTCCTACGTATAAATATAGCCCATTCACACGCTTTTTTGAGGAAATATTAAATAAGATAACAGACAAATCATTCATTGATGATCCTAAATGACTAACAATCACTTGAACTAGCATCGTTAGTTTAAAAAAATATATTCCATACCTTCCGTTGTGGTCATGTATTTTGCAGCCATTAATTTCAACTAATAAGCCCGGCAGATGTAGTAATGCTGTTGTTGAGCGCAATGGTTCGGGATTATTAAAAACCAAATTTTGAACGGGAGAAGAAAGGTTAACATGCAGCAGATTTCTTAAAAAGGTTAGGAGAAAGGTAAATGCGACAATAACTGAGATACGGTTGGGCTTACCTAAAACTCTCAGCAGAAAACGTAGACGTGATGAAAGTCCTTCAAAGTTTGATAACGAAGAAGGTTGGTCGAAAAAAGGCAGAAGTCGCATAGGCTATTTGAATCAACCACTCCTCAAGAATATGCAACATCAAGAGCCCTCGCATGCCAATTCTCCGTCAAAGAGAAGCTGTTTTGTATAGTCCTTCAAACAAACCTGAAATTCAAGATCCTCATCCATCCGCATTACAGAATTATCTTCTTCCTGATACTTCGTACTATATGAATGCTGTTTTGAAAAACCTTACACTATTCCGAAACTTGTTCGAATTACAGAGAAAGTTGGCTTAGTGATCATGTAATAGACGCATGTGCAATATCTTACCTACGTAACGTACATCTTTTAAACAGTACTCTTTCGTTCCCATACCTTACAGATATCACAACAATCAATGGATATTATTACTATTTTATATACCGATGCGAAAAATTTATATTTTTGATCCAGCCGGAGAAATTCCGCATAGACAAGAGGAACTTTTCAAATTAATTAAAAAGTTTATTTCAGTTAGGGACAGGGTTAATAGTGAGGAAAAACTGAATTCTAGAACATGGAGTTTGGGCAAAATTCCCGCATCAATTCCCACACAACAAGACTGCTACAACGGTGGAGTTTATGTAATTTATTACATACAAAAGCCATCACTCGAAAGTAATATAGAAAACCTTTGGCAAAGCTTTAATCGAGACTTTAATCCGAACATATATCGAAATACATTACAGACATATCTCTTAAAAGCATCAGAAAATATGGCGGAGGTGTGCATTATATGTGGCCAACAAGAAACTGGTAGCTCTTGGCTACTATGCAATATTTGCAACAGGTGGACTCATTTCACTTGTTTGTCAACTCTGATATCGGAAGATGATGCATCTCGGCCAGAATATGAACACCACTCCACTCTTTGCACCCATCAAACGCCATTTTCCAATACAACTAAATAATGTCCATCAAGAAAATTATACTTTCACTCCATCTTGATATTACAATTAGCAAAACACTGCTGACTTATCCATTCTTTATCTCTTTCAATTAGTAACCGGGACAGGCAAAACGTACCATGCGGTTAGTCTGTGTTACAGACTAAGACCTAGTATATCTTTGTTTCATGTGCTATTTAGTGCACCCGACCTATTTGAGCAACTAGGAAATTTTATTTTCTCTATGGTACACATTTCGTATTGTCACCCAAATAAGATGTTTTTTCAACCCCTTAGACGGCATGATAAATTATGGCACATGGTCTACGTTATAGACTATAAGGTCTAGTATATCATAGTTTCATGAGCTAGTTAGTGCACACGACTTATTTGAGCAACTACAAAATTTTATTTTCTTTATGGTATACATTTCGTAATGTCACACATATGTATAAGAATTTTTTCAACCCCTTAGACGGCCTGACAAATTATGTCACCTAGTCGATGTTATAGAATAAGGTCTAGTATATCATAGTTTCATGTGCTAGTTAGTGCACACGACCAATTTGAGCAAGTACAAAATTTTCTTTTCTTTATGGTATACATTTGGTAATGTCACCCAAATAAGAATTTTTTTCGAACCCTTAGACGGCCTGACAAATTATGTCACCTAGTCTATGTTATAGAATAAGGTCTAGTATATCATAGTTTCATGTGCTAGTTAGTGCACACGACCTATTTGAGCAAGTACAAATTTTTATTTTCTTATGGTATACATTTCGTAATGTCACCCAAATAAGATTTTGTTTTCGAACCCTTAGACGGCCTGACAAATTATGTCACCTAGTCTATGTTATAGAATAAGGTCTAGTATATCATAGTTTCATGTGCTAGTTAGTGCACACGACTTATTTGAGCAACTACAAAATTTTATTTTCTTTATGGTATACATTTCGTAATGTCACACATATGTATAAGAATTTTTTCAACCCCTTAGACGGCCTGACAAATTATGTCACCTAGTCTATGTTATAGAATAAGGTCTAGTATATCATAGTTTCATGTGCTAGTTAGTGAACACGACCAATTTGAGCAAGTACAAAATTTTCTTTTCTTTATGGTATACATTTGGTAATGTCACCCAAATAAGATTTTGTTTTCGAACCCTTAGGTCCAGCGCTCACGGAGCGACTGTTTTGTGACTACAGTTGCAAATCAGTTGCGTGTGCAACCAGTTTGCAACTAAAACAAAACTTCTGTCCGCACACGGTGCACTGACGCAGGGCTGGTTGTAAATCAGTTGCGTCTATTGTGCAATCAGTGGAGTGTTTATTTATTATTTATTGAGTGTGGTACGTGTTTAGTAGGAAGGAAGGAAGGTAAAACGTTTTATCCACTATGTCAGACTCAGACGAAGAAGATGTTGTTAACTATTATCAATACCGAACACGGCGAAGGGCACAGAGAGAGCATTGGGTTCACCCTTATTTAAGCAAAAATGTGAAATCTAGGCTATTTGTAGCAGCTAGAGAGCTGTCCCAGTCGGATAGGAAGTTTAAATCTTTTTACAGAATGACAAAAGGCTCTTTTTTGGAACTTACTAGACTGATTGGTCCTTCCTTGAAGAAGATGGACACAACCATGAGGGAATGTGTTCCTGTACAGGAAAGAATAATGATCACGCTGAGGTAAGTTTAACAACTCATCTGTATTATCATTTTAAAGTTACATGAGCATAGGTAATTAAATGATCAATAGATAAAACCATATAAATTGAGTAAACTTATTTACATATTAATGCGTAAGACTTTAAGAAAAGGCGTCATAAAAATCTGCAGTATGTATTTGACCAAGTACATTGGACATGTGAGGTGTGTCCATTTGTGAGTCTCTTGATTCGGTTGATGGAGATGTGAGCATTGTAAAAGCTGATGACGACCGTGGCTGCTGATGGTATTCCGAGGTTGAAATGTCATCAATGACCCTTAAAACCTGCCGTTTGAATATCTTGATTTGTGAATCACTCAATTCTTCCAATTCTGGCATCAAGCTGAGCAGGAACATCTTGATCCCTTGTTGCCTATCAACTCTCTTATTGCTAATATCTTCCTCGGCGTTTGACAGCAACTTAACCTTTTTAGCTTTGAAGTATTCAGCTACTGATTGATCAGCTACAGATGCTGAGCTTTTGTTCTTTTTCTGCGTGATTTGGGAAGTCCTCTTTAACGATGAACTTGTAGGAGGTGTTTCAATTTGGTTTTGAGGTGGATCACCTATAATTGAGAGAGACGTTGGTGGTGAATTTTGTTGTACAGTTATAGATTCATCTTCTAATTGGGCGTGATCTTCAACTTGGGTTTCAGAACCTTCAGTATCACAAATTGACCGTTGGGTAGTGCTGGGTGGTGCAGGCAAATTTCCCGTTGAGGGGGAATCACTGTTCTTATGAATGGCAGACAAAACTGCATTGCATTTTCCAAATAATATGACTTTTTCTTCCCTCCAGAACCACTCGGCGAAGGTTTCATTTTTCGCATGAATACTGTCCGTAGATTTCTCCACTTATCTTTGCAATCTTGCACTGAAATAATAAATAAAAAAACTATAACAAATTGTAAAATAAATGACATTTTTGGTAAATAGATGTCGGTTAATCAATTACAATTTTTAATTAAGTTTTTCCGAATCTATTTTTGTATTGGTTGCAGGTATTTGGGTACTGGTGAAACATTTGTGGCAATTTCCTTATATTTTGCGAGGGGCGAGAGCACTGTAAGAAAAATTATCAAGGAAAGTTCAGAAGCTATCTGGAACGTACTGAAGGACATTTACATGCCTGTTCGTACACCAGATAAATTAAAACATATTGCTGAGCGTTTTGAGCAGCTATGGAACCTTCCAAATTGCATTGGAGCATTGGACGGTAAGCACATAAGAATTGAAAAATTTCCGCACACAGGATCCGAAAATTTTAATTACAAGCACGTCCACTCCACCGTGCTTATGGCGTGCTGTGATGCCGATGGGCTCTTTACGATTATTGAGCCAGGTTATGCTGGGCGTAACAGTGATGGAGGCATTTTCAAAACAAGCTCAATGAACTTCTGGATAACACACGGTAATAATATCCCTCCACCTTCACCATTGCGGTACGATGATAGAAACATCCCATTTCCATACTACTTCGTAGGAGACGAAGCATTCCCACTGACTCGTTACTTGATGAGGCCTTTTTCAAGCAAAACCCTCGACAATGTTAAACGGATATTTAATTACAGATTGAGCCGAGGAAGGAAAACAATTGAATGTGTGTTTGGAATGGCAGCAGAAAAGTTTGCAGTCTTGAATGGACCAATACGATGCCGTAATCCTTCAACAGTAAATAGCATAGTGAAAGCAGCTTGTATCCTACACAACTTTGTTCGACAGCAGGAAGGAACTGAGTACATACATCAAGACATATCAGAATCTAACAATCTAGCTAAACGTCCAACCAACATTGAAACAAGGGCCCTGGTGATAAACGACGGATCTTCAGCGCTTGCTCTGAGGAATTATCTGGCAAACCACTTCCTTTCTTCAAGTGCAAGTTTACCATGGCAGTGGAAGGTAGCAGTACAACAGTGAAACAATCTGGAATAATAATTTAAAATAATTTTTATTTGGTTAGATATATTATGACAACTGTCAACAAAATACAGGAATTTTGCTAAATAACTTGACAACATCGCAAAGTGTTGCCAACATTTCTATACAAATCTATACAAATAAAGTTTTAGTTGAAAATGGCAACTTTCTTTTCTCGCCCTGTATAAGTGGGAACATTTTTTGATGTGATTGGTAAAAAAGTTTTCGAAATTTGAAACTCATTCGTTGAAACAGCATATTTCTATCTTACTTCGTTTAGTCAATAATCACGTTAAAAATTAATGTGTCAGTTTCCATTGGGACAATCTGTATAATTAGATAATAACTTTTAACATTTTTTGCTTACCTGACAAATCCAATTCAATAGACACGTCTTGCCATGCTTTCTCTGTCACGTCTTTTCTAGAATAGCCTGGGAGTTTGTAGTTGTATAGAACTTAGTAGTAAACGGCCGTCAAAATACCGGAAAAACACCACGTGGTCTCGTGCAACGAGATCTGCAACGCAACTGCAACCTCGGGCCCACGGTTGTATGTGACTAATTTCAGACTGATTTGCAATCGTCAGAAACCAGTCGCGTCGTGTGCGCCTCCCCACTACAATATATTGCCGCGGTCACAAAACAGTTGCACGTGGAACTGCTTTGCAACTGTAGTCACAAAACAGTCGCTCCGTGAGCGCTGGACCTTAGACGGCCTGACAAATTATGTCACCTAGTCTATGTTATAGAATAAGGTCTAGTATATCATAGTTTCATGTGCTAGTTAGTGCACACGACCTATTTGAGCAAGTACAAATTTTTATTTTCTTATGGTATACATTTCGTAATGTCACCCAAATAAGATTTTGTTTTCGAACCCTTAGACGGCCTGACAAATTATGTCACCTAGTCTATGTTATAGAATAAGGTCTAGTATATCATAGTTTCATGTGCTAGTTAGTGCACACGACCAATTTGAGCAAGTACAAAATTTTATTTTCTTTATGGTATACATTTCGTGATGTCACCCACATATAAATTCTGTCAAGTGAACTGTATTATTGAGGAAGAGTTAGGAAATCTATATTAGATATATTAGCTTTGTTCGCGGACGGCATTCTGAACGTATTCGGGGATGAAAGACCTGCGCACTATAAGTATGATCGTTCGCGGTAACAGAATTTTCTCACCGGTGCAAAATATTCTTTGTTCGCGCATTCCATTTTACAAATTCCGAAGTAGTCCGTCACATGTTCTGTAGATCCTGAATCAAGGGCAAGGATTTTATATCCTACGCATGCGCTCTAAATTTTGATGTGAAAATAGCCCATGTTCTTGCTTTCTTGCTATGGTTAACAGAGTTAACTTGGAAACAAATTGGTTAAAATTCTTATTAAAGTAAAAACGTACGATATAAAGGAAAGTTTTTAGTGTATCGAAATACACATGTTATGTATGTACGAGCTTTAAATCAATTCTAATTCAGTAAAAATTTAGATGTCTGAATATTTCACATCAAGTGATAATGCATTAGAAGAACTTCTTCAGATATTAGAGATTCAAAAAACCACCAATTTTTTTGAAGAAATTGTATCACAACTCTCAGATCAACATTATTTTGAACATTTTCCGTAAAATACACATATCAGTACACCAACAGTATCCATTTATAGGTCACCAAGGTTAACTTGGAGTATGTCAAAATTTAATTTGTTACAGTGGTGCTAACGTTAACTAATGATAACAGAAACTCGTTCGAGTAGTGTTCGCGGATGAGAAAATTCCCTCTCGTGTTCTAAGAGTCGCATGCGCAATACAAAAGTACTGAACATCTTCCAAGTGTATTCTTAATCTATTCGGGATTGTTCGGGATCTCTTCCGCGAACAAAGCTATTAGTTAGTGTACGGAGCATATTTATATTCGTATATTACTGTATAGTTTGCATTCTACATTTTACGTAACTCTATGAAAACGTTGCTGGCAACGGCGTTGCTAATTTCACACAAGTAAAAAACATGTGAAACACACTAATTAAATTAAAAGTTAATATTAAGAAGAAAATTATGAAAATATTTAGATAGTATTTTGACTGAATAAGAAGTTGAAGATATCTTTAATATTAAATTATGATTAAATTTAACATATTGTCAAACGTCTGTTAAATGTTATTAATAATTGCAATTAAAACTAAACTAATTCTTTAGATACGTTCCTATTTTATATAATGTATTTGCACTGAATTTAATAAAATACAAGAGGAGATATGTTTTTTAGTTGCTGAAATCTATCAATTAATTGTATTAAAAGATACTAATGACTATATTTTCATTCCCGAACGACGTTTTAAAATTGCCGCGCGATATTTCCCATTATGACTGGATATCAACTCAAAATCGAAAATCCTGGCAGAAATATCAAAACACTAGCGATGCATAACCTAGAAATAGCACTTTTTAGATCGATTTTTAGGTATCTTCGACTGATCTCCGTAAAAAATGGGGGGCCGTGTTGAACTCAGTAAAACGTGTACTTTCCGTTAAACTGCATATAAATTGCCAATTATGTGGTCGACATACGATAGTCTTACCAATTTTTGCTTGTCAGAAGTAAAATGTTTTGTTTTACGTTGTTGACAGTTTTTATGTTTATAGGCATAATTTAATCAATGTTACGACACAAAATATCAGCTATAACCAAATATCTATTTTATGAAAGTGGGTAGGATTTGTTTTGTTTCTTGCAGATAAAAAGACAGTTTAATTCCATGCATTCGTATATAAAACAGGACTATAAAATAGCAGTCATCAACTACAGTCGGGCTGTGCCATCACTCAATAGCCCTTTTCCTTTGCTAAAAAAGTGTAGCACGGTGCAGCACTGAACTACACTTTTCACCAGATTTTCGTTCCTTTGCACGGTGTAAACAAAACCAGTGCTGCACCAGGATTGTTTATCTGCACCAGGGTAATAGCTGGGGGGTTATTCTCGAAACAGTGGAAAAATAGCACTCCCAGGGAGTAACTTTCACCGCTCACTCCTCGATACTACTCGTTACGAAAAAGTGAGAAAGTCAATTCCAGAATAGGAATTATTGAAATTGTAGGAATTTTTTGACAATTCTCTTGAAATTTCCATTCCCTCAGATTCCACTGTTTCGAGAATAGCCCCCCTGGGGGGTTATTCTCGAAACAGTGGAAAAACAGCACTCCCAGGGAGTAACTTTCACCGCTCACTCCTCGATACTACTCGTTACGAAAAAGTGAGAAAGTCAGCTCCAGAATAGGAGTTATTGAAATTGTAGGAATTTTTTGACAATTCTCTTGAAATTTCCATTCCTTCAGATTCGAGAATAACCCCCCAGGGGGGTTTCAAGAGAATTGTCAAAAAATTCCTACAATTTCAATAACTCCTATTCTGGAGCTGACTTTCTCACTTTTTCGTAACGAGTAGTATCGAGGAGTGAGCGGTGAAAGTTACTCCCTGGGGGGTTATTCTCGAAACAGTGGAAAAATAGCATTCCCAGGGAGTACCTTTCACCGCTCACTCCTCGATACTACTCGTTACGAAAAAGTGAGAAAGTCAGCTCCAGAATAGGAACTATTGAAATTGTAGGAATTTTTTGACAATTCTCTTGAAATTTCCATTCCCTCAGATTCGAGAATAACCCCCCTGGGAGTGCTATTTTTCCACTGTTTCGAGAATAACCCCCCTGGTGTAAATTACACTATTTTAAATGTCAAACATATGTCAACGTGATTAATAAAGGTACTTTTATTAATGCCGTTTACTTTATACTACGAATGTTATTTATTGGATTTTGTGCAGTATATATTGATAAAAAACGTTAAGTACCTATGTATTTATGAAACGCATGCAAAGGAGAGGCAAAAAGAGGTTATGTATTAAATATATAAAGTAAAAAATTGTTTTTACATATCTTTAAGTTAAATTACAGATGCCATTATTGTTGCAATTTTTGATAGTTCAAATGCAATTTTCTTAAAAAAAAATGCCATCAAAAAAGGTTATTAGTATTATTAGGAATAAAGTACGATTTGTAAAATAAATTAGTGAAAAATATCTTCGACGTTTAGTCCAAATTGAGGCATTATTTTCATCCTTTTAACGTAGATATAATTTATAATAATGGGAATTGACAGTTCTTTTTATGAATATATGCAAAGAGACTGCCAAAGGAGTTTATCTTAACTAAATTTGTTTAACGCTGTAAGTCGTAGTAAGTAGAAAGAGAATAATATTGCGGCTCTGTAGCAACAATGTTCACATTATATACAATGTTATATAGATCTGGAGATCTCTTTTATAAGGGATTAGTTAGTAACTACAATGCCTGAATTCAGAAAGTGCTACGGTGCTATTCGGTTTTTGTCAAGTCAGATTATGATGAGTTGATGGTTGAGGATATGTTATAAATTCATCTACACCCGATTCGTTCCTTTGTATTTTTGGCTTCGGTGCAGCACTGTAAAAATTGTAGTGTAAATTGCACTACACTGAAAAGCAAAGGAAAAGGCCTATTTATGTCAAAGAAAAGTACGTTGAAAGTATGTAATTTATTTTACATACATAGGTATGTGTTTGTCATTGTATGCCAGACTTACATATGTATGTACATCCAAAGTATTGCGTGCGAACCCTCTATAACGCGAGTCGCACGCGATTTTCGCCTCTATTTTGTAAAGTAAAAAATTCATAACTTTGGAACCGCTGCAGATAATCAAACCAAATTTGGAATGTTGGATGAACAAATCATACTCTTTCTTTTAGTGACACAAATTTAATTCAACTTTCACCAGAAAGGAGGGGTGAATTTTTCCATGTGTACTTCAATGTTTGTAACTTTGTTCATAATTAACTTATTAGAGAAACATTTAGCTGTTCTGGTCGTTAATGATCGATTTGTGGCGAAAGAAATCGTTTTTCGGCTTCTATTTGTAAAAAAAGCGATACTATACTGTGTCCCTATTTTATTGACCACCAGAGGATATACTCCACCACTGTATGTACTTGTACCATATCTTTGACAAATTAATTGCGAATCGAAGTTCGACAAATCTTCGATCGTTTATGCAACTGAAACTACACCAATCGAATACCTAGCGATGTGTAATTCAGAGTTTTTCCAAAATAATTTACAATTATTATTCTAGTGAATGCTATTGTTTTTTGCGATTTTATTATTCCTATTTGAATCTGCGTAACTGTAGTAATTTTCAAAGGGAGGGATGAGAAAGTCTTTGAGATCAATTATATTTAAATGGCTAACGAAATAAATAAAATAGTATACAAATATATAATGAAAACCAATTACATCAGCAGATGTCTATGTAGAATGTATCGTAAATACAATATGCTTATACTAAATTTTGGATAACAGTCCTATTAATGAATTCGGGAAGTCAGTTAAATCCTCAGTTTTTTCGTTAAGTTAGCAAAACGACGAGAGATTAGTGGATTGGCCTGCAAAGCCACCAGACCTCAATCCAATTGAGAATCTATGGGGTGACAATGTCCGTCAGTGGAATGACCAAGCACTCAATCCTATAAGAAATAGGAATGAATTATACCTTCACGCAAGAAATATTTGGGAGAGTTATAGAGGCAGACCAAATTGTGAAAGATTAATAGATTCCATGCAGAGACGTCTAGGAGACACCATTGAAAATAATGGTTTCTGGACAAAGTATTAACCATTTAACTTTTTCTCATTTATATTTTTATTACAATTGAAAGAAGTACTTTTATTATTATTGATATGTGATATTTCATTTATATAGTTTATTACTATTTATTATGTTTAGCTATTTATGATACTTCTTTTTATGTTTAAGCATTCAATTTATGATACTTCTTTTTATGTTTAAGTATTCTATTTATGATACTTCTTTTTATGTTTAAGTATTTATGAATATATCTCTCAAACAACTTCAATATAATTTGTCTCAAATTATTTTTCTGGTCGGTATGCTACTTTATTTATTGCGTTAGCGTTATTTTACTTAGATATAACTGAATTCAAAGAAAGATTGTTGTAAAAGTATTTTTGAAAATCGTTCTTTTAACTCTTGTAACCCTTGTGTTCAAATATATAATCAATGTTGTTCTAAGGCTGTAAAAGAACCAGGTGTACGTTACGATTGTAAATTAGAAGAATTAAAAACAGAATCATTCAGTGAAAACGAAACAGGATCATTAAGGTCTAAAAGACTTCAAAAAAAATATGTTACTCAAACTTAAATTAACAGCATCACACATCACGTCCATTTAACATTATCTATTTCAATATAATATTTTATTATTTAATTATGTGCATAATATTTTATGACATTATGAAAGTATTATTATATTCTATTTTATGTGCATATTCATTATATTATAGGAGTAATATATATTGTATGTTTCAGAACAATTGAAGCGCTCGGGGGAATATAGTAATAGTAGCCCCTTTTATATACAAAAAAAATTGAACAGAACTCTTTAAAACTCATATTTCAGGATTTAATCATAATATACATTCTAGCTTTTCTCAAAATTAAGATAATGTGGCTTATTACTGTGTTCCTCCGAGCGCTTCAATTGTAAATGATGACTAAGATTTTTTCAGTTATTAAAAATTATTAAAAAAATCTTAATTTGCTGGGAGGTGTAGCATCCCTTATTAACCCTTAAAGTATACATATATATATCTGATGTCTTAGTCAGCATAATTAAACCTATATAATAAGGTTGACCGCTAAGCGCGAGCAGTAGCAATAATTGTCGGCAACCGTATTGTAAGTCGTTACTCTGCCCGATTTAGTGGCACGACTGGAACTAGTTGTGACTCGATAGTGTTTTTGTCCGAGAACGGTGATCTGGGAATTTGTTTGTCAAACGTCATCAGTTGTCAAAATTCTTTGGGTGAGAGAGCAACGCGCGTTTGCCGTAGAAATCTACTTTTCACAAGGCCAGTCGATCGTCGTGGTGCAGCGGGCGTTTCGTTTACGGTACAATATTCCTCCTCGAGGTACTGTTCCTGCCCGGGAATCCATCCTATCGTGGGTGGAAGCTTTTAGGGCAGTTGAAAACGTGTTCCGCAAGAGACCAGGAGATTCGGTTTTGCAATCTCCTAGGCGTTCTGCTTCAAAACATGCTGCTACTCTAGGGTTGTCAGATCGCTCCAGTCGCCGAATTCTTCATGATAACCTTCGCTTTCATCCATATAAAATGGTAGTCGCACAACAACTTTCCGAACGTGATTTGGTTTCACGATAAACAGCATACGAGACGCTCCTTCAGAAGTTGCCTCCTGACGCAATTGTGTGATTCAATGATGAGGCACATTTTCACATCTTAGCGTGTGTTAACAAACAAAATATGCGTTATTGGAACGGTATCAATTCTAGGGAAGTTCACGAGAGACCTGTTCATTCGGATCGGTTCACAGTTTGTGCTGCGATATCAAGTGTATGGATTATTGGGCCGCATTTTTTTGAGGAGGACAATCGCACGGTAACGGTAAATTCAGAGCGTTATGTGGCCATGTTTGGCAATTTCTTTATGTCAGCTCTTCAAAATATTGCTGTTGGCGAAGTATGGTTTCGGCAGGATGGGGGGACTGCCCATACATCATGAAATTCAATGCGTGTTTTGAGTGGGAATTTTCCAGGGCGACTTATCTCCATCAAAGGTGACATTTTGTGGCCCGCACGCTCGCCAGAATTAGTGCAATGTGATTTTTTATGGGACTACCTCAAATCGAAAGGCTATAACAGCCATCCTGCAACTGTGGGAACATTAAAAAACAATATTCGCAATGAAATACCCAACATACCGGTTGATATGTTGGAGAGAGTCCACTTGCACTTCAGAAAACGGCTACAACAATGCATCAACAGCAACGGTGGACACTTGCCAAATATTCTTTTTAAAACTATTTAATATCAAACTTCGCATGTTAGTGCATAATGCTAATAAATGAGAATATTAAAATGTACCATGTATACTTTTATTTTTATCTTTGAAAAAATAAAGTTTCAGTGCCAGATCCTGTACATTGAGAGAAAGACAATACAGAATGTTGTATTTACAACATTGATGCTTTCGGTAAATTTTAACATAGGTGAAATATAAAATTATTCATATACCTAGTAGTATTAGATATGTACTATGTATGTATATACATAATTTCGCTTCAGAATATTGTAAACAAAATGCACCGTAGAGCGATTGATCAGGTCATTAGAAAGCTTGGGCCTCCTAATAATTTTTTGCAAAGTTGCATATGCATATAGGGTAATTAAATCTACTCACTAAAAATATTTCCAAGATGGCGGCATTTCTGGAATTACCGGAAATTGACATCAGACTCAGAGAGAAAAATAATAGACATATACATTAGAAGAGGAATTTTCGTATAAAATAACCACTCAAGTGGTTTGCTTATCAAGCGGGAAATCCACAGCAATTGTCCTACAGGATCTAGTGCATAAGATGCAAGGACATATGTTAACGAGAAGTTGCTCTGTACACATTTATTGACATAGAGGCTGCTTTTGATATAATCTCATTTGCGCCAAATCCGCAGTAGGCTAACATGACAGTTTAGGATCACTCCTATGCAGAATATGCCCTAAATTTAACTTGGATATGATGTTTGCAGAAGCACATACATTTATTAACATAATATAGCAGTGGTACCATACTGCAAAAGGGAGGCATTCCTATTTACTGCAAGAGATGCAGATTGGTGAAATACCTGCATATTTTCCGAGATCAGAGACTTACCTGGAGTAACCATTCGAACCTGTCCAACCGCAGTAATGAAGGTCCTACTAAATCTTATTTCCTTGCACCTACAGGTAAAAAGGGAGGCGATAATGGGCGCCATCAAACTTGAAATAAACAGTCTTCAAATTAGAACGAAGTAGGTCGTCTTTAAAATGCGACAAGAATTAGGAGAACTGGCTAAATTACAACACGAAGTGACAAGGTTCGACTTTAACGAACGGTTTAAAGTGGTAACTCAAGACTTCTAAATAAGGAACCAGGCAGACCTAAATTAAGTAGAACCCATGCATACGCTGATATATGAACGGTTCTACAATAAATTCAGGGCTGTATCTATGGTCCAAATTTCAAATTATCGATGGTGCTATTTTTTAAAGATCCTGTATACAACAGAATAAATATACGGTTTTAGATATCTTAATCCTCTATAATGCTAATTATGAAGATAAAGCTAAATTCTAATGTAATCATAGCAAGTCAATTTTCGTTTAAAAACTGATGGTGGAGTAATGATATTCAAAAGTTGCGGGCTGGAATAATTAATTAAACCTATGTATTTTTCATCTAAATTTCCTTCAAATCTAAGATACGCTGCTGGAGTAAAGGTGGATTTATAAACTTTCGCCACCGTTGCCGCTCGCAGTTGCCGTTACCTTTTGCGAGTTAAAACCCACAGTAACAAGGTATATGTTTATGAAGTGTCGCCGCTGTCACCGTTGGTCGTTGCTACGAATGACCACCGCTCAAAGTTAACAAACTTTTATCTTTCACCGCTGCCGTTCGTCGACGTCAAACAGTCAACCAATAGGAGCACGTGTACGGTAGAAAAGCGGGTTGCATATTTATGTGTATAACGTATGTTTTTTGATCGTCACGAACGGTGAGTTTATAAATCGAAAATTTGAGACGAAACGGTGGCTAAAGTTTATAAATCGGGCATAAAAATTATTAAGTTTTCGGAAGCATTATTAGAAAATACTTGGAGGGTCAGAGGCTGGGATGAATCTTAACTACCAACTATAAGCGACTTAAAAAAACATAAAAGATGGTTTTTACAAAGGTGGCCTTGCAAAAGACGAAGACAAAATTTTATACAATTAATTGATTGATTAAACACATGTCGACCAGGTCTCAACAAAATTGGTGTCACTCAATCGTCATTATCAAAATTGTTGCCCTTCCTTGATATTTATTTTTTATTTTCTGTAGTCAAATTAACCTTTTTCGTAGTAGAAGTAGGAGTGAAATATTTTATTAACACCTATTGACGAAACCTACTTAAACTTGAATTTTATTGTACCAAAGTGTCACACAATAAAAACAAAAATTTTGTACAACATTTATGGGATCCAAATAGTATCATTACTGTTTACGTTTAAAATAAAATTAATTTTAGAAGTAAAATAAAAACTATATATATAACAATACTAATGAAAATCAAGCCACGCCCAATTATCGGGCAGTTTTCATTGTATTACACATGTGAAGTGTACAATTACAGGCACATAATGCTTAATTGCTATGATTGTTTATTTCGGGAACAAATAATTTGATACACTATTATATTAATAACTATGTAATATAATTTACTTTACTTTGAAGCCTGTGTTAAGTTCAATTAAATCAAATACACTATAACAGAACTGATACTTTTAATTTTTCCCGTTCGTGTAGTAGTAAATCAACAAAACTTCCAGCGGTTACCGCATTCATTACACATAACAAATGTGGTCATTGGTTCATCAGCTGATCTTGTCTGAATCTGGTTATATGTGCAGTTTCTCTTCTTACATTTGCCACATTTGAGCAGGTCTGTTTTAGTACCTTGAACTGTAGCAAGTTGGGCATCATTTATAGCTTCTTTTCTAAATCGTTCCCGAAGCTGCTTTATTTCATCGTTCGCCATTTCTTCTGCGGTCATAACCGCTAATCTAGAAGCGGATATTGCTCCAATACGAAAATTGGTTCTTAATGTAGGATTTTTCGCATCTTTTAAGTTAGAAATACGCGACCTTACTCTGTTTTTGTATCTCATATCAGTATTTTTGAATTCTGAAAATATCGCTTCTTCCAACTCTTCTGCCAATTCTTCTGCTGGAGCGCAACCTAAGTATAAAGAGAAACATATTGATCAAGTCATATAAAAGAGGGATACGTCTAAATAAACAATTTGTATAAGATATAGACTGCAAATATATTAGTATAAATATAAATTAGTCTCAGATCATCTGCGGCCAAAACCGTTGGATAGGTAAAGCTGTTTTTTAACGATTTTGGATAGTAATCTGGATTTTTCGCTGCCATCTCATTTCGCAATTATGTTATTTTGCATAAATGAATAACGAGCTCACAAACCGATATATAATAAAACAATTATATTACAAAGTAAAACAAATCAAATTGAATGTTCGAACTATATCCTGCCTACTTCTTAACAGTAAGCAAGTTGTTGTATGAACTCTTGCCAGACATTTCTAAGCGTCTTTGGAATAATTTGGAATAATGTAGCGGTGCTTTGTCGTGTTAAAACCATAAAGTATAACTAGGAACATCGGGATCGTCCTGATTCTTATATAGCACAATCAAAGCAGGAACAAGATGATCTTTTAGCAATTCCAAATACCTTTCACCCGTCAGTGTTCCTTTGGTAAAATGTGGTCCTACAATACTATATTCAACTATACTGGTCATTTATCTTTTCTGTAAATTGAGTGTGGGCGATTCCCTGTTCAAAGTTAAGTGTTTACTATTACTAACTTTCGAAAATAGATTTTCCTAGAAGTTATCAAATAAATAGCTTTTTTGTGGTTACCTATTCATAAATTGTTGCTTTGAAAATGAAAAATAACAGGCAATACTTTTTGCATATTTAAGAAAAGTAGAGAAAAGAACGCTTTGCTTTTGCATCAGGAAATCAAAATAAGTTATTTTGAAACATCTATCAGAAATATGATTAAAATCGTAAAAAGTATTTCTAGTTTAATGGACTATTACAAGAAAAATTTTAAGATCAGTTTGAATACTTGGTTTTAAATCTGTTGAAAAATAACATTTAAAATTCAGATAAATAACTTTGCTGTAGAAGCATAAAGCTCATATAATTTGTATGTTTTCATGTGGTTTTGAAATCTTCAATTCTATGTTAATGTTTTTAGCTGAAATCACTTTATAAATTTTTATTATTATCTAATGTTAATTATGTTTATAATTTTTTAAAAATCCCAAATATTTTATTATTGTCGCGTATAGGTAAACAACATTTTCCGCCGTCGCGTACTAAGAGGACTTATGTTTCGCTTATACAAGTGAATTGATATCTTGAGATAAAGTCTACAAAATCTTATACAAGTGCCAATGGCGTGTCGTGGGGTTTGAGTTTGGAGGGGCGGCTACGCGGCCTTATACAGCTACCGCCACTGACAAGTGCCATATTTATAATGCAGTGAAAAATGTATAATAATTGTTGTAAATGTTGTCTTCGGCTGCCAAAGAGAATCTAATACGCCTTTTTATTCTAAAAATATTTTGGAGCGCACGTCTCTCTACTAACTCGTACTGTCTGACAATATTAGTAGAGGTAGGTCGTCTATTGTATACACCGCATTGCAAAAGCTGTTTCTTAGTTCTACATTCAGTCAAAAAACCTCGCAATAAATAAAGTACAAAGTAACTGTTTCATATATGTATTTGGACGCGGTTTTCGCCAACTTTTTCTAACGCATAATACATGCTTCTATAGACCCACTTTTTTAAATTAAATTATTTTATATATAATAATATAGACTTTAAAAAAATCCAACCGGTGATAGATAGAAACAGAAGCAATCAATTTCTAGAAATGTTGTGGGATTATATCGGCTCTATACATTTAAAATCTTTTATTTTGAGAATTCGAAATGTTAAAAACTCTTCAAAAGCTACAACCAATATGTCCATAAAAGAAGGGATAGATTATATGTCACACTTATGTATGCTAGGTGCATAAATCAGAATATTTTGATAATTGTAAATTATATGTATTTAAACGTTTTGCTTCTGTGGCATTAATGAAATCATCTATTTCTAAGTCCTTAAGGAGATTATTATACCTTTTTCCAATGTCCGAGTAAAGTCCTTGCGAATCTCACAATAGATAGAGGAATCGTCGACCGATGTCTGTCAAACTGTTTTAAGAAACATGACGAATTTTACAGCTCAATGGACAGAACAATTTTGAACTTACTCGAGATGATATAAAAACAGTCGCAATTCTCACACAGGTATGGGGCAAAACCAAGATACATAATGTAGGTAATTGTACTTAATCACCAGCGTTGTATCCTGTAAATACATGGTGTGGATTGTTAAACAATTATCAATATGACGATGCTACACCGCAGTTTGGTAGGTAAGTTATTAATGGTCGTTTGCGCCGCATTGTTTAAGCGCAGCTTACCATTAATACCTTAATGGCAAAGCTGCCCTTAAACATGCGGTGCAAATGGCCATAACTTTCTAAACCATAATTTTCCTGAACGATGGAGAGAAAGATGAGACCCTGTACTATGACCTGCACCTCCTCCTACCGTGTTGTCATTGGACTCTCTTTTATCTTTTCTTAAAGCTCGTGTAACGGTAAGCCAAACACGCAACAAGAATTGATCGAAAGAGTGGTTGCAGCAGCAAAATGCGCAAAATCACCTTGCAGATATTAACTGACAAAGTATGACTCAAAGACTAGCAGCACGTTTAGGAAGTAGAGGAAAACATTTTGAGTAATTACTATAGTATTGTTTTCATAGATTATTTCATGATTAAATGCCCATTTTTACTTTTGTCAATATCTTAAGAACGGAAAAGAAGTGATCTAAATGTATATGATTTTTTTTATTCAGCATTACTACTAGAACAGGTTGTGTAAGTTTGCCGGTTACCTCAGCGAACATCTCGCAAATCCAACTATTCTCGCTTTTCTGTCATTTTTAAATTCATACATTAAATTCGTACATCCGGTTGTATATGAAAATATATACAACCCTGTAACAGAATATACCATCTATACAGAGTGTCCCAATAGTGCGGTGTCGGTCGATATCTAGATACCAGTTGAAATTACAAAAAAACTTTTGTAGTAAAAGTTGTTTCATTCAGTCCATAATCTAAACATACGTTCGTATATACAGAGTGTCTCAGAAAAGCAGTACTAACTTTTTTTTTTAATACGAATTACGCTATATTTTATTTTATATTTAGCCTGCTATAAAATAGACATGTTTCTCATATGATATTGTTTATACCCTGTCTTAACCTTAATAGTTTTAGAAATATTTGACATTTTCTATAATAAATATCACATGCAGGTTTTTCATGGCTATCCTATAATCTATTCATTTTAAGAAAACAGTAGTTAGCGCTGCGATCGGCGACCGCATCACACCGAAAAATTTTTGTTTGTACAATCAACTGTCATATAAATGTTATATAACCACATATAACAAACATTTTGCGATAAATTTTTCTTATTTGAAAACTAAAAAAAAAAATCACACATGGTTCAAGAAATTGAAGAGGCCAGGGAATGAAAGTGTTGTTACGATTTTAAAAATTGTATTTCTTCATGGATAAAAGTGTTTTGGAATGAACAATCAAATAGTACTAAGCAGAAATTAAAAATATAAAGATAATTCAAGATTTATCAGTGGATGAGGGAGCTGTTACAAATTTTAATCGTCTTCAATGAAAAACAGTGTCATGTGCACAGAACACGAAATGGTGAATAACAGTTCGATTTACAAGTTTTTGGATTTAAATGACAATGTTTTGACAGTTAAAAGACAAACTCTAAATTAGTAATGAAATCTGTGTTCTTATTACCTTATTTACTTAACTCGGTAGTTAGGAAATATCTTGAAAAAGTCTCGTTTTAAAACTTTAAAAGCTGAATGTACTGAAAGTGTACAGAAATAAACAACGTACAACACAATTGACATTAACTTATTTAAAATAACCGATGAGTTAGCTGTAATAACTGTTTTAGTCAAATTTGTATATAACACAACAAAATACAAAGAAAAACTATCAATGAAAATACTAAGCAATACACAATCCTAAACAACAGTAAGAAAATTTGACAAGTGATGAAGAATCAAATTCAATTACAGCTAACAGTGATTGTTCATTTTATCCAACTTAAATTTGATACAAATATAGGATTTTTATTGTGGAGTAAACTTGGTTGGGCTATCAGCCAATCAGAATCCAAGAAATTATTGCCTATCTTACCTAACACTGTTTTATTAACGTGAATGCAGTATAGTTTTAAGAACTCGTTGCCTTGAAATGCACGAAAAAATCTCGAAATCTATTGCAGATAGGTATATGACATGCTTAAGTAAAAATAAACTACTTTGCCTTTAAAGTAAAATAACATCAAAAACACTATGCGTTCTATTTAAAAAAAAAGATTTTTCAATCTGAAATTTGTGATGTTCGTTTCTCTTTCTTGGACACTCTGTATACAAAAAAAAAACGAATTGTAGCAGCGTGTAAGCGTGTGTGAGAATTCTATACGTGCGATAACTTGCACGTATAGAATTCTCACACACCAAAAATGATGTTTCTGGGATCAAACATAAGTAATCTTTGACATAGCAAACATAGTAATTACATCTGACATTTATCATAAAAATATCAAATATTTCTAAAACTATTAGGATTAGGTATAGACAATGTTATGACAGAAGAATGTCCATTTTATAACAGGTTCTAAAAATGGAATACAATATACGGTGTTTCATAAAAAAAAAATTAAGTTTGCCCCATTACTGCTTTTTTGAGACACCCTGTATAAACGAAAGTATATTTACGCTATGACCCTTTAAGAATGAAACAACTTTTATTTTAAAACTAAGAGATTGTGCTGGTATAAAAAGGTGAGCCACTTAAAATGATGCACTAGAAATACGGCCAAGCTAAATAAAAATTAAAAAATCCAACCAGGTGAACCTATAAAGGTCGATGAGAAGCACATTTTAATAACAATGTAAATTTTATAATATTCATGATGACGTCATGCCGAAATCAATTTGCATTTTATTAAATAGCACATTTATGTTTTCTGTCACTGTATTGTATCCAACTGTGTTTGCAATAACAAAGAATGAAATTTGATTATTTAAATTTCGCGGTATCGAAGTTTCAAGCTTAGTTTACCGATATTTTACGTAACGAATGTTAATGTTTATGATATTTGTCAGATTTGACTTAAATCACTATTCTGCCATTTGCTTATCTTAAAGTATAACTTACTAAATTTAGAATGTGAAGTGTAAATTATGAAATCTACAAAAGCTACAAAACGAATAACTAATTTTGAACGTTTGTCAGTTGCTGACAAACGTTATATGACATATGTCATATATCTACAGCTAAATTTAAATTTTGCGTTTTACAAAGGCAAATACACCGGAACCTCGTTTATATCCGCAATCGGGAAACGTAAACTTTCACTTACATCCGCTCAAGAGGAGTCTCCACTCTTATCCCGTTAGCGGAGAGGAAAGGCCGTGCTACGCGCGGATTGGCTCATGTGAATACGTGCACTATCGGGCGGTGGATGCCGAGCAGATATAAATGAGCGCTTCAGTGCGGATATTAATGAGGGTGGATATAAGTGAGCGCAGATATAAGTTAGTTTCCAGTGTAGCAATATTTGCACGCTTGAAAATTTGAAATATTGGCAGCAATTTCAAGAAGTTGTTGATTTCATTTCTTATTAAAATCGGTCATATGTTATACAGTTATACGTTAAAAAATTAGCTGTTTAAGAAATTTACAATGAAAATACCACATCTCATTTAAATAAATGCAAATTGATTTCGGGATGAGGTTATGATGAATGATATAAAATCCACATTTTTATTAAAATGTGCTTCTCTTAGAACTCTATAACTTTACCTGATCCGATTTTAAATTTCTTACTAAGTTTGGTCATAATTTCAATGCATTATTTTAAGTGGCCAACCCTGTACATAGTACTTCAATTGTTTGATCTATCAAACAATCTATAGATAAATATGTTGTTAAATGTCACCTTTACTAATTGGTGTGATCAAGCTGCAAAACGCATATTACAAGCAAGTCATACAGGACATCAATGTTTTTGTTCTCATGCTAGTCAATTATAACACATTAATTTTCTCAAAAATACATGGAAAATAATTACTTAACAGATAAAACCCCGTTGTCCATCACATCATTCTCAGTGCAGAGTCATAAATTACTGTTTGCATTTTTTTTTCGTCACAGCATTAAATGTAGTAATAGAAAAAATATTTTTAAAAACAAAATATCAATGCAAATTCTGAAATTATCTAGTCATTTAAGAAAACATAAATTCTTCTAGTTATACTGTTTTTCATATATCCAATAACTTATATGAAAAATTTATGGAAAAAGCACATTTTAAGAACATTTTTTAAATTTACAAATATTCTAATATACAATGGCCAAACTAAATAAGAAATTTAAAATCGGACCAGGTAAAGTTATATACAGTGAAATCCGTTTAATACGAACCTAACGGGACCGAAATATTTGTTTGTGTTAAAAGATGTTCGTGTTAAAGGATATTACGAAAAGTATATAGGTATACATGTATATGTACATATAGGTACTCAACAACATTACATTTAGTACATTTTATTTACATAGATATGTATACATGCCATTAACAAAAGTCAATAAAACAAAAATATTAACAACAACTTAATGAAATTCAGTACAAAATTTGCAATTAAAAAAAACAAATAAAACGTTTATAACTTTTTGAAAAATAATCTGATATATTTTTTGTATTGTCCTTTTTAGAAAAACAACACTGTCTCATTTGCTTTGATTTCAAACACCTTTTTATTCTCGCCGACGCGGCAGTTGTTTTCAGTATTTTGTTCATTCCGAGAAGCGATATCTTTTCGTGCGATTTTTGTTCGTGTTAAGAGAAAAAAAAATGTATGCAAATACATAGTACTTTTTCGGGACCGCTTTATTGTTTCGTGTTAACCGATATTTCTTCTTAAGCGGGTTCGTGTTAAACGGATTTCACTGTAGTTCTAAGAGAAGCACATTTTAATAAAAATGTACATTTCATACCATTCATCATAACGTTATACCGAAATCAATTAGCAATTATTTAAATGGGATGGGGTATTTTTATTGCAAATTTCTTAAAGAGCTAATTTTTTTACGTATAACTGTATAATATATGACCAATTTTAATAAGAAATGAAATCAACAACTTCTTGAAATTGCCGCCAATATTTCAAATTTTGAAGCGGGCAAATATTGTTATTTACCCGACGCATATTTGGGTAAAACGCAAACTTTGAATTGGGCTCTAGATATGTCATTAAATGTCACTTGATAACTGACAAACGTTCAAAATTAATTATTTTAATGTTTAACTTATGTAGAAACAATAATTTATTGAGTGTTTGATTTATTGACCGACTTGCATTAAATCTGCAACGGCAAGTGCAAAAACATTATACCTTGTTTTTTAAGAGAGACAAAATTAAAAATCGTCCGCCAAAATATAGGCTTATGATTGGTTAGTTGCCAGTCATGTTTACACTGCTCAAATTTTCCAATTTTAGCGCCGCCATATTGCAAACACAGCTGATCGAGTAAATATTTTTGTAAAGTATTTTTTTTGTGTTCCTACGGTATTCAAGCAATAAAATTAGTTTTTTTAACACTATTTGCTTGTGATAATGGATTCACAGCCTAGTACAAGTGGATTATTAACATCGCTTCCAAAAGAGCATGCTACCTTGTGACATGGACATTTGTCGGTACAGGAAAAGCAAGCTATATTAAACGTGTACATACATATAAGAAAATTATTGGTGGTTGTCATAGAAGAAAAAGGACACAGATAGTACTGCAAATATCAAACATTTTAGGTAGTATACTGAAATAAGCGTATATAAACTTCTGTGTATTTATATTCCATAATAAGAATACGTGTTTCGAGAACAAGTGTTTACCGAATAATTCGTGAATATAAAACCAAAGGGCTAATTTCACCACTATCAGAACGATTAGCAGACAAGCATTTATAGATTGTGTAACAACGGGTTTGAAAAATCCTGTTGGTAAAGGTAAACGCTTAATTATTTTACATATTGGTTCGAAAAATGGTTTTGTTGACGATGGCTTGTTGGAATTTGAGGGAAGAAAAACAGCTGATTACCACGATAAAATGGATGCAAATGTGTTTGAGAGATGATTCAATAATATTTTATAAAAATTGCCTGAGAATAGTGTGATTGTAATGGATAATGCATCCTACTATAGCAGGAAGAAAGAAAAAATACCCTAAACATAAAAACATATTGTCTATACTATTATTGTATTTCTTTACTTAAATATTAATAAACATAACATAAAGGCATAAACTACTACCGTTACTTTTTTTATAAATCTGATCTGTTTATGAAATTAAGTACTAAATATATATTTAAGTAGTAAGTTCATATAAGTATACAGGGTCATTCACGGAACTGGTTCGTTAGAACTTTTTGATGTTCTTGAAATTCAACATTTCTGAAAACTTGTAATTATAACTGATATCATCTGAACTCATCAGTAAAATTATTTGCCACATTATACCGCTTACGGTTTACCGGAAGTTGACGTCAACTTTCTTAATTTAAATAGCATAGTAATTTAAATAGCATGGTATATATACAGGATAACAACTTCAACTACGAAAGCCTATTGATAGGGGAAGGTAGTGAGAGGTAAAATTAAATGTATCCATTTTACTATTGTCAACTGTTTGTATGACAGGAATGTCATTGGTTATGTCAAATACTATGGCAAATTATGAAACCACTTTATAATTTGCACTTTTTCATTAATTGTGTATTCCATTAGGATAGTTTGATGGTTTGGTAAAGTATTTGACATAACCACTGACATTCCTGTCATATAATAAGTTGACAATAGTAAAATGGATACATTTAATTTTAACTCCCACCACCCTCTCCTATCAATAGACTTTCGTAGTTCAAGTTGTTAGCCTGTGTATAATTTTTTGTATCGGGCATACAATTTTGCATCAAAACTTACTAAGAAACCCTATGTCAAAAATAATGCGAGTTGAGTTATTCAATTTTTTTCAAATATAGGACCAATTGTAACGTTATGTTCAAAATTCTGTATTTCTAAAGGCATTGCAGCTAAAGATATCATATTTGGCATGTTATTAGCCAAAATAGCATACATCAAATTTACGTCCTAAAATTTATCATAATTTATACAGGATCGTCCAAAATTAACGTTCATTTCAACTAAGTTCACATCGATAAAGGTCACTTTTTTTAATGAAACACCCTATATATTATTGCATTTTTGAATACACTTAATAAGTCTCTATAATTCCTTATTAGACATATTAGCTTGTATTTTTTACGGTTTCCGAGTTATAAGTACTTTTCGGGTGAAAGTCCGAAAAATACTTTTTAATGCGTTTAAAATCTTAGTAATCCTTGAATGTCAAAATAATTGATATTGCATTTGTACTATAAATACACATAGATTATATCTGTAAAATAGCAAATGAAATATTTTGCAGAAAAGAAACGACATTTTAGATTTATTTTCCATTCATGGAGAATGTAATAGGATTATGAATAATACATGTACAGTATTTGCCGACAGATATCCAAATTTTTGCAAAGTGATCTAAAACAATATCATTACAAAAACTCAAACAAGAAAATTAAACAAAATGGCGTTGCAAAAGACAAAATTCAATGTGATCAGATCACGATGACATATGAAACACACTTAACTTATTTCTGTCCAAAGCTTTTTTGTTTAAGATTCGCAAATAATTTTGCTGATGGGTCCAGATGATATCAGTTATAACTACAAGTTTTCATACATATTGAATTTCAAGAACATCAAAAGGTTCTAACGAACCAGTTCCGTGAATGACTCTGTATACTCGTATTTCATTTCATTGTATCTATCATTTAAATTTACCGCCAAAATTTTCAGTTATTATTAGTATGTTTAAAAAATGAACTGTAAGGTTGGTAACAGTAATTGTTGGTAATGCGTGGTAACTGAAAAAACACGGTATTTTTTGGAACGGATTGGTTGCCGGCTGCAGTTTTATTTACTTTTTTCGGCATCTTCGTCGCTTTCATCGCTACTACTGAATAATAGGAATTCCATTAATCACATATGTATATTTTCATTGGCCATTACTTCCAGTTTGTCGAATATCAACAATTCAAAATATCCGAAACGATGCCGTAAACATAAGACCTAACCAAACTTTTTAGTTTACCGTAATAAACCATGATAAATTCTCGATTACTTTGGTCACCCCGTAAGTTACCAATTTCAGGAAACCGCGTTTAATAAATATACCTTTGACAGGAACGGTCGATTTATGAAACGCAACCGGAGTTTCGGTTGCAATTGGTTGATTTTTTAAGTATACTATAAATTTACCTAATGTGAAGCGGGCTAAAGCGTTTTGTCCGCATTGTAACTTTACTTTAGTTGATACTTAATATCGCTTGAGGTGCTGTCTGATCGCGTCCGTAAATCTGTCAACTGTCAGTTTTGTATAGCTTTTCATAGAGTTTTATAATTTTTGTTGAACTTTGAACTGTACAAAGATTTAAGTTTGTTTACGAATTTAGAGTTTTTACTTTATTAGTGCAAAATGGTGCTTCGATGTTGTATTGCAAATTGCACTAATTGCAGTAAAGAGCAGAAACTGCACAATTTTCCTAAGGAGTCTGAGGTAAGTGGATATAAATTATGTTGAGCTGTTGTTCAGTCCCACCGTCAGGAAAGGGCAGAGGGACCAAAATCCCCGGCGATCGAGCTTCCGGCGGAGAGGGTTTGTTGAACAAATACATACAAATACAAAATCGTTTCAATCTTGGGAGTGTTGCCTATTGAATCCAGGCTAGCAAGAACATTGAATTTTGACTCTATTATTCAAACTTTTGCAGAAAGGAAGACAAGAAGAGTGTTGTTCTAAATAAAAAAATAGTTCAAAATCTGTTAGTGTTATTATGAACATTACTTAAGTCTTAAGAATTATTATTAAATAAGTTTGTAAGTAAGTTTGTTTTATTGTATGGAAAATAATAAACTTATTATAATGCACTAATGCGGTAGTAAGTAACCTTAATCCATATATTGAGGGGGGAGGGGAGTGGGAGTGGGCCCGCTGTATTATTTTGCCCCGGGCCCTGGCTGTGCTGATGGCGGCTGTTGTTGTAATTTGTGTGCCTGTTATTTTAATCGCTGTTCACTTTTACAGAGATTTTATGAATGGATTTGAGCTATTAGCAGGACAGGTTTGCTACCAAAGGCATGCAGAAGGTACGAAGAAATTTCAGGGCTTGTGATATACATTTTGATGAGGAGAGTAACTTCAAGATTTACTAGTATCGCTTCTTTATATGTACCAGGTAATAATTTTAACTTTTATTATGCAGTGTATGTTATTATATTCTCTGGAGAATTCATTATGTAAATTGCAGAAATTCTGCTAATTCCAGTACCTGGCCCTTCTAATGAAGTTGAAAGCGATTATGTGTTTGATAAAGACGCTCCTACTATTTCAAAAAAAAAACTACAGATAAAAGAAATGGTAATTATAATATACTTATAAAATGTTATACTTAAATATTTCATCATATTATTAATTAATATATACATACATATATCGAAAAATCATTAAATGTGATATCTCCTTTCAGTTGATCATGCGTCCAATTTTAGTCCAATTTTGCTAAAAATACCGAAAATCGAAGTTCCACAAAAGACATACCATACTTTACGTACAGGTAAAAATCTATATCTTTTATATTAGAAAGTACTGCAATTTCTCTAATAATTTCTTTCATTAGGACCCCGAAGAAAAAAAAATTGTTAAAAGCTGTAAATGTAAGTAGACAACACCAACTTTCACCAAAACCAAGGAAACTGTATACAATTGCAGCTGGATTAAGGAGAACTGTACGACGATAAGATTTTGAATGTGCCCATACTAAAATAAGATTAAAAGAAGCGCTACGTTTTTCAGAAGCGGAGGAATATATTGCGTCAAAAGTAAATCATACGACATTAAACTTCATAAATTCGCAGTTGCGTTTACAAAGTAGATCGTGCAGATTTTCCACTAAAGACAAAATTTTTGCTTTATCCTTAATGAAACAAAATTGTAAAAACAATAAAAAATGCTTCAGTAATAATAAGTAATAATGAACTATTGTTTTATTTTTACCTATTTAATTGTGCCGTTTAAATGTTTTGTAATAGAGTTTTGCTACATTTTATGTTTGTAAAAACTTATCATAACATAAAATGGTGTTAAACTACAGTTACATAACTTCAAATTATTTTTAAGTTGTAATTAATTATTTAAAAAACGCGCAGTTTTTGTCTTACAGCGCCACGACGACATTAAGTATCAAATAATTCAATAAACCAATCATAGTGGTAGAGTTGCATGTCTATATTATTATATGTATAGGTATATAGTCTATGTTGTATACTGCGCGATACAACTTCCCTGACTTTTATAAACACAATACTTTAGTCATTTTGTTGCGCTAATATGTACTTGCATGGAAAATAATATACCGGTTTATTTGACACATACATAGGATAAATAACGGCGCGAAGGGGCAAAGTGTACGAAAATTCGCTAAGAAGTGGGGACGCGTACGAGTCTCTCTATTACCGTCTAGTCTACAGCGCTGTGATAGACTCATACGTCCCCACTTCTTAGCGAATTTTCGTACACTTTGCCCCTTCCCGCCGTTATTTATCATATCTCTCAAATCAACCAGTATATTGAAATCATTATTATTATAGATTTCATAGTTTACACTTCATATTTTAAATTAAGCAAGTTACACTTCAAGGTAAGCAAATGGCAGAATAGTGATTTAAGTCAAATCTGACAAATGTCATGCACATTAACATGCGTTACGTAATATTTCGGTAAACTAAGCTTGAAACTTCGACACCGCGTAATTTAAATAATCAAATTTCATTCTTTGTTATTGCAAACACACAGTTAGATACAATATTTAATAAGTGATTGCGATGTGTTAGAAATACCATCTTCTTACAATACAGTATTAGAAATGATAAATGTGCTATTTAATAAAATGCAAAATGATATCGGCGTGACGCCATCAGGAATTTTACATTGTTTACAAATTTACATTGTTATTAAAATGTGCTCCTCATCGACCATTACAAGTTTACCTGATCAGATTTTATTTAGTTTGGCCGTAATTCTAGTGCGTCATTTTAACACATTGACTGCCAAGCGCAAAAGTAAGAAATTTTTGTCCTCTACCAAGGGCGCCAAGACGGTCCCAGGGACCGCATGGCTTCGGTGCGGTAAACCTCCATACGCCAGGAGACCGTATTCTAATATGATTCATGTGCTTTAGGGACCGCCCTGGCGCAAAGGGAGGTGAACTTGGTTTGCCAAAGTAAGCGGTCCTAAGTACCGCTTCTGCGTGGAATACGAATTGTACCGCTTTTGTAAATATGTGATAATTTAACTAAAAATACTTTTTTTACACAAAATTCATATTAACTTTTATACAAAACGAAAAAGGAAAAAGAAAACAACAATCTTGGCATAGGAGGAAAACTGAGCAGCGGTCCCAGCAGTCAACGTGTTAAGTGGCCCACCCTGTAGACAAGTTTTTCTGATCCAAAATTTTTCATAAATTTATTAACGAGTTACCTTCAAAATCTTCCTTATCTACTCTTAAAGCAGCAGCCAGCATTTCTCTACACTTAATCCTGACAGCGTCTGTTGTATTTGAACTGGATGGAAACTGACTAGGTAACTTTTTACTATCTTTATCGTCTTTTGACTTCTCCTCTTTCTTTTTAGATTTAGATATACTAGATGAATTTGGGTTACTGTTAGATTCTTTGTTGTTAGAACCTGAGAGAAACTTTTTCCAATTCTTAATAAGAGTCTTTGCTAATGCAATCACCTCATCATCCGTACTTGATTTACGTAATGCATTTACAGTCATTCCTATTCTTGTTTTCGTTAATACTTCAAGATCAATATTTAGCTTTTGTAACTCTCTAAGTAAGTCCAAGGCTTGCTCCTGATTCTGTAAAAACAGTTACTTATTTGATTTTGTTTCCATAATGAATAAGAAACTTCTAACAAAAACTTATAAAGTAGAAAATGCAAACAAAGTACGCATAATTTTACAAACATACAGTGCCATCCCCAGAAGTCATTTTTGTTAATTTCTTCTGTATTCTCATAACTTCTTCCTCAACGCTCATCGTTACACAACCCAATTTTACTGGAAATTATACGCAATTAAACGCTATGTCACGTTTGGCTAGGTTTGTGCTTATTTATGTATTTAAATTCGGAATATACAGTAACAATAAACTTTAACACGATGTAACTATTCTACTCTTATTATTATTGCAATTAGCATACAAAATACAACTTGTACCTATATACACCAATATACACTATGGCCGACAATATTAGTGAAAATAGCAACAACAACCAAGTAATTAGAGTGCGTTCGAAAATTCGTTAGGGTTTTACCTGGTACTACCGTACCCATTCGAGAAAAAGGATAACTTTCTAGACAATTTTTGCCAGAATTTTCGAAGGTTAGTAGATAATTTTGTTGTGTGTTCTTTTCACTGAATGCTTTCATTAATACGTGTTTGGTACAAATATTTCGTGTAAATGTAATGTAGGGTGCGTTCGAAATGACGCTCGATAGAGCGAAAAGAGCACGCTATTCTAAAATTACCAAGGTCAAACCACGTTTAGTTTCTTCAAATGCGAGAGCTAGCGCTACGAGCGGCCGAAGTTTGCGGTCGGTCATCCCCTGAAGCCCCAACGCCATATTTCAGTTGCTTGTTTATTTTTCGTTTGAGCGCTTGGCTTGGTTTTTCTACAACTGTTCGTATATCCCAGTTTAACATCTTTTAGTTTATTATAGTTTTATTTTAGTATTGGAGTAGTAGTTTATTGTTTTATTAGCAGTAGTAGTAGTACTAATAGATACTTCTAGTTTAGGTTAGAATTCCTTTTGTAAGTATTTCTATTTTTTGCATCAAGCGTTTGTTGTTGCGTTTTATTTTGTAGTATTGTAGTAGTAATACTAGTCTTGTTAATACTATTAGCAGTAGTAATAGTATTAATATAATAGTTCTGGTTTTGGTAGGTATCCCTTTATATCTATTTCATATGATATTGTTTCGCATATCTGGGTTTCTCTTTCAATTCCTTCATAAAATTGTAAATTTACAATTAAACACATGCACAATACGCTAAAAGTGAAAGAAATGTAGATATATATATGTATGTGTTTGACGATAAATTTACTGTTTTATGAGTGAATTGGAACATTAACAAATATTTTAAAAAATTATATTAATTTGAAATTAGCCGCCTTACAAAATTAGTTTCTTCATATCCTCTAGGTGGCGCAAAATTCGGTTTCATCTGTTAGTATTGCAGTGGCCCATTTCTATTATTTCTGGAACAGAGTTTATGACGTCACACTCAAAGTACAAGTGGTAGCTCGAACGCAAAGGTGTCTACGAGAAAGTAAAAATAATTTGCTTCGACGATTCTTATTAATAGTAACGTTTCTTTGGCCTTCCAATGTCCACAGTGTAGAAACAATTTAGTTTTAATCAAATAGACCATTATTTCTATTTACTTCTGCTAATTCCACATTGTTCAAGAACATTAGACAAGTAAATATCAGATTATACCTACAACTGACACATGTTATATAGTTTTAGCTGAACAACACCAGAAGTGCGCATGCGGATCTACGAGCAGCACTTTCGAATTCTAGTGCACGCTGTGTGTAATCGGTGTTTCAACAAAAACGCAATGACGCTTACTCCGATTACCTAATCGAACGCAAAAGTGTGCTCTGCACGTCTATTCGACCCGTAGTATGTAGTTTGTATAGCGTACACTTAATGCGCTGATATGTATGTATAAGTCGTTTTGAAGTCTCTGTTTTAGATTATATTTTATTTAACAAATTCGACAAACTTTGTTTGGGAATATGTTTTATAGATAGTAATGAAATTATAGCCTTGATTCTAATTTCAATTCTAAATGATATCAACATGTCAAAGTAGATATACAGGGCATTCACGGAACGGGTTCGTTAGAACTTTTTGATGTTCTTGAAATTCAACATTTCTGAAAACTTGTAATTATAACTGATATCATCTGGACTCATCAGCAAAATTATTTACGCCATTGTACCACTTCCGGTTTACCGGAAGTTGACGTCAACTTTCTTAATTTAAATAGCATGGTATATTTTTTGAGTTTTTCGTGTCGGGCATACAATTCTGCATTTATACTGTATTTAGAGTACAAATGCAATATCAATTATTTTGACATTCAAGGATTACTAAGATTTTAAACTCATTAAAAAGCATATTTTTCGGACTTTCACCCGACAAGTACTTATAACTCGGAACCGTAAAAAATACAAGCTAATATCGTTGATTGAAGGAATACATAAAGATGCGCAACCTATGACAGTTGACAGAAATTTCAGATCCCATCCAATGCAAATCTCCATTTGATGGGATCTGAAATTTCTGTCAACTGTCATAGGTTGCGCATCTTTATGTATTCCTTCAATCAACGCTAATATGTTTAATAAGAAAATATAGAGAATTATTAAATGTATTCAAAAATGCAATAATATATACGGTGTTCCATTTAAAAAAAGTGACTTTCATCGATGTGAACTTGGTTGAAATGAACGTTAAATTTGGACGACCCTGTATACATTATGATAAATTTAAGGACGTAAATTTGATGTATGCTATTTCGGTTAATAACATGCCAAATATAAGAACAGTAGCTGCAATGCCTTCAGAAATACAGAATTTTGAACATAACGTTACAATTGGCCCTATATTTGAAAAAATTGAATAACTCAAAAACGGCTGATTTTTGACTTAGGGTGTCTTAGTAAGTTTTGATGCGGAATTATATGCCCGATACAAAAAACTCATAAAAAAGTATACCATGCTGCATTTAAATTAAGAAAGTTGACGTCAACTTCCGGTAAACCGCAAGTGGTACATTGACGTAAATAATTTAGCTGGTGAGTTGAGATGATATCAGTTATAATTACAAGTTTTCAGAAATGTTGAATTTCAAGAACATTAAAAGTTCTAACGAACCAGTTCCGTGAATGATCCTGTATACACTTTCCTAACATTTTTCTAATTTTTGCTTGTTCTATATCTCTATTCTATAGAGAATGTTACATTTCGAAGTTTATAATATTAAATACATTCGAACCTCGTTTATATCCGCGGTCGGAAACCGTAAACATTCACTTATATCCTCTCAAGAGCGGTCCCCACTCTTATCCCGTTAGCGGAGAGGAAAGGCCGTGCTACGCGCTGATTGGCTCATGTGAATATGTGCACTATCGAGCGATGGATGCCGAGCGGATATAAATGAGCGCCGTAGTGAGGATATATGTGAGGGTGTATATAAGGGAGCGCGGATATAAACGAGGCTCTAGTGTATAGGTGGTGTCATGAGAAAAAAACCATTTCCAGTAGATATGAACATACTTCCTACTCTATCTCTGCTTTAAATTTGTATTGTTTCATTCTACGCATGCTTAATCAGTGTATGTACAATTACAATAGCGAAGAGCCGCTTGTGTTACCATTGGAGCGCTTCCGAGTTACTCCGGAGTACTCCACACGCGCTTTTATGCATTCGAGTGTCCAGAGTTTGAAACCCCCGAACTGTTCTTGTTTACCTCGTCCCTTTCCCCTGAAGCACCTACCGATTTTTTAGTGCTTCACGCTCCAATGTTTACTTCTGTCAAACAGCAAATCACGTTTGGACCTCTATTCTCCAATTTGAAAGAATGGTCGTATCATGAGAATAGTGGGCGTGTTTCTCCTGACATGCTCCAGACATTAGAATTTGCTATTCTTGAAAGTTTCACTTCTCTTACGAATCCTGAGAACTTTACCAAAACTTTACTCTCTCGGAAATTTGTAGGAGAATCTTGAAATGTTAGGAGAAGCATGCGCACATAATGTAAGTTTTGTTGGCTTTTAGGCCGCTACGCGCGTACTGACAAAAGGCCTGTTCGTTTGCGTTGCCTGGAAGTGCTCCCCTTTTGTCAATTACCGTGTGTTCATTTGAAATTTAGCTGCTGACAGATGTTTTAGACACTCGTTCGTTTGCATCCACCAAGCCATCACCAAGCTGCTGTATGTCAGAAGTAGCAAGCTATATTTACTCACGGTTCAAGTGTTGAGCAATAATACCTGATGAAATCAGATTCATCCGCTCAAACATCTAATTGTTGATTCGCTACACTTGCTATTTCTGGCAAAACTTATCAAAGTTAATAATTCAAACGAACAGGCCTAAATTGAATATGATAAACATAACCAATAATTGACGGAATTTATCGGGAGATATTAAGTACTTTGAGTTTTGTATTTGATTAAATTGGTTACAGGTAGGTTGTTGGTGCCTGTAATAAATTGATAAAGTATTACAGCATAGATGTTGAGACAATTTTATCGTGTCCTGATATTTCTTAATCATCGATAGAATTTGAAAACGCGATTTCGCTCAAAAAATTGTCTTCTTTATACGTTCCTTAGCTTGCACATGTTGCTACGAATCGATTACGTTTAACACGATTCTCGCTCCGCTAATTACCGACTGTTTTATTGGGTATTGATTGTAATTGCTTAATAATAATAGCACTTTATTTTCTTTCTAAATATACAATTTTTACAAATAAATACTAAAAATTCATTTGGGGAGAGAAAATCGTCGATTTTATTCTAATTGAATGCGAATCATGCTTGACTGAGAAGACCTGCCTTTTTACGAATAAGTTAGAAAGAGATAAAACGTTTTGATATTAAATCCTCATTGGTAAATGTACTTGCCATTTACTTCACACTATTTAAGGTATTACTTATAAAATCTGGCAACGTTTACGTTTCGACCGATCTACTACTACAAATTCGAGAATAGGGATTCAAGCGGTCAAGAGAACGTCTTGAGAGAAGTGATCTATCCCTTCTCTCAATAGAGCGATCACTTCTCTTACGCTGGAGAATAGGGGTCCTGGTGGTTTCTGCTCCGGAATCAATCGGAGTATCGCGCTCTCAGAGCACTCCAAGAGCTTGATACCCTGCACCCGAAAGCGGTTCTTATTCGTGATAACGACCAAATAAATTGATACTGACTAATGGTACTGATAATTTCCATATGCGCATACTCATGTTGACGAATGATTGCACTTTCAAACGATGCAGTGCAGGTCGAGCAGCATATTTTACACTACATCTGTATACTAAACAGTAAATTCTTGCTAATGGTAGAAAGCGCAATTCAGTAGAAAAATGCACACTATTGGCCACTGTTTTTAATAAGAGGGACAAAATTAAAAATCGCCCGCCCAAACATAGACCTATGCTTGGTTGGTTGCTAGTCATGTTTATTGTTTTCACTGCCCAAATTTGAATTTTAGTGCCGCCATATTATAAACACAACTGATTGAGTAAATATTTTTGAGTAAGTATGCTCCAATTATTTTTTGTGTTTTTACGATGTTCAAACAATAAAATCAGTTTAAAAAACTATTTGTTTATTATGGATTCACACCCTAGTGCAAGTGGATTATCAACATCGCCTCTTAAGAATGCCTGCTACCTTCGAACGTGGACTTTTGTTGGTACAAGGTAAGCATGCTATTAAGAGAATTATTAAGATAGTGATTGCCAATTATCTTACAATATCTGAAATATATTTTAAAAAATATAGGGGGTGGGGGTTGTTCCTGGAAAACAAGAACAATGACAGGCAAACTATAGTCGCTTTTTTTGGCATGTCTTATAGCCTTATTTATATAGGTATTTATTAATATATGTATTTTTTGACCTTTGTGTACTTATCTTTTAATTCCTGATTGTTATATCGGACAAACCAAACAATATTTAAAGAAACGAATTTATAACCATCAATACACTGTTACACATAACGTCACCGCTGAAACTGCTTTATCTAAGCACTCTAAAGATAGACGACATAATTTTGATTTTCAAAACACTAAAATTTTAAAAAAGGAAAATAATTATAAAAAAAGATTAATTTACGAAATCATGTACATTATGTAGGATGGCCATTTCATAAAAACGACGTAACTTTTAAAATATATATATGTATAATTAAACACAAATTTACAGAATATTTTTCATAAGCACATAAAACATAAAAAACATAAAGACTAAGACCCTTCTTCAACATTCACCGAAAAAACTTGTATCTCTTCGCCATTGGCTCATCATTTTAAATACGGCGCGAAATTCAAATTAAATCTAAATATACTACAATCTCGGCCGTCCTGACCTCTCTTGATTGTCCCTAATCAACAAATACATTATTTTCATGACATAAAATTACAAACCTTTCTTACATAAAGTTAACATTTACATCGGCATAACGAGTACATAATACAATGAGACTTAAATAGTAAATTGACTAAATCTATCAAGCCTTGACCTATACGGATATATCTAAACATAAGTTTCAAAACCTCCTAGTTTAACAAGACGTAAGTATTGCCTGGTTATCAAGTTCAGTTTTGTGCCATGGCTTCATTCTGGCTGCTGCTGCTATACCGTTGTATGGCATTTGAGTAAGTTGAAAATCCGGAACATCTTTAATAACGTATCGATCATTATCGAGCTTAGCAGTAACTACATACGGTCCTTTATATTTGGGTATAAGTTTTTTATTTACTCCAGCCGTTACATCAGTATTAACGATCATCACGTAATCTCCGACGTCGTATTCATAAGCTGCTTTATGGCGTTTATCAAAATAGGTTTTATTGTATTCTTGACACTTTAAGATCTTCTCACTAGCATCTTTCCGAATTGCTTCCAGATCTCTAATTTCCATAGCGCTCTGTTCTTCGAGAAATAATCTCAAATTATCTTGAGTTTCTCCGTTTTGATGTATTCCGAATAGTAACATACTTGGACTATGTCCTGTCGAACGATTTACAGTATTATTTATACAAAACTCCACCTGGTGTATCACCTCATCCCATTTAGCTATATCTGCAGACAACTTAGAACAGATGTCCTTTATTGTTTTGTTAATAACCTCGATCTGACCATTCGCTTGAGGCATTCCAGTAGCAATTAAGGTGTGTTCTATATCACTTTCATTTAGAAAATCTTTAAATTCGGTAGAACTAAAACAAGAACCTCTGTCGGAAATAATTCGTAAAGGCTTACTATAATGCTGGAAATACTGTTTCAAATGCTTTATAACTTCTTTAGCATCAGTCTTCACGCATGGATATATTTTAACAAACTTTGTAAATGAATCTATTACGGCAAAGATATGCCTCTGTCTATGTCTTGTCTTCTCCAACGGACCTAGATGATCAACATGTAATACTCGGAAAGGTAAGTTACCTTTAGGAAGATTATTCAAAAAGCCTTCTTTTCTTCCATTTACTGGTGAATATGCTATACATTTAAGACAATTAGATATATAACTTTTAACTTTGGAAGCTAAATTT
Organism: Holotrichia oblita; assembly: GCA_023690525.1. Classification (NCBI taxonomy): domain Eukaryota; kingdom Metazoa; phylum Arthropoda; class Insecta; order Coleoptera; family Scarabaeidae; genus Holotrichia; species Holotrichia oblita. Next base: position 62,119,977 of record CM043017.1, read on the forward strand.
GGAAACCAGTATGTTCGATTGATCAATTCGACAGTTTTATTTATACCAGTATGTCCAAAATTATCATGATAAGTATGCATTACACTGTATTCCATTGATTTGGGTACATAAAATAACGATTTTCCCTGTTGTTTCCGATAGACTAGGCTATTTCTTAATTCAAACAACTTACTCTCTTTATTCTGAAGTGATTCTTTTAATTGCGCTATCTCTGCATCGGCATTTTGCTTGAGACACAAATTTCTCTCAAATGAGTTATCTTCTAATATTAAAATTGTGTTCCTGCTTAAACTATCTACATGCGTCATTTGTTTGCCTGAACGGTGTTCAATCGTATATGAATAATTTTGTAATTCTAGTGACCAACGCAAAATTCGAGTATTGACTTCTTTTTTCTGTAAAGCTAACTTTATGCTGTTACAATCGGTAAGAATCTTAAATTGGAGACCTTGTAGGTATACTCTGAATCGCTTCAATGCATAAACAATACTTAACATTTCCAATTCATAACTGTGTAGTTTACATTCATCGGACTAGTTCTTTTGGAAAAATAGGCAACAGGGTGAAATAGACCATTTTCTTGTCGCTGCATTAATATGCCACCAAATCCATATGACGAAGCGTCACAATGTAACTGAGTTTCTGCTTTGGGATTATAAATTGCTAAAATTGGTTCTTTCATTAATAGAGACTTTAATGTTTCAAAAGCAACAAATTCTTCTTCTTCAAACTTAAACTCAATATTTTTCTTTAATAGATCGTACAGGGGTTTAGCAATAAGTGCATAATTCATAACGAACCGTCTAAAATATGAAGTTAAACCTAAAAAACTATGAACATCTTTAAAATTTTTAGGCACAGGAAATGTTTTCACGGCCTCTATATTCGATTCACAAGGTCGAATTCCCTTTTCATTGACTATATACCCTAAAAATTGAATTTCTTTTGCGAAAAAGGAACATTTATCTAATCTTAATTCAAGATGGTTCTTCACACACAACGTAAATACTTCCGTTAAAATATTTAAATTTTCTTCTAACGTCTTCGTAGCAATCAGAATATCGTCTACGTAAATACAAATTTTATTTTGTTCCACTAAATTACGAAATATTAAATTTATATAACGACTAAATGTAGCAGGGCTATTTTTAAGTCCAAAAGGCATTTTTAAATATTCAAATTGGCCGTTCGGTGTTACAAAAGAAGTGAATTTTACTGAATCAGCCTCTAACGAAACATGATGAAATGCGTCTTTTAAGTCTAATCGGGTAAAATAACATTTATCTCTTAATAAGTCAATTTGGTCATCTATAAGGGGCAAGGGAAAATTGTCTCTTATTGTGACTTTATTTAGTTCCCTAAAGTCTACGCACATGCGCAAACCAGTTGGTTTCTTGGAAACAAGAACTATCGGTGAACTGTATTGCGATGTACTTCTCCTAATAGTACCTTTCGCTAACAAATCTTCGATTATTTTATTAACTTCAGATTTCTCATAAAAAGATAGACGGCGAGGTCTAAAGTTGAATGGGACATGATCTGGTTTTACGACAATTTTCATACAAAAATCTAATTCAGGTTTTACAGGTTTTTCTGCATTAACATAATTTTCAAAAAAAAACTTTTGTAAATTTTGACTTAAAACTAGAATCTACTTGGCTAATGTTTAAATTAGGAAAATTTGTGTTATTCACTTCGGCAACATCAATTTGGAAAATGAAATTAGAATTAACATTCTGTTCTTCGGTATTATTTTCAAAATCTTTCCTAATACTAATACTTTTTCCAAAACTTACAATTAAATTACTATTTCTTATGAAATCTCTACCTAACAGCATAGTATATCTCATGGTATCATCTGGTACAACAAAAAAGCACATATTTAATTCCTCACCATTTAATATCAACTTAGTCGCAAATCGACCTATCGTGTTCAAAATAGACCCGTTTATCCCATGAAATTCTTGTGGATGAAAATTACCAGTAATTAAATGAAAAGGAACTAATAATTGTGTAATTAAAGATATAGGACTCCCTGTATCTACGATTGGGTTTACTTTAACAATTTTCTCCTCGATTTTAAGGTCTACTTCAATCGTGTATGATGGTACTATTTCCAAATGCTGGTCGACTAAATTGGTAGTAGTGTCCGGTTTCGCTTCTCGATCTGTAGCTGATGTACTTCCTGTTTTTCTGGGACACATCCTTTGCATATGTTGCATTGAACCACAAGTGTAACAAGATCCTCTCGTACGTTTTGGCTTTGGGCAATTATTCACTTTATGTCCTACTTCACCACAATTATAACAATTGAAAGTCTTCTTTTCCACTCTTTCACTATAGTTTTTATTTCCTTCTTCTTTCCCGGATTTCACATAACTTTTATCACTACTTCGACTTTTTCTAGCACTGTTAACTCGGTCATATTCAATTAAATCATGATATAGATGATCTGCATCCCCATGAACCCTCATTAGCATCATCGAACACATTTGTTGATTAAACAAACCAATTAAAATCTGTTCTTTCACTTCAGAAAATGTTAATTTTAAGTCTTTACACAAGTTCACTTTTTTATGAAAATACTGGTGCAATGACTCACCTTTTCCCTGGATACACTCTTCCATTTTCTTCCATTTCACAGGTAGACCCTCGTCAACTATGAATGTTTTCTCGAAAGATGTTATAAAATCCACAAACGTAAAAATATTATCTTGTTTTGTGCACCACCAGTCGTACGCTCCATCTTTTAAATTGGTTCTAGCCACCTCTAACGCAAATGCATCTGGCCATCGATGAATCATTTGCATGCTTTTGATCTTGCTAATCCATTCTTTCGCACCTGAACCACCCTCAAATTTCCCGATATCTTTCGTTAAATCAGGCATGATTTGAAAATTAGTTGCCGCATCATTTAACCGCGTTCCCAGTGCCTTTTCTAATAACTCATCTTTTCTTTTGTTTTCACTAAGCATTAGCTCTACTAACCTTGCGAGATGCGATACCGTCGAGTCTGTGGTGTTAGATGTAGTTGGAATATCGGCACCTATAATTCTCCTAATTCCAGTGTCCGTAAGTGCTTCAACCTCATTGAGGTTATGGACCTCATCAGTTTCTGACATAATGAAACAGTAGAAAATTTAAGCTTTCACAATAGTTTAAAATAAATTGTTCACATAAACACAAGATTCACTTATACAGCACCTAAGTATATCTAAAATCACACATAGTACCTAAGTACGCGTAAATAGCTAGCCGCCACAATCGTCGCCATTGTTATCGCCACAATTTTTTTAACCTGTAATTTTAATTTCGTAGTTTCTATTAATTTCTATAATTAACACACTTTTCAGTTGATCCCACTTCTGAAGAATTGTAGGATGGCCATTTCATAAAAACGACGTAACTTTTAAAATATATATATGTATAACTAAACACAAATTTACAGAATATTTTTCATAAGCACATAAAACATAAAAAACATAAAGACTAAGACCCTTCTTCAACATTCACCGAAAAAACTTGTATCTCTTCGCCATTGGCTCATCATTTTAAATACGGCGCGAAATTCAAATTAAATCTAAATATACTACAATTAAAAAAGATGAAAACGCGGTAAATTTTAGAACGGATATTGATAATTTAAGCGTTATATATAACAATTTAATTCACGCATGAATTTTATTAATTTTAAGCTCTTGACTAGGTTTTTTTGCCATGTCTTTCCCTAGTCCTTGAACAGAATTGTTAGAGCTTGACAAAAAATAGATTGATATACGAATAATTCAAATCATTTCAATTTCTAATGTTGTATTAAATCACTATTCCTTCATTATTACTTGTGAATATAATTAAAATTCGATATATCAATGAATTATTTGTTTTTTAGATAATTTTGTTGATAGGCATGGCAATTTATATTTATATTATTAGTAATTTGACACATATTAAATGTCAATTTCTTCCACTGAAGAAGTTATTTAACGAAAATATATTATTATATGTTATGGAATAAATTGGTATTTAACTATTTATTGTTTTATTGACCTCTAAGTGGGAATAAATCAGGAATTAAAAGATAGGTATTTATAGTTATTCAACCGGGGTTATTGTACAGTGCTGCCCTCAAACCCGTAAATTTGCTACTATTATGAATGAAAATGGGCGTGGCTTTCTACCATATTATTATATTTTTATTTCCAGGCTCATTTTTAGCTTTCTTTCGATATTAAAGTTTTATAGGTTATGTTTACAACGACAGCAATAGGTTATGTCAGGGAGTGGAACATGGATGTATTATTATATGGATAGCGCATTCTGTTCACGGATTGACTCTAACATTAAAGTGAGAGGTTGCACAAGTGAGATAGAGCTAGAATAGGCAAAGGATTCATATACGCCCATAAGATTTACATTGTTATTTTGGTTTCGTTTAGGTATTTATCCGTTTATCTCGTTTAATATTGATCGGATACCGACTTAAATATATGAAATGCGTAGCGGAATAAATAGAGAATAACTTGTACTTTGGTTTTTATTATAGATACCTAAGGAAATACTATTAAATATATTAAGAAAGCCCATCAATGCGTTTCCCCATATAGGTATGAAATATATGTTAAATCCTCCGCACAAATAATATATAATACTTACCTTTTAGCGTTATATGGGTAAGGTGGTGCATAAACAATATTCGTAAGCAAGATTTTCCCAATATATTAAATGAAATTGATTTTTAAAGTGATTTATGGGATATTGATAATCTTATTTGTGCTAAAAATCACAGAACTATTTTCAATATCTTTGTCTCAGGTATTGGCGCGTGAAATATACAATTACCATAAACTAAAGGAATATATAAACATCGTATAATGAGCATGAAATAAACTAAATTAAAAATTAATTCTTATTAACAAAGAAAAAAAAATGTATTGCTCAAATTTAAACAAACATTAAAATATTAATGAGATTCCATGGTGGACTCTGTGTGAGTAATGTTTAAATAAATAGTAAAAGAATTATGGTCCTTTCTCACAATTTTCTTTAATAAAACCTTAGGCTACTAGTTTCGAACTGTTAGTTCATCTTCATAGCCAGAAAATAAATGACCTCTCAGATTCAAAATAAATACATCACCAAAATGGGAATTGACTAATTGGTTAATTGACTAATTGGTTTATCTCTATAGTTAAAAGAATGTTAAAATATTAAAGTACAATATTACAGACACGTTAAAATTGGATAAAACAAGACATCTAGATGTCTTGTTTTATCCAATCCAACAGGACATCTAGATGTCTTGTTTTATCCAATTTTAACGTGTCTGTAATTGTATATTTCACGCGCCAATACCTGAGACAAAGATATTGAAAATAGTTTTGTGATTTTTGGCACAAAAATTATCAATATCCCATAAATTACTTTAAAAATCAATTTCATTTAATATATTGGGAAAATCTTGCTTACGAATATTGTTTATGCACCACCTTATCCATAAAACGCTAAAAGGTAAGTATTATATATTATTTGTGCGGAAGATTTAACATATACTTCATACCTATATGGGGAAACGCATTGATGGGCTTTCTTAATATATTTAATAGTATTTACTTAGGTATCTATAATAAAAACCAAAGTACAAGTTATTCTCTATTTATTCCGCTACGCATTTCATATATTTAAGTCGGTATCCGATCAATATTAAACGAGATAAACGGATAAATACCTAAACGAAACCAAAATAACAATGTAAATCTTATGGGCATATATGAATCCTTTGCCTATTCTAGCTCTATCTCACTTGTGCAACTTCTCACTCTAATGTTGGAGTCAATGCGCTGCACTTGTTTAGTATATTAGACGCTATCCATATATAATACATCCATGGAGTGGAATCTTAATAAGATAAATTTGGCTCGACTGCTCATTGGTTCTTGTAATCACACGGTAAATTTAGTTCCTTGTGCTGAGGTGACTGCGTTGTAAGCATTAAGCAACCTATATTATCGGGAGTGGAGACAGTGTTCTATTTTGTTGATGCGCCACCAACTTCAGCACAACGAACTACAGGTGGCGGGACATTCAAAGGGATTACTTTATTAAAGTATATACCAAATATTTCATAACTATAATAGTATAGTTAACATATAACTATACTAATATAATTATGAAATATTTGGTATATACACATATCAGAAAATCTGGGTATAAATACAGTGGAATAATATATTAAAATACTTTATAAGAAACTGTTAGGTTCGAGAGATAAGTACCTACATACTACAAATATGTTACACTAATACATAAAGTAATTTTAAAATAAATCTAATCTATTGTACTACTACCCGTTGTTGGATCGAGCTAAAACAACCAACTCTCTTAAAAGTCTCAGGGGAATAAAGATTCGACAATGGACCTCAATAAATACCACAGTGGCCCGTAAATGTTCAAAATTTTACTTTCAATTAAGTATAACAAATTGTGTAATTCGGTAACAATAAAAAGGAAAGAATACTACTAGTACTACAATACTACAAAAGAAAATGCAACAACAAACGCTTGATGCTAAAAATAGAAAAATAAAATAATTCTTACAAACGGAATCCTAACCTAAAAGAACTACTTATTAGTAGTATTACTATTGCTAATACTACTAATAAAACTATAAACTACTACTACAATACTATAAAGAAAATACCACGTAAAATAAAACTAAAATAAACGAAAAGAAGATAAATAACAGTTACTACAAAAGCCAAACCAAGGGTGCTCATGCTCTCACGCAAGATAAACAAACAAGCGAGATATCAAATATGACGTTTTCCATGCCTCCCCGTTACGTCGATAATATAGGTTGCTAAATGCTTACAACGCTGTCACCTCAGCACAAGGAACTAAATTTACCATGTGATTACAAGAACCAATGAGAAGTCGAGCGAAATTTTTCTTATTATGGTTCTACTTCCTGATGTACCCAGTTAATATAATATCGGTTATAAGAATACCCCGTTTATTAGAATAGGAACTTGAAGTCCTAAGTTATTTCTATGTGTATTCCTTAATATTTTATTCGGTTACTGGAATACCGCATAATAGAATAATACCTCATAAACGAATATAATTCAGAAAATTCTTTTCTCATATTCCCCGTATTAAAGAATAAATAGCGGCGTTTTACTAACGTGACAAATTAATCTTTCTCGCCGTATATGAAATTATAATCTCTTTTGATTATTCACGTTCAGATAATGGTTCAGTAATATATTCGTCTATGCGGGAAAAAATTTGTTGGTTTTATTATAGATTTACCATTGATTGTATGACGAATCTATTCAAGAGTCAGAAATTCTTTTTATTTTCAATTGCTTCTTTCTCTACATTAAGCTGCGTCTTAGCGAACTTTGTCGCACAGCTCGTTTAGCTTAGCTCGTCTATGAAATGAACGAGAAACCAATTACAGCACGTCAAATATTCATGTGTGATTATTTGACGCGCTGTAATTGGTTTCTCGTTCATTTCGTAATCGAGCCGAGCTAAACGAGCTGTGCGAAAAAGTCCGCTAAGACGCACCTTTCACTTTATTTCGCTGACATTGATGATATTTGATAATGAGCAAGTAGTGTGCCGATGTGAAATTTTTGCTTTTCAAGTTTTTACTATGCGTAGGTATAATATCATGATGTATGTAAATATTGTTACTAAACGAGCTTTCAAAAATAAAATGTTTCTATATTTTTTAAAATAAGGATACTCTATTTTTAAGTCGAATTCACATTTTGGAACTTTCCTCGTGATTTTTGTTTTTTAAAATTATAAGTTCCTATTACGTCTCAAGGGAAGCACCAACTTTTATTTAAAAAAATCTCAAAAATCAAGTAAAAAAGTTTTCCATACGGTACAGACTTTTTGGGGTCGCACTGTATACCTATGCCATGTGTACGAATTATGTGTGTATACGATACGGATGGAATAACCCGGTTATTGGAATAATTTTCTTGGTAAATGTTGGTGTTCCAATAAGCGCGTTACACTGTATATGAGGGTTGAAGTGGTTTATATTATCAATTTGTATTATAAATGTATTTAACATAAATTCACTTTATGATTAGTTGCCATATTCCTTATTGTAACTGATTTATATTCTTTAATCATTGATATTATATAAAACAGCCCCGTCTTACGATAAAACTTCTTGTTTAGTGAATTGATGTTAACTTTGTTCGTATTCTACCATACTGATCAGAAAATCAATTTCGAACTAGATAAAAGTTATCGTAAGAAAAGTGAAGGTAGTGGGACACCTCACACAAATTTTTCGATAAAGTCCTGAAACTCAAACGACGCTACATCGCAAGGAGCATATCATACAAGAATGACGCATTCCACGTTAAAAATTAGACCCTTAGGCCGTTCTCTCACGGGTCGGTGCAACATCGATACGATAACGGTGCAGCAATTGTTGCACCGCAGCAACGTTGCGTATCTTCTCACACGGCACGACACTCGAGAGTACGTCATCGTCCAGTGAATAAGAAGATATGATTCTGTTCATCTATGTAAAATTGCAAAAGCGAAAAAGGAGGAGGTACTGGGTGCACCCATACATAGAAAGGAATATTAAGTGCAGATTGTTCGTTGCCGCACAGGAATTAACCATAGATGACGATAAATTTCAGTCCATGTATAGAATGTCAAAGAATACATTCCAAGAACTTGAGCAGCTTGTCAGTGAAGTTATTAGGAAACAAAATACTAATATGAGGGAATGTGTTAGTCCTGCAGAGAGGATTCTAATGTTCACTTTCTCACAAAATACATGCAGTACCGTATGCTACCTGATTGAAAATATGCCGACGCGCAGCATGCCGATAACATACGCCTGGACATGAGGATATTAGAGGCAATATAATAGCCGATGAACTAGCCAAGGAGGGTTCTAGGAAACACTTTATAGGACCAGAACCCGTATGTGGAATCACAAAGGATTCTACTATAGAAGGGCGATTTGGTCTTGGTTAGATAAGGAAAAAGTAAGGAAATGGAGGTCGACTGAGGGTCAACTCCATACTAAGGCGCTAATAGGGGACGGGGACGTTAAGTTCTCTGAAAGCCTAATTAGACGCAGTAAAAAACAAGTTAAGACCATTATTGGGTTGATAACTGGACACTGTCCCTTAAGGAAGCATCTATGCAACACGGGTCGGGTGAGCGAACCCTGGTGCAGGAGATGCGAGTTACAGAAGGAAACAAGTTTACATGTAATCTGCACATGTGAGGAATTGAAGGTACTCAGGCAGAAACATTTCGGAAAGTTTCCAGTGGGCAAGTTACTGGACTTTGTAGAGGACAGTAAACTTCTCAACTGGAAATGAGGGCTCCAATAGAGATGGTACAAGAGCACCCAGCTCAAGTGCCTGGACAATGGGTGTCCAACCCTAACTGAATGAATGAATGAATGAAAATGAATGAATGGCGTACTAAATTCATAAACAACCGCATTTTGGTACTAAATATGCTCTAAATACGTGTTTCGATCTTATTTGATCTCATCAGTGTGATATATCTATAAATATAGAAATCACAGACAGGTATTTACGTGCATATAAATAAAAATTAATCGAATAACTTAATTTGTGTCTTAGACATGCATAAGCTGCCTAACCTTTCTCGAGTTTCGATTCTTGGATCTATCATTAAAAGAGCGACAAATATCATCATGAAATTTCCTGATAATTAAACTCATAGATATATTTAACAATTGTTCTTGAACTTCGCAAAGTTACCAACATTTTTTTCTGAATAGAATTTACATGATACATGACCAAACGATTTCAACAACACAACCATTCTATCGTAAATGTTATTAATATGTAATACCAAACTTAAGAGTGGGATAAAGAAAACTAAAAGTATGATAAAGTTCTACATTAGCAGAAAATAAAGAAGATTTACAAACCTCAACTTTAGGTAAATTAAGCATTCTTAGAAAGAATCCACATACATAAGATGACAACCTGATAATTTAAATAATTTCCATGATTACTTAATTGGAACATTTAGAGAAGAATCTTCAAATTCATTCTTATCCAATGTACTATTTCAACCACTTTCAGGTTCAATAGAAGTCATAAATGACTGTAGATGAGATATGTCCACTATCTTGCTCACAATTGAATCCGATAAAATGAGAAGACTTATTTAAAGATATTAAGAGTTATTTAAAATGCAAGTTTTAAAATTGGCAATAAATTGATGAAAACTTGGATTTGTATTAAGACCATAACACTGACATAATACACTAAGCAGATTCTCTAAGCGATCTTGATTAATGATCTTGTTTTCAAGTGTCCAGTTTATTGCACAAGAAAATAAAACCTCGAAGAGTATGAACCCAACTAACTTTCACTGGTAGTGATTTTATGACAGTACTATAGGTATGTTTCAAGCACGGTGTGTTACTTAAACTTACGTAACTTTCAAATTGATAGTGCTCAACACAACAAGTCTACGATTGGAGCCTAAATCTGCATAATTTAGAACTTTGAATAGAGTTTAACCATACCTGTTTTCTATCATTAGAAGGAGGATCAAAAAATGTTTATTTTGATAACCCGAATCAGGTAAAATATTGAAATAATATCGACTTTCGCAACCTGGAATTTTACATTTGTATTTGTGTACACTTGAAAAAGTCTTAAAAATAAATTTTTATCTAAATATTACAATGAATTATTATTACTCCAGCAACAATTAATAAAATAAAATAAAACAACAAGTAAGAATAACAAAACTTACCCAAAACTTGATACTGTTTTCTTTATAACCATATAACCTCATAAAATAATTTGTAACCATTTAAATTTTGTTGATCGTTACCATGCACTGTTGCCATATCGCACACTTTTATAGCTAACCATATTTCAGATTTCTTGTTAAAGAACAATAAAAAAACGTTTTTGTCACAATAACGCTAAAAACTTTCTAGCCCGAAATTTCAAATTTGAACGAAATGCCCGTGCTACGACAATAGAAAAGTCAGCTGTTGTCCTTTACGTTTTCTGTGGTCTTCTTGCGTGCTTTATATACCGTTTTCCATTGTATACTATCGCACGTATCCATTCAAATAAATAGGTAGTCTATTGTTTATTGGATTGGTTTACCTAAGACATAATAGTAATAATTAGCAGTTCAATCGTATCTTTTATACCAATGTAAATATGGCGTTTGATATTGAAACTCCAATAAATACAGATAAAATATGTCGAACTTGTTTAGTAGAAGGAAGTGATATGAAATCGGTGTTTAGTATCGATGAAAGTAATGGCGAGACTTTTAGGTTATACGAAATGCTAATGTCTTGTACATCGGTGCAGGTATCCCACAATTATAACAATAGGACATGTGAATTGTACAGAAAAATATATAATGTTTTTGTAGGTTATGGAAAATGATGGACTGCCTAATCAAATTTGTATGCAATGTATACATTATATCATAAGATCTTTTTCGTTTAAGCAATTATGTGAAAGGTCTGAAAATACTCTTAGGCAAATTTTGGGTCAGCCTACGCAATCATATATGGAGTTAAAACCTTACCAACAAAACTCGCTAAATTTAGAAATTTCTGACCAAAAAGATTGTGACGCATTGCAACCTAAACTAGAGTATATTGATATTAAAATTTCAAGTATGTATTTATATATTGCCTACCTTATTTTACTAGTTATAAAAATTATCCATTAGGTGTATTTTTATTAATTAATGCTTAGCTAATCTCACCAATATATTTAAAGAAGTGCTACGTGATGCTAATTTATACAGGTTGTCCAAAATTAATGATGATTTCAACCAAGTTTAGATTGATAAAAGTAGCTTTTTTAAAATGGAACAGTCTATATATTATTGCATTTTTGAATACACTTAATAATTCTCATCATTCCTTATTAGACATATTGTGTTTTACTTAATTCCAAGTTATAAGTAGTTTTGTGGTGAAAGTGCGAAAAAGATGCTTTTTAATGCATTTAAAATCAGTAATCCTTGAATCGTAAAATAATAATTGATATTGCATTTGTACTATAAGATTATATTAGTCAAACGAAATAACAAATACATTAGAGAAAAGAAACGACATTTTAGATTTATTTTCCATTAATGGAGAATGTAGTAGGATTATGAATAGTACGGTACTGTGCAATAAAATCTGGGACAACTCTTATGAGCATAAATCCCAAGTTTTTATCTATGTAAACGGATCTGCCGTGACATACAGCATATTCAGATTGTCATTAAGTGAATTGGCACAGAATTGGCATTCCATGAGTATGAGACCTTAAGGCTTTACCGGAGTGTTCGTTTTATGCATGTAAATGAAATTCTTGGATTTTTTCCACACTTTTGAAATTGAAGCAGTTCTCGCGTGCTTGATTGATTAGTTGCATTTATCTCTAGCACGGAAGGTGACTGCTTTCGCAAGTTTCTATTTGGTTTTTGAAATAAGTGCAAAAAACTGAAAATTGTATTTCTCACGTTACGGCCGTAGCAATAAGTTTTAATAATTGGCACGTATACCAATTTGTAGAGTACATTTATTGTGAGCACGGAAGGTCCGTCATGTTAAAATGAAGGTCCAAATTAAGCAGTAAATTAATATCAAAATAATTAAAAGTAGGCAACTTCTTTTGCATCGCGTCTCAGATTGTAAGCGCAGGCTTCTATGATTTACCACCCTAGCAGCCGGAGGTCGAAAGCAGATAATAAAGCCATTACCATTTTCGTGCTTATTCTGATTATACAACTCATAATGTATTAATTCCCTATACCTCTACACTGGACTAATAAGTGATAATCAAGCACCGTGCTTTTTCATTAATAAGCGATAATCACCTTTGTTGATTTACCATAGCAACCGGTTTTAATCGTTGATTGTTCATTGCAAATTGCTTGCCAGTTACATTGCCTACCTGTCATAATTTGATTCAAAATGTCGCGAGACGGCGAAACTATGTTAGAAAATATTGATCAGACAGTTAAAAATAATAAACCTCTTAATACAATGCAATCTGAAAACTACATATGGTCACAATTTATGGAATGTTGTAAAGTTAGATCACATATATGTATTATTAATTCCTGTTTTTTGCTTTATTATGCATTGTTATTAGGCAGCTCAGAATACTTGTCAGTGATGACATTTCCTACATTAGTACCCATTAGAAATTAACCTCAAAATGTCGTACCTAATTTAGTGAAGTTGCTTTATTCGTTGTATAATCTAAAGAGTACAACTCTTGGTTTTGTGATTATCTGCAATCGCCGGATTGGCACTCGATATGTTGCCAAATATTAATTCCATGAGTCCGAAGGACGAGTCAAGCCGGCGATTATCGATAATCACAAAACCACTCGTTGTATTATATATGAAAATAAGACATCTGGTCTATTATTTACACTATCAATGTACTGGGTACAGATGATGCAGAAGCACTTTTATTTTTGAAATAATTCCGAGTTGGTTGGTTGAGGTACTAATAGATAATAGTATATCTTGCGCAAAAGAAATTATTGAGTGAAAAGGATTCTATTTTGGGTCTATTAGAAAGTTGTTGAGAATACAAATATTAACATAATGTTGCTAATGTTAATATACAAATATTAACATTTTATGACGTCGCGGCAAACCACCCCGCTGCGTTGAGGTATCGACCGGTGAGAATAACCCGTTATCGCAATTATTGTCAGAACTTATATTATCGTAGAATTTGTTTGTCAAATAAACTTCTTAATTGTCCGTGAACCCCCTAGGATTTCGTGAATTCAAATTTACGAACCAAAAATAGCAGCAAAGTAGATTTTACGTTGTCTCCAAGGACCGCTTACCATCATTTGCATTTTACGACTCAAACAATACGTGCACCCTGCAGTGACGAGCCGATGATTGACAGGTGTCGGGGCGAACAGGGGGCAATGCAGGAAGGCATTGCAGCTAAAGATCTCATATTTGGCATGTTTGTATTAGCCGACATATATCAAATTTACGTCCTAAAATTTATCATAATTTATACAGGGCCGTCCAAAATTAACGTTCATTTCAACCAACTTTACGTCGATAAAAGTCACTTTTTTGAAATGTAATATCCTATATATTATGGCATTTTTGAATACACTTAATAATTCTCTGTCATTGATTATTAAACATATTAGCTTCTATCTTTTACGGTTTTCGAGTTAGAGATTTCCCGATGAAAGTCCGAAAAATACGCCTTCTGAATGCATTTAAAATATCGGTAATCCTTGAATGTCAAAATAATTGATATTATGTGATATATTGTACTATAAATACACATAAGTTGATATCTGTCAAGCAAAATGGAAAATGAAATACATTACGGAAAAGAAACGATATTTTAGATTTATTTTCCATTCATGAAGACTGTAGTAGAATTGTGAGTAGCACATGTCGAGTATATGACGACAGATGTCCACATTTATGCAAAATGACCAAACAAATATCAATACAAGAAGCCAAAAAAGAATCTTAAACAAATAAGCTGTGGAAAGGAATAAGTTAAGTGCGTTTTATATGGTTGTCATCGTGATCTGATGATCACGAACAACAAGAACAACTAACTAAAATGACTGACGTCAAAATAAGTGGAAAGTAAGTATGTAAAACAAATAAGCTAAGCACCCTTGCTTCAGTAAATTGACATATATGAACATTTTAGGTACGGAGGCTATTAAATCGTTATAACTTATTCACCTTTCATTTTAGGCATAAGAACACCAAATACGGATTAAAAGAGAATCTTTTGTAGAATCAGATTATCTAATAAAATATATACTTTTCTATTTAAAAAATCTACTTTCCGCTGGTTGAACTTATTTATAAACAATTAAGTTTTTAAACACCCTCTATAAAGTTACAGAGAAGTGTTAGGTTTAATGGTTTTCTGATAGAATAAACACGTTTTTCTTATTAATATTATAAGTATATTGCAAAATTAACGTTTTACATAAAAATATGTTTTTTTACATGTCAATAACAACTAGCTAACAGTTCAAATTTCATTATGATCAACTCGTAACACCCTCACCGAATCCAGGATTCCCATCTTCTTTAAATATTCCTGCATTTTGACTCCACTTAAGATTTTAGTGAATGAATCAGCAAGGTTGTCATTCGATGGAATATACTCCAGCTGTATTTCATTTGTTTCTGTCATGTCCCTAATAAAAAATATCGAAGATCAATATGCTTCGATCTTTCTGACGTCATCTTATTCTCAGCAAGTTTTATAGCGCTCTGATTATCTATTTTTATACAAAAACCTTTTTTGAAGAACTTTTACTGTTGTATTTCGGTTGCGAGTTTTCGATAAAAAATGTATTCTTTTGCGATTTCTGTCAAGGCTATTAATTCTGCTTCAGCTGTGTTCAGTGACGTACTTCTTTGTTTTTGACTTTTCCATGATATACCCACTTAATGATTTTCGATCTAGTTGATTTGATGCCCAATCAGCATCGGAAAAAGCTATAGTTTTTGGTGGCATTTAAGTATATCAATATATGTTTCACATTAGTCCAGTGTTGTTGTTTTGGATCTTGATTAAATTGCGACATAAATGTTGCTGCAAATGCTAAATCAGGTCGCGTAGCTATTGCTAGATAAAGAATACTTCCAATGATTTTCTGATATAACTCCTTTTGATCTTCATTGAGACTTTCATCACGTTGTTCATCCTCATCGTATTTTAGACCTAAAGACAATGGTGTTTTGGCGCCTTTTGAACCTTGCATGTTCGTTTCTTTCAATAGTTCGTTTACATATGCTGTTTGATTTAACTTTATTTTTCCATCCTCACGTGTCACTTTTATGGATAGAATATGTTTCACTTCTCATAGGTCTTTTACTTCAAATCTTTTCTTGATTTTGTTCTTGAAATTTTCTGTTCTAATTTTCCAAAAATTAAATTATCGTCGACATATGTGGTTATAATAATACCAGTTTCGTTGTTATGATATACACGTAGGTCGGTTATTGAACGAATGTAATGTTCGGATTTAATGAAATTGTCCAACGTCTTGTTCCACATGATACCAGATTGATGCAAACCATACATGTTTTTATTCAGTTTACATACCAGATTGTTCCTTTTGAGATCGTGCGTCGTGGGTAAATTATCAAACTTTGTTCGTAAAGTGTTCAATACTTCATCATATCCTTCTGGAATATCTATGTATATGTCTTCTTCTAAATTTGCTGACAAATAAGCTGCTTTGATATCCAAATGATGTATATCCCAGTCTAGTTCAGTTGCTAATGCGAATAGCATTGTCATAGTTTTCTTCTGCACTACTGGAGAATACGTCTGATCAAAGTCTATTCCAGGTTTTTGAGTATTACCTAATGCAACAACTCTCGCCCTATGTGCTATTACATCGCCATTTTCGTCTCTCTTCGTCTTAAATACCCATTTCGTCTTGATTGGTTTTATCGTCTTTTCCTTCGTTACAAATTTCCAGGTTTCATTTCTTAACAAATCAAATTTTTCTTCTACGCATTTTTCCATTTTTCTGTTTTCATCTTGCATCGCCATATGCATATTCTTAGCTTCTCCACATTCGTTCATTAATGTTAGATAAGTTTCTGGAATTTCGTCGTCTGCGCTTTCATTTATTTCGTAATCTTCCAGCCAAATTGGAACAAAAAGTGGACGGACAACCACTTTTTGTTTTTCTAGGAATGTCAACTTTTTCTTCGTTTTCTTCATTTTCGTCCAACACCATTTGGTTTTCCATTTCTTGATTTATTTTTAGATCATCTTTTTCATGGTCTTGATTTCCTAAAAAATCTAACCCTTCTTCTGTTGCGATTGGAATGGATACTTCTTTGATTTCGTCAGTTACGATTTTTTGTGTTGTTAATTTCCAATTTAGCAATTCGTCTTCTTGCTGTTTCATAGGAAAAACGTCTTCTGCAAATTTAACATCTCTACTTATAAAAAATTCATCTTTGGAATCTGTCCATGCCTTACAACCGAAGACACGCAAATGATCAATATTATTCGCTCCATTTTTTCACTTTGTGATAGGTGTAACTCCTTCATTTGCACCTGTTGGGCAACGGTTTCTAATATAACAAGCTGTCATAATGGCTTCTGCCCAAAAATCTAATTTCAGACCCGATTGTATTAACATGCATCTTGCAGTATCAAATAAGGTTTGGTTAAAACGTTCGGCTACGCCATTTTGCTAAGGTGTGCCAGGTATTGTCAATTGATGACCTATACCATGATCTTTCAAAAATAATTTAAATTCGTTCGATAAATATTTACCTCCGTTGTCGGTTCTTATGTTTACTATCTTTGTGTTATGTAAATTTTCTACTATATTTTTAAATTCAGTAAACTTTGACAAAACATCGGATTTTTTACTTATGGTATACACCGTACAATATCGTGAATAATCATCAATGAAAGTTACTATATATTTGCTTCCATCTTTTGAGATTGGAGTTATTGGACCTGCTACATCGGAATGAATCAGTTGTAACACAGCGGTGGATCTACTTGCACTGTGCTTAGGGAAAGATGCCGATTTCAATTTACCTCTATGACATACATCACCATTTTTGTTCACAATTTTATCTTTAAATATTTTCGACATGTCTCCTATATTTAAGTGACCCAAACGTTCATGCCACAAATTGATATTCAAAATGTTCTGACTTACCGGACATACTTTGTCATCGTGCAGTTTCCTCTCTCCCTCATAAATGTAATGTAATTTTCCTACCTTTTTTATTTTTAGTATTGTTTCTTTGTTTAATCTTACTTCTGCAGACTCCTTACTAAAAATTATCTTTAACCCTCTCTCCATCATTTTGTTAACTGAAATTAAATTAGATTTTAGATTAGGTACATACAAGGATTGCTGATTTGGTTTCTTCTCGTCTGAACCCCGTTGTGGTTTCCGTTTAAAGAATTTATTACTCTTCGCTGCATATGCCTTTATCTCAGCCTGATTTTTCTCCTCGTTACTACATTTTATTCGTCTTTCCTCTTCTAGTAATTTTGATTTGATTTTACTTAGCGTTAAATCACCTTTTTCTGCTCTCAAATTTCTTGATAAATATTCGTATTCACTCGGTAGTCCTAGCACAATAAATTCCGCTTGAACTTTTTCGTCGAACTCAAATCCAGCATTTTTCACTTTGAGACATAAGCCATTTCTGCGAACTAGATACTCGTTGATGCTTTCATCATCCTTCTTTTTGGTGGTAACGAAATCTTGAAGCAGTAACAAACCATGCCGCCATTCATCGTATTTTGTATGAATTTTCTTCAATGTTTCCCAAATGTCTTTTGCCGTCTTGCATTCCATTATATCGTCTAAGCTGTCATTATTCACTAACAAATATAATACCGATTTTGTTTTCTGATCACTTTCCTTGTCCTGACTCGACCATTCTTTTGCATCCTCATTGAAACCCGGTTCACTTGCTTTCCATAGCCCTTTTACTTCCAGCAAACCTTGTGCACGTAAACACCAATATCTGTAATTCTCGCTATTCAACTTTTCAATTTATAGCTCGTCCATTTTATTGCTTCGTAACGTTCTCGTTTTGCCGTCTTCTCGCCTTATAATATTTTCTTCAATTTTACGCGTTATACGTCGTCTATCTCGTCTTACTGTTTCCCGAAAGATTCTGGGCCCATAACCTGTTAGGTTTAATGGTTTTCTGATAGAATAAACACGTTTTTCTTATTAATATTATAAGTATATTGCAAAATTGACATAAAATTAAAAATTTACATAAAAATATGTTTTTAGTATGCATGCATCATAAACCAATTAAAACACACTTATAAGCGTGCATAATCGGGCCTTTATCGCACGGCGTGGGTATAAAGGTTGCTTGGTAACAGCCAATCCGAAGCGTTTAATAGTCCAGTGAAATGTCAGGAAATGTCAAATGACATATAGGTACAAGTCATGTATTGAAATTATTGATTTAATTTCTTCTAATTAAAATTATTGTTGCATTTATACTAAAAAATATCGTATGACACTCGTGCATAATTAGCTTTTAAAGCACTCGTAACGTTAAAGCCACTCCGCTTCGCGTCGTGGCTTTAAACTCGTTACTCGTGCTTTAAAAGCTTGATTATGCACTAGTGTCATAATATACTATTTTTTATGTCAATATTTTTAAAAAATTATCAAAAGTAGAAAAAGCTATTGATTACATGTCCAGCAAATTTGACGAGTTACAAAAAGAAAATAAAGAAATAAAAACAATATTAAAAAAGCAAGAAAAGGAAAACCAACAGTTAAAGGCAAGATTGGAAAATATGGAAAGAGCGATGGAAAATATAGAAAAGGAAAAAATCGCAAACAATATAATAATAACTGGAATTCCAATACAGGAGAAAAACGAGAATACAAAAGCGATCGTGGAAAAGGTTATTAAGAAACTAAATGTTAAAGACGAAGACATGGAAGCCGTTACATGTTTCAGGAAAGCACCAAACAGCGATAACAGCCATATTATTGTAACCGTAAAAACCAAAGGGCAAAAGGAAAATATTTTAAAAGCACGAAAGGAGATAGGTACAATAACTATAAGTGACTGCGGATTGAAAGGAAAAAATAACCGAATATACATTAACGAACAGGGCAAATAAACTATTTTACCAAGCAAGACTACTGAAGAAAGAGAATAAGGTAAAATATGCCTGGACACGAGATGGTGTAGTATATGTTAAAAGAGATGTTTCCAGTGAAAAAATAAAAATCAAAAGCGAAGACGATCTCCAAATAAAAAAAAAACCTTAAAAATCAAACAAACAAAATATAATATATATTAAAATGTTCAATATATACATGCATAACGTAAGAAGTTTAAAAAACAAATTTGAGGAAAAGAGAAACTATACCCGAAGTGTACAACCATATAGACATACTAGCAATAACAGAAACTTGGCTATCTGCGTCGGAATAACATCTGTATCACATTGCAGATTATAATGTAGAATATAATTCAAGAAGAACTAAGGGAGGTGGTATTGCTTTCTACATAAAGAAGGACATAGAATACAAAGTTCTTACGAACAAGACAATAGACAAAATAGAAATAATCACGTTATTACTAAAAAGTTCCAACATATCCCTAACTTTAATCTATAAGCCTCCCCAAATCAACTTTGAAACTCTTAAAATAGTCCTAAAACACAACGTCATCCACAGAAAACGAGAGCATATAATAATGGGAGATTTTAATATAGACATACTGGAAAATAACAAAAGAATACTATAACTTGTATGACGCAAGAAATTATAAAATAATGAACAAAAAAGCAAAAAGACATTTTACAAGAAAGAGTCCAGATGGAAATAACTCGATACTAGACCATGTTATATCAAATGCAAAAGAAAATATCACGAAACTTAAAATAATCAGTACAGATATATCGGATCATAATGTTATTTTGACAGCAGTGAAGTGTGAAGTACAACAAAAACATACAAATATAAACACTTCAATGTTACCAAAACTGACTACAGAAAAATAAATTCAGAAATAGAACAAATACCATCGGATGACATAGTATCGTTTGAGGTATTATCCAAAACAATACAAACAATTATAAAACAAAATCAATCTATGGTGGTAGTTCGGAGAAGGCAAGAATGTCCGTGGATCGACGAAAGTATAATTAGACAAATCAAAAAAGAAAAAAATTATGCAAGAAACACAGAAGGCACCCAAAAAACGAATCCTATAAAATGGAATATGAAAATCAGAAAGAAATTACAAAAAATTTTTTAGACTACCAAGATACAATATTTACAAAACTAAATAAAAAACATTATAAAGATTCCTCCAAGATTTGGAAATTAATAAACTACCAAATAAACAAGAACCAAAACAACGAAAAATGTATTAATGAAATTAAAAAACAAGACAAAACAACTACCACAAACAAAAAGGATATTGCTAATGAATTAAATACCTTCTTTGCTGATATAGGAAAAAACTTAGCAGAGAAGCAAATAAAAGATTCCAAAAAACAACCGAAAACCACAACTACAAAAAGAAATATCCCACTAGTAAATTTCAAAAATACTACCGAAGAGGAAGTTGAAAAAATCGTTAGTAACTTAAAAAAAGGAAAAGCTTCAGGATTTGATGAAATACCAGCTAACATAGTTCAATGCAACAGCAAAAATTGGTGCCAATATTAAAAAGATTAATAAACAGAACTTTGGAAGAAGGCATTTATCCAGAATATTTAAAAAACACCATAATAATACCTATCCACAAAAAACAAGCCCATGATGACCCGCAAAACCACCGTCCTATCTCATTGCTCTCAACTTTAAATAAAATATTAGAAAAAGTGTTACAAATTATAGTTAAAGAACATATGCAAAACCACAAAATAATCCATTATAACCAATACGCTTTTCAAGAACAGTCAGGTACAAAATTCAGCAGCATACGACTTAATAAATAGCATAAGTAAAGAACTAGATAATAAAAAAACCGTCGTAGTACTTTTCGTAGACATGAAAAAAGACTTTGATACAGTGTCTAAAGAAAAGTTAATAGAAAAGATGCAAAAATACGGTTTCGCAAACAAGGAGCTACAACTTCTCAAAACATATCTCGAAAACAGACCTCAAAAAACGAGAGTGAATAACATCGATAGTGATTCACTATATGCTAAATATGGAATACCACAAGGCGGAATTCTTCCACCCATCTTATACATACTTTACACAAATGATTTAATGGAACAGCCGCTACAAGGACAATTATATATGTATGCTGATGACATATGTATTACATACTCGGCCAGAAATATAAAGGATATAGAGCAAAACATACAGAAAGATATGAAACTATTAGAAGAATGGTGCTTTAACAACTTGCTAACGATAAATGAAACCAAGACAGAATATATGACATTCACAAATAAAAGAGCAAAACAAGATATATGCGTAATGCTGAAGTCAGAAAAACTAAGAGAAGTAAAAGAAACTGTATATCTAAGGTTAAACATACAAAATACGCTAAAATGGAATATTCACTTAGAAAAACAAATTAAACAAAATGCGAAAACAATAGCATCCTTAAATAAAGTAAAGCATATACTTCCCTTAGAGTACAGAAAAGCTGTCTACCACGCTCTATTTTCCTCACAGAACAATTACCTAGCTGCTATATGGGGAAATACATCCAAGAAATATCTACAGAAACTGCAAAGACAACAAAACAAAATACTTAAAATTATCTACAAGATGGATTACAAAACACCAACAACAGATGTATACGTGAGAACACAAGAATTAAACATACAGCAAACCCTCACACTCAATAATCTTCTGTTATTATATAAAATTGAAAAAAAAACAAATTAAAATCAACGTAAAACTGAACACGAGTAAAGAGATACATGATTACAAAACGCGTAGAGTGTCGCATATTAGGACGGAGAAATACCTACACAAAAAATATAGTCAACTACTAACAACTGAAACAATCAACATGTACAATAAAATACCGAAAGCCATAAAACAACTACCATACAGTAGTTTCAAGAACAAAATAAAAATTATGCTAAAACGTCAAGAATAGAAAAAAAGAAACAGTCCGATTTCGATTTCAATCCTTTACGAAACAAATGAGGCCCTCGATACCAGTAGCCCGAGATAGGAGATCCCGCGGCGAAGAAGACGGACGGACCTCTAACTTTCTTTATACATATTTATTTACTAATTTCTTTTTGTACTCTTAGTATTATTTTTTTTTTGGTATGTACAAATGTACGAAGAAGTGAATAAAGAACTTAATAATAATAAAAAAAATAACAACTCTATGGTAAATATGCTACAATACACTAATACGTTTCGTGCTATAATGCAGCCAACAGTTCAAATTTCATTATGATCAACTCTTAACAAGAAGAATTTCAAATGTCGTATAATTAATTAATCGTATAATTAATTAATATCAGTATGCAAAATTTCATTCGTCTCGTTTACTCATAAGTGACGTAATATCACTATAAAGTAAGATCGGTATCTGTCACTTTTTTCTTTAATTGCGAATAACTCAGAAGGAATGGTATTATAACGAGTATTACGAATATCTATTACTTTACGTATATTTACCAGATAAATAAAATAATTGGTATTATGAAAATACGAGCATGAGTCTAATCTCCCGTCGGTTCCTAAATCAAACTTACCAGTATCTGAATGATTAGAATATTAATTTATCGTCAAATCTTATTTAAAATATCAATGATAATAATAATAAAAAACGTGTATTTTAAATATCAATTTTGTGTATTAGCATTTCATAATCTTTGTACAAAATTTCTGCTAACTCTTATGACAAAATTATAAATATTAGCAACAAAACCAAATATATTAATAATCTTAATCTGTTAAATTTTATAAGTTATATTTATTTGTACTCAGTCCCGTCAATAAATTGAATTTTTGAATGAAGTGTCGAATTTTTGACATTGACAAGAATAACGGTTCGGTCCAAATATAATCAATTCTTATCGGATTTTCTAACTAGTACTAATACTTAAAATATTTACAGAGAGTTATATAATATAGTTTGTTGTACCTCGTACTAAGACGGATTATTCTCTATGTCAATGGGAAGAAATCCATAACTCCAAATTTGTTCAAATATTATCTTCATAAATAAAGCCGGTTCAATTAACTATGACCAGATCGTCTTCTCTCAACTATTACTTGATGTAGCTTAGTTTATTTTTCGTTCTTCAAAAGTAACTTCCTTTTCCTCTGTTTTATTATAATAACTTTTAAGGTAAGAATACATTCAATATCGATTTTTATGTCAATTTTTCTTTTATTGACAACCCTTTTTTGTCCAGACTAATTATTTTCTTTTGTTTTTCTTACAATTTTGATTAGTTTTTCATTCCAACCTCGTCTACTTATTCATATGTATAACTCAAAATATCTAACTACCAGTACTAGTATTCATGTATTAAAATATTAATTCCCGCAGCCCTACTAATTTACCAACTGAGCCAATAATATAACCAAATAACATAACTTGTAAAATTACACAAATATTTCTAAACTATGATGATGTATTAATCATTATAGTATATAGGTATAAGGTATGATACATGAAATATGTGTAAAATTTATCGTAAAAGCTGATTTTCTAATTTATTTTATAGCATGCTATTTAAAAAATCGAAGTTGATGCCCACTTCCGGTTAGCCAGAAGTGATATTTATTCAAAAATATTTTCACGTGATAGTTCACATTCAACCATAATCCAACTGAAAATTTTTGTTTTAAAATTCCGTTCCGTTTGTATAATACTTTTAATAGGCCATTCTCACCAATCACCCTGGCTGTTCCATTTAGAAAAAGTTATGTGAACTTGGTTGAAATGAACGTTAATTTTGGACGATCCTGTATAAATTAAGGTGGGTTTAGTCAGCCATAGTAACAGTAGCGCTAGAAATAACGGTAGCAGTAGCCGGTACAGTAATGCCAGTAAAACGGCAAAGTGTTTATACAGAGCAGTTTAATGTAACAGTACGCAGGCGTGGTGCAACCGTGTTTGACATATAATAACCGGTCAAACCAAACCTAATTTGTGCTACTCTTCGATTTCGTATATTTTTCTGATGGATCGATATCAGAGTTTTCTAGTAACGGCCACATTATTGTCTGCATCAAGTATAGTTGCCCTTTTATTTTGTAAAGAACATCAAGGGAATCAGTTTACAAAAATTACCTTCTCTCTACAACTTCTCGCGTTGAATCGTAAGTAGCAGTAACGGTAAAAGTTCAATTTTACGAATATTTCAAAGTGACGTACTACTTGCATACTGCACAACTTACCGTTACGGTCTCGACTAAACGCAACCATTTAATTATAAGTAGCGAAATATAATACCGCTACCGTTATTTCTTATCGTTACTGTGGCTGACTAAACCCACCTTTAGGATAAGTTATAGGACGTAAAATTGATGTATGCTATGTCGGCTAATAACATGCCAAATATGAGGTTTTTAGCTGCAATGCCTTCAGTAATACAGAATTTTCAACATCACGTTGCAATTGGCCCTGTATTCGAAAAAAAATTGAATAACTCAAAAACGGCTGCTTTTTGACATAGGGTGTTTTAGTAAGTTTTGATGCAGAATTGTATGCCCGATACAAAAAACTCATACAGAATATACCATGTTATTTATATTAAGAAAGTTGACGTCAACTTCCGGTAAACCGGAAATGGCGCAAATAATTTTGCTGATGAGTCCAGATGATATCAGTTATAACTACAAATTTTCAGAAATGTTGAGTTTCAAGAACATCAAAATGTTTTAACGAACTAGTTCCGTGAATGACCCTGTATAGTGTTGATCAATTCACATTCAACACGAATTACTAAATTTCAAATTTTCTTTCTTTTGGGAATACGAGTTCTTTGATTTATTTAATAAAACAAATCATTAGATTAATTTTGTTTTAATATTACGTTTCGGAACTAGTATATTTCCATTTTCAAAATAAGTATCCTATAACCGGTAAGGTAACTAAATGAGTATATATTGATTTAATAAATAATATATTAATTATACACTATGGAAAATTAGGAAAAATCTTACTGAAAATTAGTGTATTAAAAACCATTAGTGTCGCGTTCTCTCTTGAAATATGAGATTAAAGACGCCATTATCGACGTTTTGGAAAACGATCTATAAAACTTTGTAGCTCATAAATGTACTCCTCACAATTAATTTAAAAAAATGACATTTCCTGACGCTAAGTATTTAAAACATGAATACCACGCTGAATATTTTGTTCTAGAATCTATATAGCTGACGATGAAATCGCCGAAAATAATATCACATGTTCCTATACTTAAAGTAGTTTTTATTTAATTTAAAAACTCTGAAAAGTTTAATTTTAAACAATTATTCGGAGCATTCTGTTCATGGTCGGCGTGGATAAACACGTTTATTTGTGAACTAGTTTGTTGACAGTTGCAACTTAAGCTTAGAGCACGCTTAGACATTTGTATAAAATAAACAATATTAATAATTTTTGACACCGAAGTGTATTATTTTCTTGGCGTATGTAAATACAATAATGCAATTTTTCCCAAACGCCAATTTAATTAAACATATTTTTATATAAAAATATGGCATATTTTTATATAAAAATATGTTTAATTAAAAAAATTTTTTATATAAAAAAAAAAAAAATTGCATTATTGTATTTACATACGCCAAGAAAATAATACACTTCGGTGTCAAAAATGTTGCCTATCCTAGGTCATTATAACATCTCGTTCGCATATACATATTTGTGAAGTTTACTTGTGTAGTCGAAGCCCCCGGTGGTCGCAACGGTTTGCGGTAGAGCCGCGATAGCCCTACATGGTGGTTCGACTCCACTTCGGGACGGCATATTTTTATATAAAAATATGTTTAATTAAATTGGCGTTTGGGAAAAATTGCATTATTGTAATATTAATAATTATACAAATGAAGAAATTCTTGATGTATTCATTGTACGTGGAAAGTGTGACGAAATTCTTTAATAAAACTCGTGTAATGTTTAACAAGGAGTATCCAGATTTATCACAAATGACTAAAGGTAAATCTGTAAGGTCAAAAGCAAATTATCTGCGCCTTGGGAAAGTAGGTATTCCAAGATAAACGCCGGGTAATGAAAAAATCGAATCTTGACCTATTTCTAAATTAATAAAAACTCGCCTATTAGAGCTAATGAATATAATTTAGGTGTAGGCATTCCAGCCAAAGGGTGTTGAAAGAACATCATTTATACCCGCGTAAGTTCACGTTGATGCAAACCCTGCATCCTCAAGATCGCGGCGATAAAACGATTTTATGTAAAATGTTTTTTTACGAAGACATTTTTAACTGGCGCAACAACCTTACCTGATCTACAGCCAATATGCATACCACCTGACAAAGAAATTTCTCAGCTAGATTCTAGAACAAAATATGGAGCGTGGTATTCATTTTTAAATACTTAGCATGAGGAAATATCATTTTTTTTAAATTAATTGTGAGGAGTACATTAATGACCTATAAAGTTTTATAGATCATTTTTCAAAACGTCATTTTTGACAGAGAACTATATTCGATGGTCATAGACTCTTTACGAATTATTATACAGGGTGGAGCACTACATTCGCGTCGGTTGATATATAAAAAACGGTAACACATATTTAAAATCTTTTTGTTGTGCCATTTAAAATAAGCAAATTATTAAGCATTAATGGTACCCACAATTAGAGGTAAGATTTTAACCACTCTGTATAATTTTTAGAAAGCATCTTTATTTTAGCATTAGGTGTAATGGTTGTGCTAATGAAATAATACAACTTGAAACATGTAACTTAAATACGTACGCCAATTGTTAAATATCTCAGAAACTGTTGAACCTAGGTATAGGAAATATAACAGTAACTTGCCTTTATTTAGTCTGCGTCATCGAAATATGTAATAATGTACATGGTGTTCTATTTAAATTTTGATAACTTTGATGTATGTATAACTTTCTTTTGGGAAACCCTGTATATTTCAAAATAATTTTAGAACGTGCTCCCAATGGACCTACACATGCTCCAACCAAAAGATTTTAAATATGTGTTACGATTTTTTGTACATCAACCGAGACAGATGTGGTGCCCCGCCCTGTTATGTAATGTCTTTCAGTAAAAGTGAAATGCTTAGAATAATTAATAAACATTGAAAATAAGATATATAACATATCGACGAAATGCTGTAGTAATTCTGGTTGTAACTTCACCGGCCTATTGGCCTAGTGACTAGCCCACCTCTGCTTCGTAGTCTGGCGGTACCGGGTTCGAACCCCATATTTTCTTTTCGAATTTGAATTTCTGTAGTTTCTCAAATTCGTCGTCACAGGCGGAAAGGTATCAATATTAAATCTATCCACAACCGTATGGCGTAATAATCCCTACACACTAGTTGCGTCCCGCGGTCAAGCGGATCTGTAAAGGCGTAATGGTATATTGTTGCGCTTGTAATTCTTCTTGTAACCCCAATTTCGATCTTTTTATAATTATTAATTAATTAATGTAAGTGTTACGGAGCTTCACCAAAAGCTGCCCTGATGTCAGAAATAAACAGTTTTTAAAAATCCATATTGTGTTTGTTGGAATACAACAATATACTAGTTGCGTCCGGGTTGACCATTTTCTTACCTGCAGGCTAAGTACACACTTGTGTACGAATTGCGTCCCGATGGTACTAACTTGTTACTTATAATGAATAAGATTTTCTAAAACGTTTAGAAAAATGTATTTACAGCTACATATAATACATATTTGGTCATTTTCAAATTATATACAAAAATGTTCAGTTTGTGTTTGGCAAACATTTGCATGCAACTGTGTTAACAAATTCATATCTAGTAATTAGATTGCTATTTAATTTATATATTTCATTTTCTATAAATTTTTCTTTATCTATAGTAGCCTTTCTGTACACCTTTTTAGGGAATGATGCGCTTTTAATTTTTATATATGTCTATCTGAAAATTTTTAGTCCACAAAAAGATGCATTAAATTTGGAATGAAATGCTACACATGCGTTTGTAGTACGTTGCAAACTGCAACTGTTTTCAGCCCAGACATAAGGTGGAAAATGGAAATATTCAGCTATGTACCATTCAACGAAGTAATCTGCGAATTCCCGAACGGATGTCTGGCTGGGTTGAATGGTAGCAAAATCTTCGGCAAAACAATCACCTACCATAGGAGGACTTCATAGTGGAAGTCCAAACAAATTTTTTAAGTATTGGCCAATTTCTGAATGTGACTTATATTCTTTGCTTAAACCTAAAGCCTGGATTTTGCGCCACCTGAAGAAAAATAATAAAAATTAAAGTGACTATAAAATTAAATCTTAAGTTAACTTACCATGATTGCCCTAAATGAAAGCGACATCCTCTGATGTTTGATGTTGGCCAAATAATTCTAGCTGCAGTATGTATGGCGTTTTCAAAATCTGCGTACATAGTTTGCGGAGAAAAATTTGAATTTAATTTCTTGCATTCTTCCACAATCCCGAGAAATGCTTCAGTGTAAGATGATAGGCATTTGTTTGGTAACAAAAATAACCAAAGGAATGTAGTGGACATTTTGTAAACCGTGCGCACTGTAAACATTTGCGTAAAAAATTTTGTGCAATAACGAAATGTTCCATCAACGTAAATTGTTTTCAGCTGACTTAAAAATGTCATTTGTTTTACATGAAAACATTATACTTAACATTTTTTTCTTTGTTGTTTATTAATATTAAAAATGGCTCATTTTTATTAGTAAAAATATTAATGGAATCTAATGCATCATGTACGTCACAAATATTCGATGGCATTCGCGGTAAGATGTTCTTTCGGCTATTGTATATATTTTTTCTGATCAAATTTACATCTTCAGTGGTAAGGCTGTCAACATGTTGACTTTGTAATTGTCGATGTAAGAGTTTAGACGGTTTTTCGCAAATATCTTCTATTGCTTTCCTTTTGAGAGAATTACTTAACGTTTGCCTATTGAATTTTGGATCATTGTAATTAACTAATACTTTACAGATGTATTTAGTACCACATTTCTTAGAAGGCCATCGGGACGCAATTCGTATACAACCCTTACAGCGACCCGTATTAAAATTTGACCGCGGGACCCAACTCAATAATAGACAATGCAGCCCCCTGTAATTGAGGTAAGCTGTTGAGGATGCTAAGGCATGAATTATTATTATTAAAGATAATGAATTATTGAAAATTATTGTCAAGCTGTTCTACGCGCAAAAAGAAAGCGTTTTAAATAAAAAAGAATATTCTTTTGGCGCATTGGCGAAGGATGTATTTCACGTTGAAATTACTAAAGAAAATAAGATTTTTTATTGTTTCATTTTCAAATGACAGGTAATCGTTTTTTTAAATATTATTTTATTTTTTATTACAGTGCCATATTGTCATAATTTTTAGCTTTCAAGTGATATAAAATATGCTGTGGTTTAGTGGTAGACAGGTAGTACAACATATAAAATGTTTTAAAAGTAGTCTAATTCCAAAGCAACAGAATAATTACATTTTAAATGAAAAAAAAAAAAACAGTTTCCTTCGCCAATACGTGTAAATGTGCAAAATACGTTTCTTAATTGTTTTCAAAGCTAACTTTGATGGTTGTTACATTTCGACAATTGTTGCGAAGCAGTTTCACTTTAATGGATAAATTTAACAGATACCGCCATCTTTGAGAGAAATGTCAAAAGTTGACCTGCACTAAATGGCAAATTTTTAGAAGAAACAGAATATGAACAGAAATAATACATGTTGTATTTAAAAATTCAAAATTAACGTCACTTCCGGTTTGACCGGAAGTCCTATAGAAAAACTGAGTGCACCTGAAGAAGCCCACCAATCACTTATATATACGGTCCGAATTTCAGTTTTATTTTAACTAATAAATAAATGGCGGGCTGATACATGATCTCGTTGACACCCGGTACACATTTTTAAGAGTCTACGTTACAACAAAATGGAAAGTAATTTTGCATCTTTTTAAACTTACGCTGGATAGGTACGAGGAATACATACTAAAGAATATTGATCAGTTATCTATATAATATTCTTTTATAAATGTATATCTATATTCAATGTTACCATTGAAATCTTTTAATTTGTACTAACCAAACGAAAAAAGTTCTAAATAGAATTTTTAGGGAGATACGAGGGAGCGTTTTTATATTCGCGGAATGGGGGATAAGGGGTGGAAATAAAAAAACCAAATTATTTTTCTTTTTCAATATATTCACCTGCAAGACGGATACATTTTTCACATCTTTCAATTAATTTATTTATACCCTCATAACAAAATTATTTCTCTTTATCTGCAAAATACGCCGAAACTGCCTCCTTGACTTCATCATCGGCAGTAAATTTTTTACCCCGCAGCTCTTTTTTCATTTTCGGAAACAGATAATAATCACTCGGGGCCAGGTCGATTCACAATTTGGAAGCCCACCTTATGCAGGGCAGCTAACGCAACGCAAAAGCAGCACACCTTTCGTCAATTTTCCCCGTCTTTTCTCTTTAATGGCTTCTTTTAATCGCTCTAATATTGAAGCGTAATATTCTCCGGTCATAGAAACACCTTTATCTTTATAATCAATCAACAATATTCCTTCCGAGTCCCAAAATACCGTTGCCATGAGTTTCCCAGCTGATTGTGACACTTTAAATTTCTTGGGAGGTGCTGTACCCTTTTTATGCCACTGCATGGAGTCTTGTTTGGACTCAGGTTCATAATGATGAACCCAAGTTTTGTCTCCAGTAACAATTCGACTCAATACACCATCCTTGTCTTCATTAAAGAGGTCCAAAAATGCACGCGAACGCGATTTTTTCCATATTTCACTTTTCACTCCTGATTATGTTACTTGGTTGACGGGACCTCAAGGACTAACTGTCTAATAACAATGAAACTTCGTATTTATACTAATTATGAATCGCTGCATAGACCACGCCCCCAATGCGCCTAATCACCCCCTACAACCCGCTCATTCCGCGAATATAAAAACGCTCCCTCGTAGGTAGCCAGTGTTTTTTAAAAATTAATGTGATTCGGCAAATTGTATTGTACAACGGAATAATCAAATTTTAGAAGTTAAGAAGGTGAAGAAATACTAGTTAAAGACATATACATATAGCATTATTATTGATATGCAGATGCTTAAATAAAATATTTTATTTTTATGTGTACTTAATAATGAGTCGATAGCCGCAGTGGTTAGGCGGCTGACTATCGTTGTGGAGAAACGGTAGGAGCCGGATTTCAATTCTCCGGAGAGACGGTGACATTTTTTCGGAAAGTTGAAATCCGGATCGACTTACTATTCGCTGCTGGGAGCAAAGTAATTAACAGCGCGGCATTATAGAAGGCGGTATGATCCTGTTACAAAGCAATTTGAACACAATTTACACACACAAAACTACACCGCGAGAGTTGCATGATACCCATACAAGCGATAGAGCTTACGGAGTCACTGCAACTAAGCACCCACCACACATAAAAAAATTCTGATGATTCGCAGTGAATGATATAATTGACGATAGGTATTAGAAAATCTAATATAGTGTATTTTAAAATTGATTGTAGAATCCAAAAAACGCAATATTATACAGGATGTTCCATTTAAATTAAGAAAGTTGATGGCTACTTCCAGTTCTACCGGTAGTTTAGTTTCAAATTCAAATGATTACGAAGTCTGGAAACGTGATTAACGGTTTCAGTGGTACACCCAGTATACAAATTAAACGATGTTTGCAATTTGAGTAATACTGTACATACTACTTATTTCTGCTAATAAATGTATTGACTAATTGGGTGGGAGTTAAAATTGGTTGTCTTATTACGAAACCAAAAGGTACCAAAATGAACAAAATATACCGGGTGATTGATTGAGAGATAATAATAACGTTTGTTGCCATTTCCATGGCTTGCTATTAAGAAATTGTTATAATTTTCCAAAGCTTAATAATTCGAAAATTATCACAGATAGGTCTAGGGAATGCTAATACTGTTCGATGCAGAAACGTCAAGATTTCTTTTATCCATAACCTCAGTTTCCGAATTTTTACTCCAAAAATCGCGACGATACACAATATTCAGCATCATGACGTAA
This sequence comes from Holotrichia oblita, assembly GCA_023690525.1. Taxonomy (NCBI): domain Eukaryota; kingdom Metazoa; phylum Arthropoda; class Insecta; order Coleoptera; family Scarabaeidae; genus Holotrichia; species Holotrichia oblita. The sequence goes on from CM043017.1 coordinate 62,152,740, forward strand.
ATTTTAAAATGTTCGAAAAAGTAAAAAATCTCAAAAACACCTAGGTGTAGGAAATACTAGTAAAAATCACTTTAAAACAATGTTTAGATTTTGAAAATTGCAAAGAAAACCATGTTCCATTTGAAATTAAAAAGTTGATGTCAATGTCCGATACTACGAAATCTTTCTAATGGCCGGTCTCAATAAATCATCGTGTATATGTACCGAACAACTTTTGCTTCTAATATTTCTTTAACTCTTTAAATTAAATTATAATATATAGTAGTACTCAAGGAATGCTTATACAGTTAACACTTACAAGTCCTGATGTGGCATATTTTATATTTTTAACTCTTCGAGGTAGTATTTTGTGAGCATTCGAGATTTAAAAATACTTGCGGTAACGTGTTTAGTTACATCTTGTGTTGTGCTTCGTTAGATTATAATACTTATTTATGTTATAACAAGTATTATTGCTGCTTCGCAGTCGAAGATGTGAGTTTATGAATCGAAGCGAAAAGAAATTTTCAATTGTATCTAATAAACACCGAAAAGAAAAATTTCAAAAAATTAACTTCGGACAAGAATAAGAGAGCAACTTGAAATTGGTTGCAATTATCAATACGAGGTCGTTCATGGTATTATTTTAATTTCAATTTTTTTAGATTTTTATACAAATATCCTAAATTATTAAGCGAAGAAGAAGAAAATTATGATAACTAGAGTTTCCGTTTTTGGTAACCGGGAATTGTTGAAGTAGAAGTAGGAATACAGAGCAGCAGATTTACTTTCGTCTAATACCGCGTGTCGTACAATCTATAAAATACTCCAGACTACTAAAAAAGGCAGCTTTCATAATAACAAAGTTTGTTCAGGGTTAATTTGCCTGTTTTCATGTTTTCTTTTTCATTGAACAGAATATATTAAAATGTCACCTTAGCATGAGTTTATAGTAACTGGCAGATTTCATAGAATATGATCGGAACACAAATTTGATCAAGAGCGCAATTTGTATTGCTGTAAGCTTACGTCCTTCTGATAAAAATAACAATATTGTAATATTTTTTTCAGTAATACACATCAATTGCGTATTTTTTAGGAATAGAATCCGATACTGAAATAGGTGATAATACTAATGCAGAAGTACAATCAGATAATATACAACAAACATCAATAAACAAGAGAAAAGTTCGGGACGATACCAAGCAAAAAATCTATCCGTGTGAAGAATGCACAGAGTGTTTTACTACAGCAACGGATTTAAAGGTATGGTTTTCAAATGTTATGTTCTAACTACTGTATAGATTACTACCTTTATGCAATACATTATTTATATTCAACGCTATTCTTGGAAGTTAATATGGCCGACCAATAATATTCTATATAAAATTTCATCAATCTATTCGTACATGTTTGAAGATTACAAGTACAGATATTTAAACGATTTTCAGCTATAACACACACAGTATGCAATGGTTTTTTTTTTTGTGAAGGTCCTTTTGCTTAATTGTGATCTTTACAGTTGCTTTTTTGTCTGTGATGAATACAGTTGCAGCGGTTCTCTAATCTGTATTACATGTTAGACTACTGCTACAGCTCTTACTCTGTCTTTTACCAAGTATAATGTGTTTTGATTTCTTCGTTACAACATCCTCTTGCTGTAAATAATGTTGCTCTGTTAATTATATTCCCCAAAACAATAATAATAATCGATAGAAAATATCGCCTTTTTGAGACATGCCACAATCGCCTGTGGGTAGGTTACAATTCCGGACTCAGCTGTCGTTATGGGTAAACATGGCATATGCTTACCACGTGCAATGCAGGAGATATTTCGAGCGTTATAGGGTTTGACGTTGACCAGCGTACGGCTGAAGAATATCAACCTTGAATTGCAAATTGGTATGCCTTCATGTCGTATGTAAATATGCCACAATCGGTGAGCTCATTTAATTGTCCAATGGGGAATACAGTGTGTAAATTTAGTCTTGTAATTTAAATTAAATGCAAAATTGCATGTGTAAGCCGCTGGTATGTGTAGCGAATTGGCCAAGTTTAGTTACGAGTATACGTTTCAATGTAATAACCATTAAGAGCAATAGAAAATAAAAGCACGTGTAGTGTTTTAATGATGAGAAAATTTTAGCAGTGATCGGTACCTACTAAAAAGAATAAATGGGTACAATGTAATGTAGTATACGATGAGGTGGTTTCTAGTCCTTTTGCTTAAGTTGCTTTGATAAGACGTTATTTCTTCGTCATTCTATAGTTTTACCTAGGCGATTTACACAAAAAACGTTGATATTCGATTTTGGATATTACATAGGTACAACTTCATCGGAATCACAGTTTATGTAAAAAAATACGTTCTGATATAATAATATTACATACAGGCATTAGTGCGTCAAAGCTCAATATATCCATTAATATTAAAGATATCACAAAACGTTATGTACAAAAATCTTAAGACAGTCTTAAGTTGCCAGGATGAACCAAACATACATTTTCTTAAATGGGACACACTATATATTATTTCAAATTTAGATTAAGCATATCTTCCTCATTCCTTCGATATCCGGTTTCATGAGTTATACCGAGTATTTCAGAAGTTATGGTCAATTTTCTGCGAAAATCATTGCGTGTTCAACGTCCTGTGTATTCCACACGAAACAACTTGAATTTTTTTTGAACTGAAATGACTTCTATATTGTTACAGTTTTATAGCAAAGTGATATTTTGCCAATATTGCGAAAACTGTGTACAGGGCGATTCAAAACACAAATGCATTATTTTCTCATTTTACTTAAATGGAACACCCTGTATTTTACATTAAGAAAAGGAAGGACACTGTATGCACTTTCATTTTTATTAACCACTCCCTATACCTAAAATCGTTAATTTCTGAGATATTTCATATTTTCTTAATGAAAGGTGAGTTTTTTCAAAATAATAGCAAGACGTCAAATTAGACATGAAAACATGACAGTAAAAAGCTATTAAATCGTAAATTGAGATAAACTTATTAAATACAACACGACTTATCAGGTAAGTCATCATATAACCCTTATAAATTTCAACTTTAGTACGAATGTATGAACATGACGCCGATCGGAGATGACAATTTCTGAGAATATAATAAACAAACCCTTTTATCGAATAAGATCAGATTTTCGAAATTCCAAATATTGAAATCAAGTGCTTATTGGATGGTTGAGCTATACACTCAACAAACCCAGAAAGTAAATATGTGGACTGGAATAGTCGGCAATAAAATTATAGGACAATTTTCTTCGAAAAACGGGAGAAAGATATTTAGAGTTTTGCAAAATGACCTATTTCTACGTTAGAGATTTCTTGAACAATTATCTTCTTATAAGGTGAATTGACAGACGAGAACCAATAAAATGGCGAGCGAGGTCGTTACATCTTACACCCCTTCATTTCTTTTTATTAAGTTATTTAAAGTCTATGGTATACGTCAATAAACTGCAAAATTTATCTGAACCGTAGAATGATATTAGAGATGAAATACGTAGAAGTAGTCTGGAAACGATTCAAAATCAACAGGAAGAATTTCTTAAGAGGATTGCATATTGTCAAGAGGTCGATGGATGGCACTTCGAGCACTTAATTTAATAGTCTTATTTGCTTGACAACATATTTTCTTTTTAATTTTTATTAATAAAATTTTCATTTTCTATTCAATTGTAATTTTTCAAAATTTTTCTAATCACATGGTATAGGAATGCTATACCAGTTTGAGAAAAAATCTCTCAAAATCAAGAAAAAAAATGGGAGTAAAAAAACGAAAGATAATGTCAATATTAAAAAGGAAATGATAATCGAAAATTGACGATCACGCAAAAATGTGTATTTCTATAAATTAAAATCGACCTGTTCGAGGATTTTTCCTAGGAAAATTTTATTTTGTTTTTACTGAATTTATTCCATACTTTAGGTGCACTCTGTACGTAGTGTATTTAGTCAAACATAAAATTTTATGAATCTCTTGGTATATTTAATGCAGTATTTATTTGTAACTGAACAAAACCAAAATGAAAAAAGAAAATGTCCTCGTATACATACATAGATGTGACAGTTAGTTAAATCTCGAAATGTGGTAATATGAGAATGTAAACATTCGGAATAGAAACTAAGAAAGTGTATGCACCCTATACGTGCTGTGTGTAAAGGAGTATATTTATACAGGTTAACATTGATTGATAATAGGATAAGATTTTTAAACTCATGGGACTAAAACGGTTTGTTTACCAAGAGGATGGCGTTGGAAGCCAAAATCATCCAGAAACACTCGACTTATTTGCCAGAACCTCTTCCCGTTGGCGTTCTTTGAGGACGTATGGCATTATAACCACAGCTATCATAATAAGTTGAATTTGAAAACTATAACGGTTAGAATATTGATGTCCTGGAGTTTTTTTTTCTCTTGATCTTGCAAATTGTTTGATGTTTTACTGCTTTAATCCTTAGTAGATGAATGACAATCTTGTATGCAAGTTGATGCGTGCACAAGGATGAATTCTAGTCTGTGGGCATCCTAAGGTATAAAAACAATTCTTAGGACTAGTTTTGTAGAGAAATAAATTTTCTACAAAAAAATTGGAATAATACAGTAGGTAAACTGTGTGCCTATCAGCGCAGTCACTCGTCGTGGACACACTGTATAACCTGTATTTTGACAGCTAAAACCTGTCAAACTGTCATAATTATGACAATTTACTGGTTTTACACAGGTTTTAGCTGTCAAAATACAGCTTATACAGCGTGTCTACGACGAGTGACTGCGCTGATAGGCACAGAGTTTACCTACTTAATACTATTTCAACTGTTACAGTTTTCGAGTCCTACCAATTAAAAACCTGTTACGCATAGTAGTTTGCCTACTCTCACGGAGACTTCTAAACCAACCTCAGCCGTCGCTGTGTTTATTTCGGCATTTTAGTTATTACTGTGGGTCCGTTAACCTGGCCGCCACATTTTCGAATTTTGAAAATTTGATTATGCCATCGTTTTTTGCCCGTTTTGTGTTGATTTGTGGTGTTGAAACCTCATTTGTGCTGCTGCTGTTTAGGAGATGTAGAATTTTTCAAAACAGCTAAACGTAAACTTTGCAGCCAGAGTTCCGCATTTTAGAATTTGATCGTTCCATCGTTTTGTACCCGTTTTAGTTGGCGTTATTTTCATGTTTTAAAATTAATCGAGTAAGAATGCACAAGTTAAACTTTTAGTGTAGAGCTAAAGAAATACTCAATTGTTATAGCAATATGTATATACGCAATGGAGCAAATAAAACTGAATAGATCATATTTCTGTTTAATACTCGATTTACATTAATAGCAAAAATCCCGTCAACTAACTATTAGTTACAATAATAGTTTATCTTGACATGATTATAACTAGGCTGCGGAATCGAGCGAGCCAGGACTTATCGCCTATGGGCGCACTATTGAAATGTTGTATTTTTAAAGAGCTTTAAAGAAGTAGATTCAATGAACTGGTAAAACTATTACAAAAATTACGAAGTATGTAATTAACAGTTAAAACAATGAAACAAGGAAACTAACGTAAGGTATAAATGAACATTTTATTTCTTTTATAAATATAATAAATTTTAAACACTCCTCACACCGTTATCTACGCCCGTGTATAAAGAATTTTACCTGATAAATTCCTTATTTTGTTGCCATTTTTTGTTCTGATTCTCGTGCTCTTGTCGAGTGTAAACAAATGTTGCAGTTCGCCCTATGAATTAGTGCTATTCAGATATAATGTAAACAACACACAGTTGTTTACATTATTTCTTTGCTCGGTTGTAGCTCCGTGGTAGTTTACCTCGCTCGATTCCACGCCCTAATTGACTATTTGAAACTAAGACAATAGAGCGACACTATTTGCAACAAGAACAAACATTAAAACAGAAGTATTCTGTTTCATTTGCTCCTATTGAGTGTATAGTAATTATTATCTTTCAATTCCTGAAGTGTTTGCACTTGGAAGTCAATGAAACAGCACATTAATTAAATACCAATTTATTCCAGAACATATAAAATTATGTTTTCGTTATTAAGACTTCAGTGGAAGAAATTGACATTTAATATGTGTCAAACTACTAATAAGCTAATAATATAAATGGCCATGCTTATCAACAAAAATATCTAAGAAACAAAGAAATCATTTATACCCAACAAGGGTAACGAGGTACGGTATTAGGGAAACGGATGTACCTAGAAATTTGAAACAAAAAAATTATCGAGTAAATCGGCTATCGGTAAATTATTTTCGAGTTTCTGAAATGCCCTCCAGGGGGCGTAATTGCCATCCTGAATTTTAAACCCTGTTTTGTGCAAAATTTTCTTATATTAATGATAATCATAGTGAATACTATTTTAAAGCTGAGACAAATTAATTTTTTTTTTGTTAAATGCTTTTTGCTCTATCTCTGAAAAGAAAGTGGTGGGGAGCGCTAGAATATTTTCGGAAATAAATGTCGATAACTCTAAAAAGGCTTAACGTATCTTAATAAACTTGGAGTCGTCAAAAAGGGAGTTTCCTAGACTATCAATTGAAGAGTGAGGTGATTATGTTTGCTTACCTTGCCGCTAGATGGCATTTTTTGACATAATCGCAAAAAAATAACTTACTGCAAAAAAATTAAATGCAATGATATCACTTTTTTTACGTCATTACATAGTCAATCAAGAGCCTAACAAACCAGTGAGAACCGCATCTCAATATCTTTATCCTAACCTAAGATATGAATAAAGAAATTTATACTAAAAAAAAAATTACATTTTGGGAAGCATTTCCACTTTCAGGTTTGTTATAATGTCTAATTATTTTTCCTAATTTACCAAATAAAATGCTAATTTATTATTTGGGATGCCAAACGATATTTTAAATCGAAATAAAATTTTGTTATTTATCTTTGTTAATTTTTTTTACAATACCTTCGAAAGCCAACAGGCCAAAACAATTATAAAATAATAAGTGTGGGAACAGTAAGGGAACTAACTTATCTTTTATTCTACCCCAAAGGTAAAAGTCAAGGACAGTAAGGTCTGGAGATCTGGCAGGCCATGGAAACAAACTGCCCCTTCCTATCCAACGGTTTGGATAAACTTGGTCTAAAAAATTCCTGACTTGTTGAGAAAAGTGTGCAGGGCATCCGTCGTGTTGCAGCCACATATCTCTTCTCGTGTGTAAAGGCACGTTTTCTAATAAAATTGGCAAGTGATTTCTTAAAAAGTCCAAATAAGCTTCGCCATTAACATTATTATTAAAAAAAAATGGTCCTATAATTCGATCGCCTAAGATACCCCACCAGACGTGCACGCTCCAACGATTTTGATAGTTTACCTCACGCATCCAATGTGGATTTACTGGCGACCAATAATGCATATTATGCAAATTGATTCCTCCATTGCTTGAAAGAGCAGCAGAGGCGAAAATCGCATGCGACTCGCGTTACATAGGGTTCGCACGCGATTTTCGCCTCTATTTCGTAAAGTAAAAAATTCATAACTTTGGAACCGCTGTAGATAATCAAACCAAATTTGGAATGTTGGATGAACAAATCATACTCTTTCTTTTAGTGACACAAATTTAATTCAACTTTCACCAGAAAGGAGGGGTGAATTTTTCCATGTGTACTTCAATGCTTGTAACTTTGTTCATAATTAACTTTTTAGAGAAATATTCCACATTTAAGCTGTTCTGGTCGTTAATGATCGATTTGTTGTGAAAGAAATCGTTTTTCAGCTTCCATTTGTAAAAAAAGCGATAATATACTGTGTCCCTATTTTATTGACCACAACTGCAAATCGGAAAATAAATATTCTGTACTTATATAGTTAGTTAAGTGTTATTCGTGTTATTTGTTTTTATTAGTATTAAGTGTTTATTTAATCAATATATCGTTTTAAACCGAATATCGTTTGCTTTGAACCCGATAACATCACAATTGGTGTCAGGTGTGTGATTTGACGATATTTGTGGACGTTACAATTGTAAAAATGACTACGAAAGGGAACAAATTAAAGGACCTAAAAGTGGTGGATCTCAAACGGGAAGTTGAAGCGAGAGACCAAGATACCAGCGGAAAGATGTATGAACTGCAAGAGCGGCTGTCGAAAGTAATGAGAGAAAATGATGAGGATCCAGATACTTACGAATTCGAGGTGGATGGTAGCATGAATGAATTAAAGAGAGTATTAGAACAAAGGTTGACGGAAAATTCCAGAAGCTTGAAAGAAGATGTCGGAAGCTTGAAAAAGCAAATGGCAGAAAATTCTAGAAGTCTGAAGGAAGGACTAATAGAAAATTCTACAAACCTCGAACAAAAGCTAGTAGAAAATTCTGAATTAACAAAAACACTCGAAAAAAAGCTAATAGAAAATTCTATAAACCTCGCACAAAAGCTAGTAGAAAATTCCAGAAGTCTGAAGGAAGAACTAATAGAAAATTCTACGAACCTCGAACAAAAGCTGGTGGAAGACTCTATAAGCCTAGAACAAAATATAATGGAAACTTCTAGCAACATGGAGGGCCGACTTATGCAAGCGATAGACGAAAAGTTATTAGAGAATTCCACGAATTTGAGGGAAGAAATTATAGAGACTTCGAGAAGCTTGGAAGAACGCGCAAAAGAATTGGAGCAGCGTTTACGCGATGTGGAAACAAGATTGAACCAAACGATTGTGACGGAGATTGACAGCATGGATCAGGCGGAGGCTCTGGATTCCGAACATGCTTTTATAAATGAGAATAGACCAAGCGAGGTGATGGTAGTTTCTTGCATCATAAACCAAGGAAGATCACAAATTCAAGCGGATGAACCAATTGGATCATATCAGATCAACCGGAAAGCACTAATTAAACCTCCAACTTTTGATGGCTAAACGTCATGGGTGACTTACATGACACAATTTGAAGCCGCTGCAAAATCAAATGGATGGACAGCTCCGGAGAAAGCCACCGCCCTGATTGTTGCCTTAAGAGGAGATGCTAGCGACGTCTTACAAACAATACCTCCTCAGGAACAAATAGACTATTCCCGATCAAAAGAATGGAAATGAGATATGGGCGTGCGCATCTAGAACAAGTGTACCATACGCAACTGAGGCATCGTCTGCAGAAGAAGGGAGAAAACCTACAAGAATTAGGTGTCATGAAGCCTCAAAGACTGTAGGTAAGATTGCCACCTTGCACTATCAATCCAATAGCCTCTATGTGGATATCAATTTCGGAGGAAAAACATACGCATGTTTGTTGGACACTGGGTCGACAAAAACTATTGTATGACCAGATTTGATCCAAAGAACAAACCAATTGCTTCCTAGTAAGTGGACACTCAGAACAGCAACAGGGGAAGCAGCTGCTGTAAAGGGAGAAGCCGATATATGTTTTGCTATTGGACCAACACCGATCCAACAACGCGTCTTGGTGGCTGACATCGAAGAGGAAATCATTCTGGGGATGGATGTCATGAAGACCTATGGATTCCAATTGAACTTGAAGGAAGGCGTCTTGAAAGTAAACAATCAAGAGCTGCTCCTCCGTCCTCGTACCAGTGGAAGGATACGAGTTGTGGTAGCAGAGAATACCGTGTTACGTGGAAGAATGGAAACAGTTCTGGAAGCCCACATGGAAGGAGATTTCGTCGAGGGAGGCGTTGCGATGCCGGAGCCAATGATTAACGATGAAGACCTAGGCCGGGGGATAGTAGTTGGGAAATCCTTAATGAAATCCAAGAAGACAGTACCTGTGCGAATAATGAACGTCAATAATTATTTCGCCACATTAAGGAAATGTACTGTTCTCGGATGGTGTTCCCCAGTCTTTGCCATTGTTCATCGCGTGGATGCAAGATCAGACGCAGGTATCAAGATCCTAGGTAAACTGAACGACGTAATCAATGCCGCATGTAAAGGGCTGAACCAAAGAGAACGGCGGAAAATTAAAGATTTGGTGTGCCGATATCAAGACGTTTTTGAAATAGACAACGACAATAAAGGCAGAACCAGCATCGTAACACACAAAATAAAAATCGGCGACGCATCACCAACACGAGAGGAGGCCGAACACATTGTGCGTGATATGGAGAATGAAGGAATAATTGAACCTTCGAGCTGTCCATGGGCATCACCAGTGGTGCTAGTGGGGAAGAAGGATGGATCTACCAGATTTTGTGTGGATTATCGGCGACTAAATAATGTAACCAAGAAAGATAGCTATCCATTACCACGAATAGACGATACACTGGATACATTGGCTGGTGCCAAATGGTTCTTCACTCTTGATTTGAAAAGTGGTTATTGGCAAGTTGGTATGAAACCAAGTGATAGAGAGAAGACTGCATTCACGATGGGTTCTGGTCTGTGACAATTTGCCGTTATGCCGTTTGGATTATGCAACGCCCCTGCCAATTTTGAGCGACTCATGGACACAGTGCTGAAGAGACTGTCATGGGATACCTGCTTGGTGTATCTGGATGATGTGATTGTAGTTGGAAAGACGTTCCAAGATCACATAAAGAATTTGGAGCAGGTATTTCGGAGGTTGCGAGACGCTAACCTGAAATTGAGTCCCAAGAAGTGTCACCTTTTCCGCAACAAAGTGAATTATCTTGGTCATGTGGTATCGGAAAGAGGAATTGCAGTCGACTCAGCGAAAGTGGAAGCAGTGGAGAAATGGCCTATACCCAAGGACAAACATGAGTTGAGAAGCTTTATAGGACTATCACTTACTATCATCGATACGTTCCGGGATTTGCCAATATTGCAAAACCGTTAACTCGACTAACGAAAAATAGACCATTTAGTTGGACTCCCGAATGCCAATCATCTTTCGACCTTTTGAAGGAAACTCTGGTAAACGCACCCGTTTTGTGCTACCCTTTGCCGAAGGAAAAATTTATCCTGGACACGGATGCCAGTAATGTTGGCATAGGAGGAGTACTATCCCAGGTACAGGATGAACAGGAAAAGGTTATTGGGTACTTTAGCAAGACCCCATCAAAACCAGAACGGAACTATTGTGTGACACGTCGTGAATTATTGGCAGTGGTCAAGTCAATCGAGCACTTCTATAAATACTTGTATGGCAGGAAATTTGCCATCCGAACTGACCATGCTGCGTTGAAATGGCTCTTGAACTTCAAGAATCCTGAGGGCCAGATAGCCAGATGGATTGAAAGGCTGCAGGAATATGACTTCGACATTGAACACAGAGCTGGATTGAAACATCGAAACGCTGATGCACTTTCAAGAAGATCATGCCCAGAAAACTGCAAGCATTGCAACAAGGTAGAGGATAAAGCGGCCAACACACTTAGAACTACCGTTGTTAACGACCAGTGGCAACCTGACAACCTGCGAGCGGTCCAGGAAGCAGATCGAAACCGGGAACTCTGCTGGAATGGAAGCAGAATGGGCAAAAACCGTCCTGGCAAGAAGTGGCTCCTTGTTCACAATAATTGAAGTCGTATTGGGCGCAATGGGATTCCTTGATAATAGAAGACGGACTCCTTAAACGAATATTGGAAACTGCGGATGGAACACAGCGAAGGATGCAAATGGTAATCCCTAAGGAGAAGATACCAGACGTATTGCGACAGCTCCATTATGGCTCTTCCGGGGGTCATTTCGGCGTGCACAAAACACTGGAAAAGGTACGCCAGAGATTCTATTGGGTAAACGACGCCCGAGATGTAAAGGAATGGTGCCGAAAGTGTGTCACCTGTGCCGCCAACAATGGGCCCCAGAAGCGCCGACGCGCCCCAATGCGTCAATACAATGTGGGAAGTCCGTTCGAAAAAATCGCCATCGATGTCGCAGGGCCTTTCCCAGAAACTGAGCTTGGGAATAAGTACATAGTAGTGGTAATGGACTACTTTACGAAGTGGGTTGAGGCCTATGCTCTACCAAATCAAGAAGCTGCTACCATCGCAGACGTTGTGGTGAAGGAGTTCGTGAGTCGCTTCGGGGCCCCTTTAGAACTACATTCGGATCAAGGGCGCAACTTTGAGTCAGGACTCATCCAGAATCTATGCGAACTTCTGGGGATACGGACAACAAGAACCACCCCGTTACATCCACAATCCGACGGAATAGTGGAACGAATGAATAAAACGATGATCAAGCATTTGTCGAAAGTGGTCTCCGAACACCAAAGAGACTGGGGTGAACACCTACCCTTATTCCTCATGGCGTATCGAGCGTCTGTCCATGAATCGACTAGTCAGTCCCCGGCCAATGTACTGTTTGGAAGAGAACTAAGGCTACCATGTGACTTAAAGTTTGATGTACACCAGGCGAAGATTACGTTAGTAAACTTCGGCGGAGGCTGGACGATATTCACGAACAGGTACGCCGCAATATCCAAGATGCCAGCGACCGAATGAAAGAAAGCTACGACATTAACGCAGATAGAGGCGGCTACCAGATAGGAGATTTTGTATGGCTATATATCCCACAACGCCGACGCGGCATATCTCCAAAGCTACAGAAGAACTGGGAGGAACCATACCAAGTCATAAAGCGCATAAACGATGTAATTTACCGCATTTAACGAATCCCACAAAGTAAACCGAGAGTAGTGCACAGTAATAGGCTGGCCTCGTATTCCGATGCTAATGGCGAAGAAGAAGTATGCCAGATGGTTCCTCATCTCCCGGAACCGACCTATGCAGACTTCATGGAGGAATATTCTGGTTCAAGAAAGGCTCGATTCGGGGTCACTATCGAGAAACAACAGGACCTATTCACGGCACCAGCGGATTATGCACTAGCCCACTGTGTGGCCCAAGATTTGCGGATGTCCAGAGGAATTGCAGAAGAGTTCAGACGGAGATATGGCAAAATAAATGAGCTACGTGAGCAGAAACCCGTCATCGGGAAGGCTCTGCATATGACCATGACCGAAGCGTCTTTTATCTGGTGACCAAAGAACTATCCAGCCAGATGCCAACCTATAAGGAACGAGACCTCTTGAAACTGGCGATAGCAAAATTGGGGTGTGGCCTGGATCGCCTGAATTGGAGAGTTGTAAGAAGCATGGTGGAAGTCGTGTTCTAACATACTGGCGTGGAGATTATGGTCTGTAGCTACCAGCCTGAGCTCCGTAAACCAACCAAGACGGTGGATTGTTTTTTCTATGCCACCTCCGCGTGTAACCGAGGGTCCGCCTGCCGATTTCGCCATCGACCTTTGGAGACGGAGACTGGATGTTTCGGGACGAAACAAACCTAAAGAGGGGGCAGTGTGATGAGTCAGCGCCACGCGTGATTATGATGTCACACATCCTGACCGGCGACCGATGAGTAATCCTCCCGAACTTGTCCAGATCGATATAGAATGATCGGAGAAACAATCATCGAGGCATATATAAATGGGCCATCGAGGAGAAGAAGGCAGTCCTGACTGAAGAAGGTGCGCGTCGTGAAGACGTAAATAAATTGTTATAAATTGGAAAATAAATATTCTATACTTATATAATTAGTTAAGTGTTATTCGTGTTATTTGTTTTTATTAGTATAAAGTGTTTATTTAATCAATATATCGTTTTAAACCGAATATCGTTTGCTCTGAACCCGATAACATCACAATATCATTTTTAGTAGGCTGGATAGGCAAATCGCGAGAATTGAAATTTTGTTTAAGTTCTAAAATCTCACGCAATAATTCGTCTGGCTCAATTATTGAAGGATGTTTACTAAATGTAAGAGTTGTGATCAAAGTGTCTAAAACGTTATTTATTGTCTCCATTAAAAATATCAATTGATTGTAAATAGCTTATATGTGAATTCTCAAATCGGCTTTAATTAAATGATATCTTGTATCTTTGATTTCTTGTTCTACTTCTTTTATTCTATTTTGCAGCAGTACTTGATTATCTTGTATTGTTTTAACTGTTTTATTAAAAGTATCAATGGTATTTAACATTAACGTTATTTGGAACACTTTAACCCACTAACAAACAAGTTTTAACTAAAACACCAAAGCGTTTCAACAGCAATGATGTCATTATCAAGGCGATAATAAAACTAAATTAAAATAAAATCTACAAAAACAGGTAACCTAAATGTTATGCACGGTCAATCCGATACGCATCATTAATTTCCGATTAACGAAAACAATGACGAATGCGGTATAGGTCCATTGTCACAGTTCATTACACATGACTTATTTTTATATATTTCTAAACTTTCGAAAACATTTAGAAACTTACAATTGTTTATTTGTCTAATTAATTTAACATTCGTCTGATAGGATGTTGTGATCTGTTTCAAAAATGTGTTATGCAACGCTCGATTTCTCAATTCTATTAAATCTAAGATTAGCCATATGCTCTTTGAATCTAGTTGAGACTGCTCTCCTGGTTTGCCCAATATATTTTTGATTACAATCTTTACAATTGATTTCGTAAATACCTGACTTTTCTAGAGGTTGTATTTTATTTTTAGGGTTACCGATGAGACTTCGTAAACTAGTCCCAGAACTGCAAACTATTCTGAGATCTAGCTCTTTGAAGATTTTACTCAACCTTTAGTGATAAAGGGAGCGTAAGGGAGGGTCACAACGGGTGAAGCTTTAACATCCTTTCGAAAAGTCGTAGATTCTTTCACAGTTTTCTTATAATTAAACTTCCTAATTAACTTATAGATATGCTGAGGCTGGAAACCATTACACTTGGCCGCATCTTTTATAATTTTAAGCTCTTTCTCATACCTCGCCTTGTTCAAGGGAAAAGTGAGAAGTCTGTGGACCAAAAAATTCAGGCTTGCCATTTTGTGTTGAACACAATGATGGGAATCTGAAGGAATGTAGCGAAGTGTACTGGTTTCCTTTCTATACACGTCAAACTCTAATCTATTGTTATTTCAAATTACTAAAGTATCTAGAAAGGGTAGCTGACCGTTTTCTTCTCTTTCACAAGTGAACTTTATGGTTTAGAACCGATTATTTAATCGATTGAGAAAATCGTCAATATTACATTTTTTAGTGTCAAATATAGCGAAAATATCATCCACATACCTCAACCAAACCCTAGGAAAGTATTCGCTCTCAGATTCTAAGTGCTTTTCAAAACGGCTCATGAAAAGGTTAGCCAAAAAGGGCGACAAGGAGTTACCCATTGCCGTTCCTTCCAGCTGTTCATAAAAACTCCCGTTGAATTGAAAAATGTTCTGTTTCATACAGATGTCAGTTAAGCGAATATATTCCTGGACACATTGTTGACTCAAACTATTTTGAAGCAACAAGTCTTCGAGGTATGTATGTCAAGGTGTCTGGAATCGGTACACTAGGAAAGAGAGAACTAACATAAAATGAAATCAATATTTCACCTTCCAGCAACTGAATATTTTGAATTTCTTTAATAAATCCTAGCGAATTTTTTACTGCAAAACTAGGTTGCTGTATTGGCAAATTATTAAATTCATTGGTCAGCCATTTGGAAAGCTTATAAGTCGGTGCGTCAATTGTCGAAACAATTGGCCTTATCGACTTGCCAGGTTTGTGAATTTTAGGTAAACAATATAATTTAGGGATAACAGGATTGGAAACATGTAGCTTACGTCTAACATCGGCAGTAACAAGGTTGTTACAAGTTTTAAACACATTGTTGACGTCTCTAATCATTTCCGCTAAAGGATTTTTTGAAATTGACTTATAAGGACCACTACTCAACAGGTCATTAACCCGATCATAGTAGTCCTCTTTATCTAAAATAATAACCTTGTTCCCTTTGTCAGCTTTCAAATAAAAACAATCTTTTTCCCGCAAAGTTTTAATGATTTTAATGTTTTCGGATTTCTGAGGCGATTTATAGGTTTTCAAATTTTTTGAAATAGTATGTTTGCAGGCTTCCCTAACGAACTGTTTTGTGGGCTCAGGAAACCGCTGGATAGAGGATTCTATCCCGGCAATAACCCACTCAACATTCGATTCACGAGTCTGCAAACCAAATTTCAATCCTTTATTCAAAAGATTAAGTTCCCGTTCACTAAAAGTTTGCGTAGAATGATTTTCTACTATGTTAATGGTATTCATCGGAACATGATGTTTATTTTTTAAAAAACAACCTAACTTTCTTAATTTCCTATCATGAGAGAATTTCTTATTCTGAACTTTCCTATCGATTGAAATAAACATGTTCCGTTGAAAATCACACCATAGTTGATATTCAACATCATTAAGATCTAATGTTAAAAATTTCCAAAGTTGGTAAGCTTGAATCTCAAGTTTACTGCGTTTGGCAAAAAGATATTCGATTTCTGAACGCAACCATTTTTCTTTCGCGTAACGAATGACTTTATCACTACTTTTGCAATTATTCGAAACAGTAACATTAATAAAGTTTGGAAAAACAGAAAAACGTTTACAAGTTTTCAGAAATCTAATATCTTCGCTAATAAACCTTTAGTGATAAAGGGAGCGTAAGGGAGGGTCACAACGGGTGAAGGTGTTTTAGTTAAAACTTGTTTGGTGTTCAGTGGGTTAAAGTGTTTAGTGTTCTACTTCTGCACCAAGAGATCCAGTGAAGAACTTATTGCTTTTATTATATTACCTGCTATGTTAATTGCACCTCTTTTGGATCTATTTTTGGGTAGTAACTGTTTAACTTTCTTATTTAATAGTAATAAACTGTAATTTAAAATCTTAATGTAATTTTCTATTTCTAAACTAGGTATATCATCTACGTGCGCTGTTGTATCTTTAGTTAACTCTATTCAATTAGCGCATCTAAATTCTAGATTCGTAGCTTCTATTACCAGATTGTCAAGTTTATAGGTATTTATGAATTTCCAATAAGTTACAGTGTTCCATGATGTTCCCAATTTAAGTGGTAAGAATCCGGTTGTTTGCTGGAATCGCGGCATTTCGACGCCCCGGCTGATCCTGTGATCCCGGCGCCAAATCTGTAACAACGCCGTACTTAATATTTCGTATGTACGTGCACTTTACGTTCTCGCTTATTCTTATCAATAACTATCACTGTACCATTTTCGAATATCTTTTTAACTTCATAAGGTCCAGAAAATCTAGAATTTATTTTACTTTTATACCCTACCGGTTGTTTGACATATACTTGCTGTCCTACTTTAGTGGTTGAGTTTTTAATTTTGTGTTACGCTTTTCAATTATTTTAATTTTGTTTTCTTGAACTCTGTCTCCTAATTTACTATATAATAATTTTAATCTATTTAAATGGCGTTTTAGATAATTATTGTAAAATGTTCGATCATAGCAAATGTCAAATGGATCATGCGTTTTTGTATGTCCAAATGTTAATTCTAGTGGTGTTAACGCCGTGGTTGTATGTATGGTATTGTACGCGATTATTGATAGTTTCATGAATTTAATTATATCTTCATTGGGTTCTTTTTCTCGTAATATGCGAATATGTTGCGCTAATGTTGAATGCACGCGTTCTACATTACTATTAGAATTGGGATTATATGGGGTTGTTATGTGTGTACTTACTTTATGCTTCTCAAGTAATTCTCTTACTAATTCGTTCGTAAATTCAGTACCTCCATCCATAACTATCTCTGCAGGTACTCCATAGCTTGAAAAGTATATTATTATAGCTTCAGCCAATTCTACAGCATTTTTACTTCGAATGGGTATTGCTTGTACGAATTTCGTAAATGCATACACACAGGTAAGGTATATTTGTTCCCCTACGACAAAAGTGTCCATATGTATTTTCTGAAATGGTTGATCGACTTTTTCCGTGATATTAAGTTCTGATGGTGGTGCTTGTCGGTCGTACTTATTCCTATTACATCGCTCGCATTTCTTTATGTACGTTGTTACCATATTTTTCATATTAACCCAATAATATCTTCGTTGTAGCTGTTTTACAGTTTCATTTACTCCCCTGTGGTTAATTTTTACCGTCATGATAGTTTTTGTTATTTTCCTTGGGCACTTGTACCTCGTAAATCTTTTTACCTTGATTTTGATTAAAGGAAACATTGATTTTATTTAAATATGTATTTTTAAAATGATATTGTGGGTTTTTATTATCTGTCGTTTCGTCCATTGATGGAATTGATTGCGAGAGTTCTTGATTTTCATTTGAATGTGCCGTTTCCATCAATTCTTCATATTCTGCTTCCGATGCGGTATCTGTATCTTCGTTAGGAACAATTATTTCATTTATTAGTTGCTGTGGAACTTCGGAGATATTTTCTGCGTCTAAAAAGTCTTGTATATCTTGCAATAGGTTTCCTGTATCATCTCCTGCGTTATTCGTTACTGATTCATTTTCTAATGCATTTAATTTTATTCTTAATAGTGCATCCGCATTGGTGTTGTATTTTCCTTTTTTATACGATAGTAGTATCAGTTTGGAAATTCAGAACATCTTTATATAAACTAAACTGTTTGGAATAATTATTTTCATTAAAGAGATACACCCGATATTATGTTTGATAGTTGCAACATGTGAAGCCAAATCACACAATTTACATTTCCTGTTACAATATGATTTCCGTTGGTATATTCTGTCACGTATTATTTGTTTTGTAATATAACTAACTCTAATATAACTATTTTTACAATCCAAACACAAATGTTTGTAAACTACATTGCTTTGTAAACTTGTAGAGGTACGATCTTTAAGTGGAATAAGAAATTGTACAATAGTCAGAGTTCTTTTGTAGGCTATAATCATATCTTTATTTTTTAACAGTATTTAAACCTTGTCAGATAAGTCAGGTATGTAGAGTAAACTTTTGTAGAGGTGGTATGGTAGGAGACCAGCATTTTGGTTCTGTTGAATACCTGCATGTGGCACGTGTATATTACTATGGGTAGTGCAAGAAGTGGAGTAAATTAATCTATTTAACAAGATGTACACTACCGTTCATATATTTGGGGATGATTAAAAAATACAGATTTTTTTTTAATTAGAATAAAAACAGTTATTTGTAATTTATGAGATAAAAGATAATACTATTGCAAATTATGTTGATATTGTTATAGAAATGTATACCCTTCCATATAAAACACAATTAATTGTAAATATTTCAATTTTGTTTGTTTTTTTCGAGGTTTCTTAGTCGTCCCCAAATATATGAACGGTAGTGTAGGTCTACGTTGAGAAAATCGCGGTGTGAGGTGTGTTCTTAATACAAATATTAAGTTAGTTTTCTGCTTGATAGGGCAGTTGAAAGAATAGTTAATAAGCCTGTTTGAGTTCATTTGCTTCATTAAACTATTTTAATTTTATAATACCATTGTTTGGTACCACTGTATGGCTAACGTGCCTAAATATAGTAAGGAACTATCAGTTTTTTCTTTTTATAGTAAATTGGAGTTTATTATTAGTTAATAGAATTACGTAGTGTGAAAGACTTGATTTATT
Organism: Holotrichia oblita; assembly: GCA_023690525.1. NCBI lineage: Eukaryota > Metazoa > Arthropoda > Insecta > Coleoptera > Scarabaeidae > Holotrichia > Holotrichia oblita. Next base: position 62,172,114 of record CM043017.1, read on the forward strand.
TTAGCCGTTGGAATGACGCAAAAAATGTCATCCACATGCACTGCCGCTAGTTGTTTATCCTTACCTGAAATTCTGATGCTAATCGTAAGATTGCAATATTACCTACTAGAAATAAATTTGACAATATTTCAATATTTATTTTAATATACCCTACTGACGGGAAGAAAATTATAGAAATTGCCTACAGTAAATCTGGGAATTTCCTTCTTCTATTATTCGTCTATTGGAGCACCGACACTTGATTACTATTACCAGTTTACTGCAGTCATTCGATACGGAAATTGTACCGAAATTTATCAAAGGATATTTAGTTTAGTATCTCTCGTTTATTTATTGACATTGTTCATTATTTTTTATTATTCAAACCGAGAAATTGTTAGAAAAATCAATTGAGTTCCTCCGACAATTAATAATTTTATAAAAATCCCGGTAAAAATCGAAAAGTCCGTACAGTGAGAGCAACCACAAAAAGAGAATAGAGAATCTAGGACAATTTTACGCGAGGCATCAAATTCTACTGTATCTGCTCGCACAATTAAGGAGAACGTTGTAACTTTAGCAAGTGTTAGTACAGTTTGTAAAATAATCCGACTTACTACTACTTTAGAACCACACTGTATACTTGAACACCCAACTAAGAAGTTCCATAAACTGAATGATCGGAGAAACAATCATCGAGGCATATATAAATGGGCCATCGAGGAGAAGAAGGCAGTCTGACTGAAGAAGGTGCGCGTCGTGAAGACGTAAATAAATTGTTATAAATTGGAAAAATAAATATTCTATACTTATATAATTAGTTAAGTGTTATTCGTGTTATTTGTTTTTATTAGTATAAAGTGTTTATTTAATCAATATATCGTTTTAAACCGAATATCGTTTGCTCTGAACCCGATAACATCACAATATCATTTTTAGTAGGCTGGATAGGCAAATCGCGAGAATTGAAATTTTGTTTAAGTTCTAAAATCTCACGCAATAATTCGTCTGGCTCAATTATTGAAGGATGTTTACTAAATGTAAGAGTTGTGATCAAAGTGTCTAAAACGTTATTTATTGTCTCCATTAAAAATATATCAATTGATTGTAAATAGCTTATATGTGAATTCTCAAATCGGCTTTAATTAAATGATATCTTGTATCTTTGATTTCTTGTTCTACTTCTTTTATTCTATTTTGCAGCAGTACTTGATTATCTTGTATTGTTTTAACTGTTTTATTAAAAGTATCAATGGTATTTAACATTAACGTTATTTGGAACACTTTAACCCACTAACAAACAAGTTTTAACTAAAACACCAAAGCGTTTCAACAGCAATGATGTCATTATCAAGGCGATAATAAAACTAAATTAAAATAAAATCTACAAAAACAGGTAACCTAAATGTTATGCACGGTCAATCCGATACGCATCATTAATTTCCGATTAACGAAAACAATGACGAATGCGGTATAGGTCCATTGTCACAGTTCATTACACATGACTTATTTTTATATATTTCTAAACTTTCGAAAACATTTAGAAACTTACAATTGTTTATTTGTCTAATTAATTTAACATTCGTCTGATAGGATGTTGTGATCTGTTTCAAAATGTGTTATGCAACGCTCGATTTCTCAATTCTATTAAATCTAAGATTAGCCATATGCTCTTTGAATCTAGTTGAGACTGCTCTCCTGGTTTGCCCAATATATTTTTGATTACAATCTTTACAATTGATTTCGTAAATACCTGACTTTTCTAGAGGTTGTATTTTATTTTTAGGGTTACCGATGAGACTTCGTAAACTAGTCCCAGAACTGCAAACTATTCTGAGATCTAGCTCTTTGAAGATTTTACTCAACCTTTAGTGATAAAGGGAGCGTAAGGGAGGGTCACAACGGGTGAAGCTTTAACATCCTTTCGAAAAGTCGTAGATTCTTTCACAGTTTTCTTATAATTAAACTTCCTAATTAACTTATAGATATGCTGAGGCTGGAAACCATTACACTTGGCCGCATCTTTTATAATTTTAAGCTCTTTCTCATACCTCGCCTTGTTCAAGGGAAAAGTGAGAAGTCTGTGGACCAAAAAATTCAGGCTTGCCATTTTGTGTTGAACACAATGATGGGAATCTGAAGGAATGTAGCGAAGTGTACTGGTTTCCTTTCTATACACGTCAAACTCTAATCTATTGTTATTTCAAATTACTAAAGTATCTAGAAAGGGTAGCTGACCGTTTTCTTCTCTTTTCACAAGTGAACTTTATGGTTTAGAACCGATTATTTAATCGATTGAGAAAATCGTCAATATTACATTTTTTAGTGTCAAATATAGCGAAAATATCATCCACATACCTCAACCAAACCCTAGGAAAGTATTCGCTCTCAGATTCTAAGTGCTTTTCAAAACGGCTCATGAAAAGGTTAGCCAAAAAGGGCGACAAGGAGTTACCCATTGCCGTTCCTTCCAGCTGTTCATAAAAACTCCCGTTGAATTGAAAAATGTTCTGTTTCATACAGATGTCAGTTAAGCGAATATATTCCTGGACACATTGTTGACTCAAACTATTTTGAAGCAACAAGTCTTCGAGGTATGTATGTCAAGGTGTCTGGAATCGGTACACTAGGAAAGAGAGAACTAACATAAAATGAAATCAATATTTCACCTTCCAGCAACTGAATATTTTGAATTTCTTTAATAAATCCTAGCGAATTTTTTACTGCAAAACTAGGTTGCTGTATTGGCAAATTATTAAATTCATTGGTCAGCCATTTGGAAAGCTTATAAGTCGGTGCGTCAATTGTCGAAACAATTGGCCTTATCGACTTGCCAGGTTTGTGAATTTTAGGTAAACAATATAATTTAGGGATAACAGGATTGGAAACATGTAGCTTACGTCTAACATCGGCAGTAACAAGGTTGTTACAAGTTTTAAACACATTGTTGACGTCTCTAATCATTTCCGCTAAAGGATTTTTGAAATTGACTTATAAGGACCACTACTCAACAGGTCATTAACCCGATCATAGTAGTCCTCTTTATCTAAAATAATAACCTTGTTCCCTTTGTCAGCTTTCAAATAAAAACAATCTTTTTCCGCAAAGTTTTAATGATTTTAATGTTTTCGGATTTCTGAGGCGATTTATAGGTTTTCAAATTTTTTGAAATAGTATGTTTGCAGGCTTCCCTAACGAACTGTTTTGTGGGCTCAGGAAACCGCTGGATAGAGGATTCTATCCCGGCAATAACCCACTCAACATTCGATTCACGAGTCTGCAAACCAAATTTCAATCCTTTATTCAAAAGATTAAGTTCCCGTTCACTAAAAGTTTGCGTAGAATGATTTTCTACTATGTTAATGGTATTCATCGGAACATGATGTTTATTTTTTAAAAAACAACCTAACTTTCTTAATTTCCTATCATGAGAGAATTTCTTATTCTGAACTTTCCTATCGATTGAAATAAACATGTTCCGTTGAAAATCACACCATAGTTGATATTCAACATCATTAAGATCTAATGTTAAAAATTTCCAAAGTTGGTAAGCTTGAATCTCAAGTTTACTGCGTTTGGCAAAAAGATATTCGATTTCTGAACGCAACCATTTTTCTTTCGCGTAACGAATGACTTTATCACTACTTTTGCAATTATTCGAAACAGTAACATTAATAAAGTTTGGAAAAACAGAAAAACGTTTACAAGTTTTCAGAAATCTAATATCTTCGCTAATAAACCTTTAGTGATAAAGGGAGCGTAAGGGAGGGTCACAACGGGTGAAGGTGTTTTAGTTAAAACTTGTTTGGTGTTCAGTGGGTTAAAGTGTTTAGTGTTCTACTTCTGCACCAAGAGATCCAGTGAAGAACTTATTGCTTTTATTATATTACCTGCTATGTTAATTGCACCTCTTTTGGATCTATTTTTGGGTAGTAACTGTTTAACTTTCTTATTTAATAGTAATAAACTGTAATTTAAAATCTTAATGTAATTTTCTATTTCTAAACTAGGTATATCATCTACGTGCGCTGTTGTATCTTTAGTTAACTCTATTCAATTAGCGCATCTAAATTCTAGATTCGTAGCTTCTATTACCAGATTGTCAAGTTTATAGGTATTTATGAATTTCCAATAAGTTACAGTGTTCCATGATGTTCCCAATTTAAGTGGTAAGAATCCGGTTGTTTGCTGGAATCGCGGCATTTCGACGCCCCGGCTGATCCTGTGATCCCGGCGCCAAATCTGTAACAACGCCGTACTTAATATTTCGTATGTACGTGCACTTTACGTTCTCGCTTATTCTTATCAATAACTATCACTGTACCATTTTCGAATATCTTTTTAACTTCATAAGGTCCAGAAAATCTAGAATTTATTTTACTTTTATACCCTACCGGTTGTTTGACATATACTTGCTGTCCTACTTTAGTGGTTGAGTTTTTAATTTTGTGTTACGCTTTTCAATTATTTTAATTTTGTTTTCTTGAACTCTGTCTCCTAATTTACTATATAATAATTTTAATCTATTTAAATGGCGTTTTAGATAATTATTGTAAAATGTTCGATCATAGCAAATGTCAAATGGATCATGCGTTTTTGTATGTCCAAATGTTAATTCTAGTGGTGTTAACGCCGTGGTTGTATGTATGGTATTGTACGCGATTATTGATAGTTTCATGAATTTAATTATATCTTCATTGGGTTCTTTTTCTCGTAATATGCGAATATGTTGCGCTAATGTTGAATGCACGCGTTCTACATTACTATTAGAATTGGGATTATATGGGGTTGTTATGTGTGTACTTACTTTATGCTTCTCAAGTAATTCTCTTACTAATTCGTTCGTAAATTCAGTACCTCCATCCATAACTATCTCTGCAGGTACTCCATAGCTTGAAAAGTATATTATTATAGCTTCAGCCAATTCTACAGCATTTTTACTTCGAATGGGTATTGCTTGTACGAATTTCGTAAATGCATACACACAGGTAAGGTATATTTGTTCCCCTACGACAAAAGTGTCCATATGTATTTTCTGAAATGGTTGATCGACTTTTTCCGTGATATTAAGTTCTGATGGTGGTGCTTGTCGGTCGTACTTATTCCTATTACATCGCTCGCATTTCTTTATGTACGTTGTTACCATATTTTTCATATTAACCCAATAATATCTTCGTTGTAGCTGTTTTACAGTTTCATTTACTCCCCTGTGGTTAATTTTTACCGTCATGATAGTTTTTGTTATTTTCCTTGGGCACTTGTACCTCGTAAATCTTTTTACCTTGATTTTGATTAAAGGAAACATTGATTTTATTTAAATATGTATTTTTAAAATGATATTGTGGGTTTTTATTATCTGTCGTTTCGTCCATTGATGGAATTGATTGCGAGAGTTCTTGATTTTCATTTGAATGTGCCGTTTCCATCAATTCTTCATATTCTGCTTCCGATGCGGTATCTGTATCTTCGTTAGGAACAATTATTTCATTTATTAGTTGCTGTGGAACTTCGGAGATATTTTCTGCGTCTAAAAAGTCTTGTATATCTTGCAATAGGTTTCCTGTATCATCTCCTGCGTTATTCGTTACTGATTCATTTTCTAATGCATTTAATTTTATTCTTAATAGTGCATCCGCATTGGTGTTGTATTTTCCTTTTTTATACGATAGTAGTATCAGTTTGGAAATTCAGAACATCTTTATATAAACTAAACTGTTTGGAATAATTATTTTCATTAAAGAGATACACCCGATATTATGTTTGATAGTTGCAACATGTGAAGCCAAATCACACAATTTACATTTCCTGTTACAATATGATTTCCGTTGGTATATTCTGTCACGTATTATTTGTTTTGTAATATAACTAACTCTAATATAACTATTTTTACAATCCAAACACAAATGTTTGTAAACTACATTGCTTTGTAAACTTGTAGAGGTACGATCTTTAAGTGGAATAAGAAATTGTACAATAGTCAGAGTTCTTTTGTAGGCTATAATCATATCTTTATTTTTTAACAGTATTTAAACCTTGTCAGATAAGTCAGGTATGTAGAGTAAACTTTTGTAGAGGTGGTATGGTAGGAGACCAGCATTTTGGTTCTGTTGAATACCTGCATGTGGCACGTGTATATTACTATGGGTAGTGCAAGAAGTGGAGTAAATTAATCTATTTAACAAGATGTACACTACCGTTCATATATTTGGGGATGATTAAAAAATACAGATTTTTTTTTAATTAGAATAAAAACAGTTATTTGTAATTTATGAGATAAAAGATAATACTATTGCAAATTATGTTGATATTGTTATAGAAATGTATACCCTTCCATATAAAACACAATTAATTGTAAATATTTCAATTTTGTTTGTTTTTTTCGAGGTTTTCTTAGTCGTCCCCAAATATATGAACGGTAGTGTAGGTCTACGTTGAGAAAATCGCGGTGTGAGGTGTGTTCTTAATACAAATATTAAGTTAGTTTTCTGCTTGATAGGGCAGTTGAAAGAATAGTTAATAAGCCTGTTTGAGTTCATTTGCTTCATTAAACTATTTTAATTTTATAATACCATTGTTTGGTACCACTGTATGGCTAACGTGCCTAAATATAGTAAGGAACTATCAGTTTTTTCTTTTATAGTAAATTGGAGTTTATTATTAGTTAATAGAATTACGTAGTGTGAAAGACTTGATTTATTTTAGCCGTTGGAATGACGCAAAAAATGTCATCCACATGCACTGCCGCTAGTTGTTTATCCTTACCTGAAATTCTGATGCTAATCGTAAGATTGCAATATTACCTACTAGAAATAAATTTGACAATATTTCAATATTTATTTTAATATACCCTACTGACGGGAAGAAAATTATAGAAATTGCCTACAGTAAATCTGGGAATTTCCTTCTTCTATTATTCGTCTATTGGAGCACCGACACTTGATTACTATTACCAGTTTACTGCAGTCATTCGATACGGAAATTGTACCGAAATTTATCAAAGGATATTTAGTTTAGTATCTCTCGTTTATTTATTGACATTGTTCATTATTTTTTTATTATTCAAACCGAGAAATTGTTAGAAAAATCAATTGAGTTCCTCTGACAATTAATAATTTTATAAAAATCCCGGTAAAAATCGAAAAGTCCGTACAGTGAGAGCAACCACAAAAAGAGAATAGAGAATCTAGGACAATTTTACGCGAGGCATCAAATTCTACTGTATCTGCTCGCACAATTAAGGAGAACGTTGTAACTTTAGCAAGTGTTAGTACAGTTTGTAAAATAATCCGACTTACTACTACTTTAGAACCACACTGTATACTTGAACACCCAACTAAGAAGTTCCATAAACTGTTCCTTGGTACATTAGTCTTTTGCTCAATCACGACCAAGTATTTCCAATAATTTGTAAAGCATAATCTAGAGGTATATTGGTGAAGATATTGTCTACATGTAGATTTTGGTTTTATTCAGTTACAAGTAAATACTGTATTAAAATATATTCCAGTGTCCATATTTATAACGTGTGGACTTACCACAAGATTAATAAAAGATGTATTTTATTTTTTAATGTGTAATACACTACTGTACTGTGGAATCTTAATTAAGGTTTTAATGTGTTGCATTGTAGTCTGATGTACTCAATACTATTTAACGATATTGTATCCATTTTTGAGTATACAGACTTGAAAAATCACAGCTATGATTACTAAACTAGAATGACTTATATATAAGTAAAACAATGTTTTCCTTTCTTTTTCTAACTTTATGTAATATTAAGTTCCAAACCAAAGTTAAAATTCTCTACGGTTTAATAAATATTTTAATTCAAGTTTGCTAAGTAAACTAACAAAATAAAATATTTAAATCCAGTTATGAGATATGTCATTTATATTCATCATGGTTTTATACATGATACCGTTTATATCACATAAGTTTTTTTAGTATTTTAATTGATTGATTAATTGAAAATATTGAATATAAATTTTTCCACATATGCAAAGAGTGCAGTAAAGTTAAGTGATATCTTATCAAAGGTATGCGATCAAAAATTCTGTTGTAACTTCTTGTGATGCAAAAGTATTTCAGGACGCCACAGGAAAAAGAAGTTAAAATAAGGAATATAGAAATGTAAATGCTGTTCTAATTGCTACAAAAAATCTTCGTGGCAGTATTATTAAAAAGTATACAGAGTGCCCACCTAATGGTCTTTTATTAACCAAGACTCCCGCGCATTATGTGGGCACCCCACATTATGCTGCTAAATATATATTATAACATTTGATTTGAGCATGATGGTGCTCTATCTCGCTACTCCCCAATATTTTGATAATAGATGATCGAAGTGTGTATGATTCGTATTCCCAGGGAAAAGTCTATTGCCTACCCGGTCAACCAATCTTTCACAGCAACGAATTAATCTGCTATTTGGATTAATGGCGTTGCAATGTATATCTCATTGGATGTAAGCTATACAAAAAAATCTCATTACGGTAAACCTATTTTGCACCGTTATAATTATTCATTTGTATAACATATGGTCCACTCATCAATTTTAGAATGCCCATCACGATGTCATTTATCTAACTTATATTTTACATAATTCTGACTTCGGACACAGTTATGATTCTTCGAAGATAATTCATGCCTTAGTATACCCCAATAGCTTACATCAATCACTGCTAATCGTAAGTTGTTATTATGTCTTCGTATGTAGACCGACTTATGTAGGATGTTACTTTTCCGCATTTTTTAGTAAGTTCGGAAAATTACAGAAAAGCAAACTTAGAAAGGTCGCATCACGGTTCGCACTCGATACCTCGGACTAGGAAACCGGTGTCCTAGACATTACGCCACCAGCCCGGTATATGTTCGGTCAGAGCATTCGGATCGCTGTTCAAACAAAAAAACGCCATTATTAATTACAGAAAATTGATGTAGCGTGATTACAACTTGACTAAGAACCTACTAACGTTTACTAATCCAGGAGAAGAAAACTGATATAGAATTAGTGTCGCACAGTATTTAGGTATTATTGCATTTCTTCTCATTGGTTCCAAGTCTTTGTTTTATTACTTTATTGATATATTTACATATATTACAAACTAGAAATAGTGTAGTTATATTATGTCTACTCTTATGTTGAAGAATGATTGCGTATTACTACATGAATTAGTGAACATATAGTGAACAAAATAAAGAGAGATAGCTTTCTTATATTATATTTATATCGAACACAGTTTTATTTCTTTGTGTGTTTATTAGTTTCACAGGAGGACACATCCTAAAAAATCAACGATGCATATATGTAGAATTTGCCAACAAGGCTTTGCCAGTGCTAGTACACTATGTAGGCACATGAAGGTAAGATATGTTAATTTAAAAATGTGGTATTAGATATTGGGCAAAAGATTAATCTTTCAATCTCAGATGTATTTCCAGTTTTAGCTCAACTGAAATAGCAATTAATTAAATACCAACTTATACCAGAACATAAATTATTATTAGGTTTTCGTTTACAATACCTCTTCAGTGGAAGAAATTGACACTTAACATGTGTCAAATACTAATAAAATATATAGCCATGCCTATCAACAAAAATATCTAAAAAAACAAACAAATCATTGATATATCGAATTATAGTTACATTTTGAATTAATATTATGGGACATACTAATGTAAATTAAACTTACCTATAAAAATACAAATGATTTGAATTATTCGTATATGAATGTATTTTTTTGTCAAGTTTTAACAATTCTGTTCAAGGACAAGGAAAAACACGGCAAAAAACCTAGTCAAGAGCTTAAATTAATCAAATTCAGGCGTGAATTAAATTATTATAAATGACGCTTAAATTATTATCGATATCAGTTCTAAAATTGACCGCGTTTTCTTCTTTTTGGATGTATATCATTTCGTAAATAAACCTGTTTTTATAATAATTATTTTCCTTTTTTAAAAATCTTTTTTGAAATCAAAATTATGTCGTCTATCTTTACAGAGCTTAGGCAAAGTAGTTTCAGTGGTGATGTTAGGTGTAACAGCGTATTGGTGATTATAAAGTCGTTTTTTTACTATTGTTTGGTTTGACCGATATAGCATTTGTTACAGTCTTTGCAGTCTCTTATATCGGACACGGTCGTTTTTCTTTGTCTGTTTATTAATTTCACAGGAGGACACATCCTAAAAGATTAACGATACATATGTATGTATATGTAGAATTTGCCAGCAAGATATATTTTATTAATATTTGACACATATTGTCAATTTCATGCACGAAGAAGTACTGTAAACGAAAGAAAACATAATAATTTATGTTCTGGAATAAATTGGTATTTAATTAATTGCGACCTAAAAGTGGAAATATATCTGGGATTGAAAGATAAGTACTTACAGATCATAACATAGATATATTAACAGAAGGTGGTCTAATTTTAATAATTTGCGCTAAAGATTCTGGTCGAAATATCTATTGTTCATTGGTTTGATTGAGATATAAATACTCACAAAATAAGATATTGCAACATAATAAATAATTACAATAAAAACATACATATCAAAACGTTAGAAAGATTTTGTTCTTTCTTAACATAATTTTTTTAATTTTTGCGGATTTACCACTTGTAGGTCACTAAAATGACGTAAGTATAAAATTTAAAAATCAATTTATTCTGTATTTGTGTTCTAGAACAAATTGATTAAATTTATGTACAGCGTTTTATTTATGACAAAAAACATAATAAGGGGCATAAAATACCATTAGTACCTATACATACAATTTATTAAAATACATACAAATAAAGTCGAAACAAAAAATCGTTGCTATGAAAGTAAATATTAATACTTCTTCAGTAGATGTTTTCACTGCGAACGCTTTTACAATTAACAGCTTTCAATATAAAGGAAGAAATTATACACTTCTAAATATTTTTTGTAGGTTCATGATGGCGCGAAACCACACTTATGCAACGAATGTGGAAAAGGATTTAGTAGATCAGACGATTTGACACGACATCTGAGAATACATACTGGGGAAAAGCCGTTTCCATGCAAATTATGTGGCAAGTCATTTTCACAGTCATTTAGATTATTGGAGCATACGCGAGCACATGCCAATGAAAAAAGTTTTGTTTGCTCTATTTGTGGTAAAGCTTTCTCGAGATATACTAGTTTAATGGCACATAACAAAACACATAGTGGTATTAAAAGCCACGAGTGTAATTTATGTGGGAAAAGGTGAGATAATTTAATGTTACCTAATAAATTTCTTGGAATCAATGTTTTTCTAAAACTTATTATATATTTCAAAGCTATATTCCTTAGATCAATATAAACAAGCGTAACCAAATTTATTTTAGTACAATTCTGATTCTCTAAGAAGTAGAGCGTACAAAGAATTTGTTTTTAATTTTAATTGATAATAATTTGGTGTTTTTAAATATATTTTATACACAGTGGACGATAGTGTATGTATGTTTAATTTATACATAAAGAACAATCGCGTAATTTTTTGCATAAAGAGCAGAGGAGGCGGGCAGCACACTAAATTATTTTTTGTTTTTATATTTTTATGGTACCTATAGTTGTATTTCAATGAAGCGTATTGTTTCAGAGAAAAATACATTTGACCTGTTTGTTGCGAAATGTCCACATTGTCGCACAGGATTAATTTAATATAAAGAATATCTTCCTGAAATATTGTCTGTTGTTTATGGGAATGAATAACAAAAACATGCCTTCGTTGTATTGCTGTATTCAGCTAAAATAGGTAATAAACTAAAACCGACGAACCTCTTGCAAAATGCAAAGTAATTTAAAATTAAATTAACAAACGGAAGGGCTGGTAATAGGTTCCCCTCCGTTAGTGTCTTATTCTGAAATTTTTTAGTCCAGGTTTTCTAGAACCTTTACATCCATGTCAAGTTGCGATTCAAATGCAATCACTATACTTTTTACAACTATCGCACTGCAATAGCAAGTTTGTGTCTTGCTTACTACAAATGAGACATATATTACGAGGTCCGCTATTTATATTTCGGGAATTGGCAATCCTAGCGTTGTTACCTCAAATCTGGCATTTCCCACTTAAAGTTTGACGTTCAACGTAAACGTACTTATGACGTTTTGATATACGAGCAATATTTGTGTTGTTTGCAGTTACTCGACAAATTCATCATATTTGGTAGTGCTTGCGCTTTTTTATTGCTACTATGGTGATTTATGTAAACGATTCTGCGGGAAATAATGGTAACGCTATTATTATATTATATTATTTCCTGATTTTATCATTATTCATGGTGGGTATTATGACGTTATTCACAAATATTAATGATGTAATACTCATTTTATTGTTTAATCGTAGATAAAAGTAATCACTTTATCACGCTACGAAATAATATCGCATTTTTGATTCAAGTTGGTGGTAGTGAAATGGTTGTTTTTAACAGTGTTTGGAGAATAATATATTTGTCCACAAATACTGCATTATCTATAAATTATGCATGTGTGTTTTTAAGTATAATGACATAATGATATTTATTATTCACTAGTGAATTACTAATCCTTAGTGTAGAATAATGCATATCAATCGTTACAGTAACCATAACTGTGACATCAAACTTCATAAGTCTTGAAATGTCAAAGCATGGTAAAACAAAATATGTTAACAATAATCTATTCCGTGACGCTTGCGGCACGCTCACTAAACAGGTATTCCGGTTGAGCTACCTTTTGCTATAAGGACATAATTAACACCGCAGCAGTATTTACGGCGAGGAATGTAACAAAGCCAGAATTCCAAACACATAATTTATACAGTAAGAGCTGCAGTGGTAATCTAAATAGGCAATACAGGTAAGGAAGCCGCAGCAAGTTGCACTCATAAAAAGAAACTTACTTTGCAGCGTCAAAAATTATCTTAATTAATTTAATAGTTGTGAAAAACGCATATAATGGCAATTATTCATTCGAATGCTTTTCGTAAATTTTGTTCCCGGAAATAATAATAGCCATTGTATACTCGTGTATTTTGTACTATTTTCTCTTATATATGTATAGTAATTTATTTAAAAGTTATTGTCAGTTGTATGCATAGGGCAGCATGAAACTGGCTCAGCGGCCACAGTCCGAATTAAATTCCCAGGTAGAATGTAACGTTATAAATTATTATTTAAAACGTTATAAGGTTATCTGGGACCTTACTAAAAACGTTGGTGTAACGTTTTGAAAATATCTGAATGTTACAAACGTCAACAACGTTACAATTTAAGGTTCTGTAAAAGTTAGATGAGGGACGTTTTATTGACGTTGGTAGAGTTGATACTGGAAAATTGAAAAATGTAGAAGTTTCTTTCAAGTTTTGCAAACTGAAACTTAATAAAGGAAAGTTATGCTCTTGTCTTTACACACGATTAACTCCACTTTGACGAGCCTTGACGCCTTGACGAGTTCACTTAGCACTTGCATTCTTAATTTCATAGATTTCAGAAGATATGAAACGGTAACTTTTCGTATAAAGTGAATAATAAGGGAAGACCCCAGACCTAACGAGTCCAGATTTTTTTGTGGGGATATATGAAAAATATTGTATACAATATAAGTACCACAAACAACACCTGACAATATGACAATATTTCAACCAAGAATTTATTTATGTATTGAAAGTGATGGACATCAGTTTGAGCGATATTCAAATCTTTTTATTTACATACTTATATGCAATCCCCGATAGCAAAAATAGTTTGAATTAAAGTTGCCATGATAACGGTGTTAGGTTATGTCAAATACATGGATTTTTATCGAACCATCAAACTTTATCCTAATGGAATAAAAATGATTTAAAATTACAAATGAAAAAGTGCAAATTATAAAGTGGTTTTATAATTTGTTTTAGTTGTGTTGTGACGTTTTATTATAACTAAATTTGACAATTCCTGTTATACAAACAGTTGACATTACTAAAATTGATACATTTAATTTTACCTCTCACTACCTTCTCCTATCAACAGGCTTTCGTAGTTCAGGTTGTTATCCTGTATACAATGTGTTATTACAGCATAAATAATTTGTCCGTATTGCTGTGTGTCGCAAATCCACCACAAAGCCGAAGTTTGTACTTGGAGGTATATTCGACAAGTAGCTAGTTTATAGACAATTATCATATAGAAACAAGTGTATAAGCCTCAGTTCACTTGACATCAAAAAATAAGAAAATAATGATATCTGTCATCTACGTATGTAAATATTTTTTATATTGTGAATTATTACAAATATAAAAATTATTACCTAATTGTTTGTTAACAATTTTTAATCCAATTAAAATAAATTCAAACTACAGAGAACAAGTAAGCATTAACCCCTCTTGTGATGACATCCATCATTTAATGTAGGGATGTTCAAGTGTATTAAGTTACGCATCTTACTTTCAGCTGTCGCCAAAAGCTGCAAGCTTGTATCCAACTTGAATTAAGCATCCTACTTTACACGTGACAAGCTTAAAGTATACTTGCTTTGCAAGCTCATGGTAAACTTGCGCCGAACGTTTTACGCATTACCGACTCGAACTTTAAGCTTATACTTGACTCATCTTTGCTGCGTAAGCGATTGCAGTATGCTAGAATTTCAAGCATAGAGTTAGCTTGATTTAAACTAACCACGTTAAGCTGGATAAACAAGTGAAAATCGAATCAAAATGCAGCTTGCTGTAAGCTTACATACCTGCTATCTGGGAATAAGACATGTATTGGTAAATTTTTGTCTGGTTTCACATAAATATGAAACAACGTCCAAAGCACCAGTGCCTACTTTTTAAGATACTGTAACTAGCAACTTCAAATTTGGTGTATTATGAATATAAATATCTCAATGAGACAGTAGGTATAGTTCGTACTCTAAACATAGAGCGTAATTAAAACCGAGACACAAATTGTCAAATATTTGAATGCTAAAAATATATACATTTTTTACATTGATTACTTTATACATGAAAATGTTATTAGTAAGTAAATATTATCTCTGTCAATTTATGTTAACATTCCCTATATTTGTCTCCTGTAGATTTTGAGATATGAGCTACTTTTTGTTAGAGTCTCAATAGACCTGGATGAGAGTATAAAAAGAGGAAGATCAGGAAAAACGAATTGTTCTCCAAGCTATTTGTATACTAACTTGACATTTCGTACTATTAGACATTACCTTAACTTAACATTTAAGGAACCACTCACACCGCCGGTTCATCACATATAACATTTTACCTAGATTTTAATACATTCCACTTTTTTTGTAGGTTACGTGGAGCTGGATCGCTGGCAGTCCATATGAAAATTCATTCTGGTGTAAAAGATCACATTTGCCCTTATTGTGGAAAAGGATTTACAACGCCAAGTAATTTGATAATTCACAAAAGGATACACACAGGTAAATCATTTGAAGTTGTAATAAAACCAAATGTATGTAAGAGTTTTTGTTAACACAATCAGTACACACTAGGATAATATAAAGATTTATATGCTTGTATTGTGGTTTCTAAAATAACATTCATTTATAAGTATCCACAAAAAATAGAGATACAAATATGTATGTACTATAAATACTTAACATTCAGATATACCCATGAAATCACACTTTGCAATTCAAAAAATTGTTAAAACTAAATAATTACACTTTACCGCCCCATAAACACAGAGCTAGCACAAATATGGCTATCGACAGGCGAAAATCGCTACCAACCAATCGACACTGATTTCATAAGTAATAATACTATACTAGCTACTTGTTGCATGTCACACTTGACATAGCCGTCCTCTTCTTTAGGTACTACCAACATACATAAGTCTGATTTGCACTAATCCGTTTTTTGTCTCTTCGTACTATTTCCTAATTTATATTTTTTCTATATCTTTTACCACTTTTGCAATCGAGTCGATATTAATCTTTTTTCTGTTCATGTACAATTTATTTTTGAGAATCGTTTGTTTGTTCTTTATTGCCGTTCCAGACATTGTATTCGTTCTTTCATCATTTGCATTGTTTTGACGTTAACTTTAAAATTTTGACATGTCTGGATTGCTTACGGCAATATCCTTCCCATAGGCTCATAACCAACTTGGGGATAAATTGAAAAAAAATGTACAGGGTGGCTAACTAAAAATGGCACTGAGCCATATGTCAGAAATGGTTTCCAGTACAGCTTCGGGAAAAATTTCATTGTCTAAGTAACCTCGAAAAACATCGGGAAATATTTACAGAAGATGACCGCTAGATGGCGTTACTGTAGACAAAAGATTAAATTCTTATTTTATACAAAATTTATGAATTTAAGGTCGATCACAAATATAAAAATCGGAATTTTCAGAAAATTCCGCATATTTTACGATGGACAAACTTTTTGTATTTATTCAAATAAGGCGGGGGCCGGAGGGGAAACTTTGTTTTGTAGAAACGCGTATAACTTCGGTTCTGCTGAACCAAATTTTGCAAACTTAGTTTCGTTGACAACAGCATTACTTTTCCAATCTAATACATACTTACAAATTTGAGTCAATCTAGTAAGTGACGTGTGCATGCTAGAGGGCGCTGGTTAATTTTTTTCGGAAATTGTTTTTTTATCGAAAATATTAAACGGAAACATAAATTTTTGACTGCAGATTCAAAAAGTAGGCTAAATTACAAAACTAACTAACTAACCTTCATTAATCACTTTGACATATGTTTGGCATTTTATAGTAGTTTATAGAACGAGTCAATAATGAGTTATTATTCCCGAGAGCTGAATTTACGAACCGAGCCGCGTAAGCGGCGAGGGAGTAACTCGGCTCGAGGAAATAATAGTCATTATTGCGAGTTAGTATACACTACTTTATCTACGACTAACTGAAGATAACTAAAAAAAAAAAACAAATCAATTAAACGAAAATATCAATTAATAGATTACTACGTAGATCGATATGGCGTTTGAAGGTTTGACAGTCCATAAAATTATCGTAAGCCTTAATATAAAAATGTTTGGATTTTTCGGGCAATAAACCAAGCGTAATTGCATCGGCGTTAAGTTTAATTGCTGGGGGTGTACATAGCTTAGATTCATCGGCGTCACTATGCATGATAAAACTAACACTTACACGTCAAATTTAAAAAACGCCGCTACGGTTTTGACGTTTGACTATTATTAAATACGAAATACTCGGACTTGTTTATCGTTACTATGATAACGTAGGTATCATTATGTTCTTATTGGCGGAATGCAGGGAATAATGATAACGTTATGGCTCATTATTCCCTGGTCGCATTTCATTATTTCCTCCGGGTATTATGAGTGCTATTATTAACCAATAGTTATTAATATTATACCTACTTTATTGTTTAGACGTAGATAAAATACTTTAATTCACATCTACTATTACCCTGGCGCAGATAAACAATCCTGGTTTAGCGCTGGTTTTGTTTACGCCATAGATTAGACAGTTAATTGAGATGCGAAACTAATATACTACCACATACTACGTACCTATCCATAACAGCGCCTCTGCAGGTGTAATACAAAGTGTCCAACTCGAAGCGCACCAGGTTGGCAACACAAAAATCCCTGCTTTGAAAAAAAAATAGTTCAGTTTTATTTTTATAGGTTGGCCAGATTTAAATTAACCCCTCCCGCTGCTGTCATATTTAGTTTTCACTGTCATTATTGTATCTACGTTTTTGTTAGTGATTATATCAGATTCTATCAGCCTTTACATTTATTTCTTTAATCTGTTGCCTGTAATTATTTCAAAAACTGTCTTTTTCAAGACAATGGCGTTTACATTATAATGAGTGTAATTAATTATAATTAGTGAACATATTATGCGGGATAGAAATCATAGTTCGTTTGCTCGCGACTTGTACTCACAACGGAGAAAGGTGGGTTAAAATAACAACATTATTTATATGCGGGGATATATACATTTATTAGCAAGAAAAATAAACGTAACATGAAATGATGAATAAATGAAACTAAACAAAACCTTCAAGAAAATATGGAATTGACATACGGATACATATATATATACAAAATAGCGAAACTATTACGGGATACGTCAGAAATAATAGGTAGGTCATAATCAACGCGTTAATCAGCTAATTACGGGTTTATTCCGCGCCTTATTCGACGTCGGAATAATTCAGGTTTTGCACGATTAACCAAAGCGTTGTCTGAGCCTTGATCGACTACTTGACGACTTTTGATTAAGCGGCTAATTTAGATGAATAAACATCTCCGTGCCTTTGTCGACATCAAGAGTGTTTAAGCACCTCTAGGTCTTTGTTTCTTGCGCCTTATTCGGCTGCTAAGATCTCTGCCTCCTGCGCCTTTAGCGACTCCAGGAAGACAGACAGACAGCTCTTCTTCACGGGTTTGCGCCCCGTTTATATACGGTTCAGACGCGCTGGGAGACCCCCAGACCGGTGCAACGGAACAGAATTGGAACTCAAAACATGTTAATAATACGGGCGAGTTTCCAATGCGGTTCCCTAGTGACGTATCTCGCAAATAAAATAATAATTACAAAGTAGTTCCTAGCATAAATTGAAACATTGAAGTTGCACAATATGAAGTGAAATACAGCTAAATTGATAAAAATACGATTATTTACAGATAGGTACAAGTTCAAATGAAAATACAACACATAACTTCATTCATGGTTTAACGTGAGCATGAAATTATTATACGTTATGTTGGATTTTCATTCTGTGGTGGAACATATACAGTATGTTTCGTCACAACATTACAACAAGATACATTTATTGTGATGGCGCATTTTCGAAGTGCAACATTAACCGAAAATGGAGACTGGGAATATTCACTACCCTCATGCTTTCAACAATTCCATAACGAGTATCCTGTTGTGATGGTACCTTACGAAATCTTTAAAAGTCATCGTAACAGACTGGTACAGAGATTTATGGAAAGTGGTAGCGTTACAAAATGGAAAAGTGAGCAAGCACGATCTGTGCTGACAGAAGATACTGTGGATGATATCAGGCAACGGATGAATGTCAGTCCTAACGAATCTGTTAGAAAATTGGCAATTCAAATAGGTACCCGCGTGTGATTGAGATTACATACCTTTTTATATCTACTAAATTGTAGGTGTTTCTCGTGGTGCACATACAGCTCTAAAGAAAATATTGCATATGCATCCCTACAAAATTCAAATTTTGCAACATTTACGTGTGCAAGATTTTGAGCAACAACAGAATTATTGTCGCTGGTTTAATGAAGCTCTGGGAGACGATGATTTAGATCACAGCTTCTTTTCAGACGACGCCTGGTTTCATTTATCAGGATATGTTAATTCCCAGAATTATCGTACATGGTCAGCAGATAATCCGCATATTTTTGTAGAATCTAGTCTCCACTCCATTAAAGTACGTATTTGGATCCCCATGTCAACAAGGCGAATTATAGGACCACTCTTTTTTCATGACTCAATAAATGCAGTACGATATAGAGAAATGCTACTAGAACCTTTTATAAATAACTTAGACGATGTGTTACGCGCACACGACACACACAGGGCGCGCGCGACGCGGCTATCGGTTTCAAAAACAGACGAAAATAAAAATAAATAAAATAAGAAAAGACACACGGAAAGGTATTCGGAATGGTGTTACGCACCGACACTTTCGACCTACCTGATGGTGGGGATTGAATCCTCGAGGGCGGCTTAACTCAGTGAAGACGGTCGTGGGAACAGATGTTAAAAAAAAGGGTACGCCACTGTTTTCTCTTTTATCTTCGAGATTCAATGGATACTTACCCCGGAAAGCAGAAGGCAAGTGAGTAGTTCGAGGTAGTTCGATAATGTCAAACGCAAGTAAATTTGTAGGCATAAACAGTTATTTAATGAAAAAAAAAAAATGTTGAAGACAGTACGTTGTAAATAAATAATAATAAAAATAAAATTCGTAAATAAATTCCTTAAGTGAGTTGTTAAAATTTAAATATTTTGAAATGGACTATATCTGTATATATCTAGGAACACACTATACCAGTTCCAATCTGCAGACTGTTACCTCACATAAAATTCTTACATGTTTATGTCAATTAAAATTAGTTGGAAATATAATTATACAGATTGAACCATGCAAGTATACTAGGTGGTAAATCATTTAGAAAAATAATAATAATGTATCTCGAGCAAAATATGTCGAGTACTTTACGAAAACCAAAAATTGTGTGAAACAAATGAATTATATCTACTCAATTTTACCAAAAATAAATTAACAGTTTGGAACTTAAAAAGAAAAGTTACATTTTATAATCATTTAAAGAAACTTTGACATTAACTTACGTTTTACATGCAAAAAAAGGAAAATAACTAATTAACTTCAGCAATTTAAGCCGATGGCTTATCCAATGATTAATATAGTGACGAATAAAATAAATGAAATAAATGTGACCTGTAGAGATGTCGGAGGGCCTCTTCGGAAGCCTCACAAGGGGTTAAACTTCGTAACTGGAGTTACCTTAAAACTTCGCAACCGTGAAGTTACATTAAACTTCGTAACTGGAGTTACCTTAAAACTTCGCAACCGTGAAGTTACATTAAACGCTCCTAAAATATGAAAAGATAAACGGAAAATTAGAAAAAAAAAACAAAAATGGCGAAACATGTGACTAAGAACTCACCTCTTGGAGCACACACTAAGAAAATCTCGGTTGAAATTATCCATCCGTATTCAACTGAAGCGTTACAACGAAGGAACGATAGTTCTTAAGATAATCTAAGAGGTATTTTGTTCCCTTGGGCCAATTAAATCCACTAAACTAGTGATAGTCCTTTAAAGACCAAAAATACAAGCCACAAGGTCCAACCATAGACAAGATTCTATACGTGTTGTTCACATCAACGCCGAGAGGGAAGTGACTTCAAGAACGGAAATAAACGTTACCACAAGAAATCGTCCAACAGCAGGAAATTATAAAATGAATTAGGGAATTTTTCAAACTAACGGTTGGCTATGCTGAGTAACGAACGCGTAAGACAGAACCTACATTCGGATAATAACAAATATTTTGACATTTAACCTTCACAAACGTATTAAAAATGAATTCGAAGAGAATTATTTATGAAACAGGTAAATATACTTTCAAAACTAAAGGAGTGCCATGAAATACGACCGGAAGAATCCGAGTTAAACTGAATTTACAGGTTATTATGAGATCATCAAGAAGAAATCATTATATTGACAACTTGCAAATCCTTATTAAAACGAACAAGGGGAAATAATAAGTAAACCACTGACTTACCATAAGGGAAAATTAGAGAAACACATGAAATACATATTTAATGAACTGTCGAAGGAATTAGAAGTCAGATCGAGGCATATCGGAACCTAAAAACTATACATCGTAAGGTAAATGAACATTTACTCCTAACAAAATCCCACCCTAACCACGCTAAGAAATTTACTTGTAAATTTCTTGTAAGACTACAAAGTCATAAGGGGGAGAAAAAGCAGAGAAAGAAAACAAAAACCAGAGGCTAGAGAACCCATGCACACGCAGCACACACAATACTCGCGCAGACAGCTCGACTCAACCACCACGGAGTCCTTCGGCAAATCGGCTGGAACCAGGGAAGGAAGGGAGAAAGATACACAAGGTGTTGAACGTACGACGAAAGAGCTACCCAAACTCGAACAACCGAGTCCCCGGAAGATTGGCAGAAACACAAGGGATGAGGAAGAGACAGGTAATCAAGAGGTGTACCCAGGTTGCCTGCAAGCACAGGAAAAGGAGCGGTACTGCCAAGCAACCAGTTTCCGAATTGGCCGAATCCAGAAAACTATCCACCGTCGCACAGACAACGGAAGAGTAAAGAACTTCAGGTGAAGCCTTAAAGCCTTTGAAGAAAGAAGAGAAGAAAAGGAACAACTAAAGCGAGTTTATCACTACCATAGAGGAAATTGCAAATGGATAAGGATCGGATACAGAAGGGTAGCGGAAATGAACTGCTGTTCTCATGCACACAACTTACACACACGCATACACTCTGGGAACTCTAAGCTCTAACAACAAAAAAGGGGAGATAGTGGCCAACAAAACCAAAAAAAAGAAAATCGCAAAACAAGGGAGGTTTACCCAGAAGGGAAGCAACACCTGGCCTAGATGTGCTAAAACGCTGAAGGCGACGACAAAAGAAAACAAAAATCGACACATCTATGTCCCGGAACAAAAAGTCTGAACGTTAAGAAATGCAAAACCTGCCGGAACTCAGGGGTGAAAGGCTGAAACAAGCTCTTTATGCCCCTCTAAGGAACGTCAAATCCGAGAAATATAATAAATCGTCAAAATCGGTCAAAGCGAAATTCGTCATGAATGGTAAGATAAAGAAAAGAAGGAAGAAATGGTAAAAGGTTTAGCGAGAAAAATGAAGAAAGAAGGTAAGTGGTTTTTATTCCAAGGCGGAATTCACGTAGTTAGCCAAAGTAAAAGAAAAGTGAACGCGATACAAGAGCTCTAACACGAGCAAAATGAAATACGAAGGCTGTTACGTAAATTCCTACAAGTGCAAGGGAATACTGAATCCTATTAGCAGGCTCTTACTGCACGGGGATAGGCCGGTAGGAGATTCTAAAGCCCCACCTACAGGGCGAGAAGAAAGGAAGAAACGATAAGAGCAGAAAGAAAAGGTTTAATCAACTGAAGGCTGAGGTTTGAGGTGGCTTGCATGCCAGGTACCAGGAAGGATCTTACCGTCACACGTCTTAAGCTCGTAAGTGTCTGTAGAAGTTCTTTGATGGATCATAAATGGCCCAACAAATTTATCCGCAAGCTTAGCGGTGTAGTATTGAGCGGCATCAGAAAGATCAAAATTCTTTCTCCAAACTAACTGATTCGGCAGAAAGTGTTCACGGCGATGTTGAGTGTCGTAACGAGCCTTGGCGCGTTCATAAGCTTTCTGAAGACGAACCTTGATGTCTTTGTAGAGCTGCGAGAAGTTAGCGGATCTTTCGACCAACTGCTCAGGATCATGCTCTTCAACAACAGGCGTGTCGTCTGCAATAGGTGTTGCAAATTTACGCTCGCCTGTCACATGCATCTCACGGCCGAAGTTGACAAAATACAGCGTTTGACCTATAACGTCATGTTTGGCTGTACGAATAGCGCAAGTGACCTTAGGCAGCATAACATCCCAATTACGATGGTTATCGGACACATAAGCTATGAGCATGGTCTTGAGAACTCGGTTAATATGTTCAACCGGAATTTTTAAATGAATTTAGAGGTGACGTATTGCACAGATTGACGTATTGCTTTATTATAGCGTCTCATGTGTCATCATTGTGTTTATACAATGAGAGCGAAATTGTTTGAGAGCATTTGGCATATCCGACTTAGATAAGTTTTAGTTGCTAACTTCAAGTTGTTCTATTTATTTTTGTTTTAAGCAACTTTTGTCGGAGTTTCCAAATTTGTATATGGTAGGGCTGAGCGATACCGACAGTTTTGGTATCGGGTATCGATACCGATGTATCAGTACTGGAGTACTGGAATCGGTTAAGTATCGGCAGGTATCGATACTTGGGAACCGATACCTTTTGAATCTATACCCCAAATTGATTCTTTGAATCGACACCTTGGAATCGATACGTTGGACTGATTTGTAGGTATAGATTTTTTCAGGTTGATTTCAACAACATATCTACAGTATCAAATGTACAATATTATACTTTGTTTTTTTTATAACAATTTTTGTTATTGTACACGAGTAATTACACCTACCCTTATTTATTAATATTTGAGTCAATATATGAAAACTAGTTCCATATATATATATGTGCCTAAAAATGATTTTTCACGATACCGTAGTTATTACCGTAGTGCATTGGTATCGATACCTAGGCAATAAAAACGCAAATTTTATTGCAAATATATTATTTACGGATGAAAGTACTTTCCCGTTAGACCAAACAATTTGGCAGAATTGCAACAAAAAATTATTAACACTTTTGATGACATTCCTCCAGCAATTTTACAGAATGCGCAACGAGGCTTCTACGATCGTTTAGCATATTGCTTTGAGGCGACCGGAAGACGTTTCGAGCATTTAATGCATTAGAAAAGTGGTCGCTTTTATGTTAACTTATAAAATAATAATTTATGACTAATAATAGATTCCTTCTGTTGTAACATATGCATATTTTTTAACGTTTATTCCTGCAAATATGAGAATATTCATTTTTTATTTAGCTACTAATTACAGAATTTAAATTTCATTATTTTACTGTGAATTGTTTTGATAATATGTAGTATTACTATTCTCCACATTGCTTTAATATTTTACAGTTTTCATTCGTCATAAACATCTTCTTACAATACATATTCTGTGCACAAGTTTGCTATTCTTATTATAACTACATATTTACTTTTTATGAGGGTAAAAACAGTGGGCACATTGTGCACGTTAAAGAAAATTTTATCATATGAGTCTACCTACATTACGTATAATTCATACCACCGGCGCAGCTATGCACGTACAGTAAGCAATGTTAATGGTTGGACAGTCCTGTCACAATATGATAACATCCAAGCCGCGCCGAAGATATCCGATATATTAGATGCAATACTCCCTAACTTTCATTTAAGACCATACACCTACAGGTAAAATCGTAACGATAAGAGTTTCTACATTTCAGGGCGATTTAAATGCTATTTACACATGCAAATTTACGGTCTAATATAATGCACACAAGGTCACTAATCTTTATGTGACTATTTCAATATTTTTAATTTAATTTGTCCTACGCTGTTGAAATGCATATACCATTATGTGCAATAGAACTGGAAAATAGCGGCAACAGCAACACATTTCTAATTAGTAGAACTCGAAAACTATAACAGTTAAAAATGAGTTCTCGTATAAAAAAATCCTTAATTTGAATCGCTCTTTCCATATTTGATATTCGGATCCGGATTGATGTATGTATTTTACCATCATATTGGAATACCCCTACGAAACTATCAAAGTCAAGCAAACGATATATAGATACTATGCGATACCTATTTTCAATATTTTAATCATTCACTCAAATAATCTTGACAAATAATACTTACTAAACTCGTAATTTATTCATTCTTATTTCTCCACGAGTCTAAAATTAAATCTTAATATTACGCTAATGATGTCTAGTTTATAATCATTCTTGATGACACTTGACTTATAATCTTTAACAAGAATTATAGAGGAAGCAGATACATGAATTCCAAGATATCTATTAGAATTATTAGAATAATTTGTTTAGTAATTTAATATTAACAATCAAATTTCTTTCGAAGCATTACAGTCTTATACGCCGAATATTTAAACCAAATTTTATAGTCCATGAATACCATAAACTGTAAAGTAGGGATTAGACCACAATAAATATAAGCTATGCAAAACAAATTACTGTTTAATATTATCCTAATAATTAAATCTTGCTTGAAGTACTGTGATCTCTTAACTGGAACTCAGATTCCAAATATTGAAATACATAATCCTAAATTTTAAGAATTGTTAATTTCAATGAGGAGTGTCTTTGTAACGAATTCTCAGAAAGTTCTTATTTTCTTAATATAAACTTATGTATAATGATTAGCTAAACCAATTATGAGCACCATTTGAATATGTTTTAATTACGTTATTACATTAAAGCCAAAGAGGGGGCAAAAAATAATTTTGATATTGCCTTATTCGTTCTCAATATAAAAGCCTCTCGTCTTGAGTTTATATCTTTAGTTTGCTGTAATCGTCGTAAAGATGCCCGCAGCAACAATAGAAACGCGA
Source organism: Holotrichia oblita (assembly GCA_023690525.1). Lineage (NCBI taxonomy): Eukaryota > Metazoa > Arthropoda > Insecta > Coleoptera > Scarabaeidae > Holotrichia > Holotrichia oblita. The sequence continues at coordinate 62,197,904 of CM043017.1, forward strand.
GCAAAAATAGTTACCCTTTGGGAGCGTGGTTTGTCCTACAGGCAAGGTGCTGCAGAAGTTGGTGTATCGGTAAGTATATAATCTATTTTCCATTGTTCTATATGAATTCTTTGAGTGCATTGCACAGATACTATTTTATTCTATTTTTTGTACTTTAGTTTATTGGTGTTGGTTACATTGATGTTCTGGCTTGATGGCTTAAAACGGTTATTTGCCTAATAAATAGAAATTGAAAGTCAGTGATATCAACACCAAAAAAACTTGATTCTAAAGTTTTCAAATCAAATATACATTACACACACACATTAAATATTAATTGAAAGATAAATAAATGTTGATTGTAACTACATTTCACTCATCATTAGATAACGTTTAGTCCTTCTATTAACAAACAAAATATGCCAACGAGTATTAATTTGTTTTATGATATCCGTCATTGGTCTAAATTTTTAGTAACCGTTACTTCTGTGGAATTCTATAAAACCGTATCTTTTCTTTTTTTCTCTAACTGTACTTCAACATAACGCTGGCGAACCGAAAACGAAGATGTAGCTCTACGAAATAAATCGAGGCCTGGTCAACCACCCAAAATTAATCCAGAAGATGGTAATAGAATTTTGAACTACGTTCAACAAAATCCAGTCACCCATCATCTATTTTTTGTTTTTATTTATTTTTCCTTAAGTAAACACTTTAATGAAAATTATGTGTATATAGCAGTGAAATAATTATATTCAGCGAATAAAAACCTATTTAACTCGAAAGATTTTTTTCTTATACTTCATATAACCAACACGTATAAAAAGAAGGTGTAGATGTTTCTCCGGTTGACTGTACTATTAAATTTATTAGATTCAAAAATTTAGTTGCTTAACCACTGATGACATTAAAAAAAGTTTTTTATATTGTTATACCCCTGGGAATTGAAAACACAATTTGTGGAATACCAAAAAATGTGTTTCCAACTAAACTTTCTTCATATAATATATAATTTGTAATAATTCCTGATTAATTCTTTACGTACACAAAAAGAACTCTTTGAACATAATAATAATAATTCAATAATGATAGAATACATCAATAGGTACATATGATAATTTTATATTAAGTTATTATTGTAACGTGACTACGACCCAAATATCAAATACGGAAAGAATGATTTTAATTAAAGTTCTTTTGTAAGAGAACTCTCCTCTAACTGTTACAGTTTTCCAGTTGTACCAATTAGAAGTGTGTTACTGTTGCCGATATTTGTCAACTCTATTGATAACTGTAGGAGAATCTAAAATATTTAAATAGACACATGAATATTAGTGCCCTTGTGTGCATTATATTATACCGTATTTGCATGCTAAATGGGTTTTAAATCACCCTGCACTGTAGAAACTGTCGTTACGATTTTACCTGTATGTGTACGGCCTTGAGCGAAAGCGAAGAGTTATTGCAAGGGTATCAATAGCTTCGGTATTTCTCGTATTATTATACTGTGACAGGACTGTCCAACCATTAACATTGCCTACTGTACATACATACTACAACGCTAAGACCTGCTCAACGAAGTAACACGTCAATCGGAGCGAGCGTTTGATGGCACTTGCGATGCAACGATCTGTATAATTGCTAGAATATAAGAGTAGGTAATAAAAAATTACTTAATATGGATCCTATTAAAGTCAACAAGAGTTACCCATTTTAGTGATTTTTTCCCGAGTTGACTCTTCCCATAAGTCAAATCGAAGAGGACTGAAGGCGAGAAGTATTCCGATAATTTTTCTAAAAGCTTAATAATAGGTAAATCGAAATATGTAAAAATATACAGGATGTTCCATTAAAAGTAACAAAGTAGATAGCGACTTCCGGTATAACCCGAAGTGCTAGAAATCTAAGAATATTTTAATTGAAGAGAACACAATCGGTTATACATAATTCTGAATTTTCAAATTTATATTTTGGACAGAATCCCATAAATTTCTAAGTAATGGTTCCGCTGGGACACCCGGTATTATTACAGTCTAATTGAGAATTTAAGTTTGAAAAAAAGTTTTAATGTCATATAGAAAAAATAAAAAATAAAGAAATTACCATTAAAAACTAGAATCTGGATTCGATAGCAGCGGCGTCAGTGCGTTGACAAGTATTCGTAAATATATTTATAAACAATTCTGTACCTAGTAAAAACGGGGCGCTCCCACTTCGTACCGTCCCATTTCGTACCGCACAAAAATGGTACCTGTTTTATTCCCATTTCGTACCGTCTCTTACCGAACACACAATTATCGTTCCCACTTCGTACCGCGTCTATCCGGGATTATTATTTCCAAAGTAAGTGATTTAATTTGGAGTTTCCAAATCTCTGTAAAATAGAAACTTTCCAATCTAATGAATTCATGTGCAATATTTTAATTACTTTATGGCAGGGAAGTCTACATCCACAAGTTACGAATTAACGTAATATTATGACACTAGTGCATAATCAAGCATGCATGCATGCATACTAAAATAGTTATTTAGTGCGTGAAATCATATTTCGCGAATGAGAGACCAGTTTAAAGCGCGAGCCGGAGGCGAGCGCTTTATGGACACGAATTCGCGAAATGTTTCACGCACGAAGTTTGTACAATATTTTTTTACGAGAACTATAATAATAATACATATTGTCAAATACGTTATCGTTTATGACCATATTCTTAAGGTTAGGGATTTATGATTTTAAAATGTCATTAAATTAATCAAGTTCCAGGAAGTACCAACTTTACTTTTACGCACTCGTGCTTAAAGTGACTTTTTACGCACGCAAATCGAATCGTGAAATGACAGGTTTTGATAAGCGAGTACAAAAAATGTATTGTTTGATAATCTCTATCTACGGGTTATTATTAATGGTTCGGAAATACCCCAGTAAAGTAGGGGATTATGAATTTACTTCTCTAAAGATAAAGTGAAATATGTTAAATATGCTAATTTAAAGAGTACCAGAATTGAAGATTAAAGGGATTGAATACATAGTATAAATACCCTGTTAATCCTTTAATATCGATCTATAATTGCTCGGGTGCGGTGGGTACTTTTAAGGCTTAATCAAAATGCGGTATAAATTAAAGTCGGATAGAAATTTTTGATCAGTTTTCTATCGTTGATGTATTGAAACGTCATTGCAAATTGTTTGAAATAATATGGAAAAATTCATCGAAGTTTTGGAGTCCACGAAAGGCCGAGAAATTGCACTCTTTTTGGGACATCAGCATTATCTCAAACGGGTCAACAAAAATGGTTCAAAAAATTGGTTTTGAGTAAATAGAGGAAAATGTTCTGGTAGTGTGACCACAGTGGATTACAAAGTGATTATTCAAATCAGCAACATACATGTGTCCCTGATGAAGCTAAATCAGAAGTGCTAAAGTCATTGGACAAGTGCAAAAAACGAGTTCGTAAAGACTTTACTTCTGTGCCTCAAATATACGATGAAGAATTATCCACAGTTAAAAATGCGGGATTAGACTTTCTGTCGAAAGTGCCTTTATTTATAAGCAAAAAATCGTCGTTGTATGGAAGTCGAAGGGATGTGCTGGGAGTGTCAAGTTTTTCTAGAAGAAAAGATGTAGTACTTCCTAACTAATTAGTGGACAATTTTCTGCTCATTGATGATGGAGAAGAAGATAGTATATTGGCATTTTCTAGCAAATTTGGTGTAGAAGTGATTCAAGAATCGGAAGACTTCTTTGCGGATGGAACCTTCAAAAGTTGTTGTCATTTGTTTTTGTTTGCTGATATAGGAAGTTCATGTGAGGCAACACAAATTATTCCCGTCATCTATGCGCTTTTGCCAGACAGGAAACAATCTACTTATCAAAGATTATATTCTTTGATAAAATCCAGAATTCCCCAATGGAGACCAAAGAAATTCAAAACTGATTTCGAAATTGCGGCTATGCAAGCTGTTCGGAAAATTTTTCCGGATGCAATAGTAAAAGCTTGTAATTTCCATTTCAACCAGAGTTTGTGGCGACAAATACGGGAGCTAGGTGTGACGACACAATACAGACAAAACGAAAAAGTACGCAATCATGTGCGAATGTGTGCGGCCTTGTCACATCTGCCATCTTACGCTACTGAAGAGGGTTGGTTACAAATTATGGAAATTTGTCCAACTGATCCAAGAGTGCAATCTTTTAATGATTATTTCGTAGATCAGTGGTTACAATATTCTACAATAGGAGACAGTTGGATTTGCTGCAATGAAAAACATAGAACAACCAACGCTTTGGAAGCTTGGCATAGTAAATTAAATCGTATAATCGGCAAACATACAGCAAATATTTTGGAACTTACAAAATCATTGAAAGAAGATTCTAAACATTACAGCTACATTAAACAACGGGCGCCCCCGTTGACCCCTGTCAAAAGAAGAAAGATATATATGGACGTAGATATTGCGATAAGTGAAACTGAAAGATCTGGTGGAAGGACGTAAGGACATCCGGTCGTGTTTAGAAAAATTACAGTATGTTGTAAAATTTGACTGAAAGATTCTAAATCTTAACATGATTTTTTTTATTGTTGTTTTAAAATTTTAACAATAAAACATTAAATATCTAAATCAATACTTTTCTAGGCAGAACGAAGTCTGTCGGGGCAGCTAGTAACCTATAAATATGACTGAAAGTGAAGATCTAGTTTTTATTTATCGAACAGATACAATAAAATAATATAATCAGTCATAAACTTTAAAGCTTAGTAGTTGTTACTGGAATTTCAGTTTGATTCTTTTTTATACTTCCTAAATTTTATATTTACCTAGTTAGTAATCTAAAACGATGATAAATACTGTATCTATGGATTAATAAAAAAACGTGTATAAAACACTTTTACAGTGAATCATTTAATATTTATAAAAATTTTATTTTTACATATCGCAAATTTTCTGGGGATAAGTGCTCCTCATCCAAACTAAAAATGAGCACAGATGATTTCGACTTTTTTCTTCTTTAGCCATTTTGTTTTTCAAATAATTACATATGATTACATCGATCTAGTCAGTATTATTTCGTTTTCTGTTTCTGGACACAGATGTTGTTTCATTATTATTATTGCGATTCGGTGCGATGCAGCGTAGTGAGTAAGACCTGTTTGTGCGTGTGCTCCCGGTGCCTACAGTTATATACTTTTACGATAGTTTTTACAAGTGCCGAGAGAGATGAATTTGCTGAAATTATTAATAACAGCTTGAAGGAGTATTTATCTGGTGATGATTTTATTAAAAAAAATTTCTGAACTTGAATCTGTTTCGAAAAAAATTGAGGAATCGTTAATTACTATTACCAGATCTAATGAAACTAAAATCTCCAAATTAGAGGAATCTAATGCGAAATTACGGGACAGAATTAATAGCTTAGACCAGTATTCACGGCGTAGTTGTGTTCGTTTATATGGAGTAGAAGAAACGCCGGATGAAAATGTTTATAATAAAGTGCTTGATATATTTAAAAATATGGGTACTAGTGCTGAAGGACACATCGACGTATGTCACCGTGTAGGTAAAAACACGAATGATAAAAACCAAAAAATGCGAAAAAATTCTCGCTCGACCAAGCCAGGATCCCACTGTATTATTGTTAAATTAACATCTCATTCTAAGCGTAATGAATTACTTAAAAACAAAAAATTATTGAAGAATACCGGGCTGTCAGTTAAGGAAGATCTGACCGCAGACAATTATGGATTATTCCAGAAAGCCGCCGATCGATTTGGTTTTTGTAATGTATGGATATACAACGGCACGGTGCACGTGAATGTTAACAAAGTCCGCCATACCATCCGTTCTCCGGCTGATCTGGATAAGTTGGGCTCGGCGGATCACACGTAGCAGTAAGGTTTTGAAATTACACAGTATATACCCTTTCATAGTAAACTGTACGCTTGCTGATATATATATACTTACTCAAAGTTTCTAGTTTTCTTCTTTTCATCGTAACTGCAGAGCTTGTTAGTTTTGAATTGCTTTAATTGCGCTGCTTGTGCTTTTGTGTTTCATTATTTAGTTGTTTTTTTTTGTCACTTGTTAAATACATATTTCTGTATAAATACATATTCCCTTTTCTTTATTATTGCTAGAATTATACTGTAAATTTAGAAATTATTGTACTAATTGAAATTGAAAAAAATAAGCTTTTTTTATTGCTAAATAGGTTATACTAGGGGAAATTGGTATAATATGGCACACTTTTTATAAAAACAAAAATATATTTAATAAATAATGCAAATAAGAAACTGTAAAAAAACATAGCATTTCTTATTGGTTGGGTAAAATGGCATACTTGCTGTAAGGATATCAGACTAGTCACAAAGTTCACAAATAAATATTTTCGCGCGTGCAGGTATTCCTGCACACTCGTTGTGGCTCCACTTGTTGCGCCCCTTTATCTACAAATAATATTAAAACAATTAAAATATGATGTTGGATAAAATGGCACAGGACTATTTTAACCAAATCAGTCCTATGCCGTTTTATCCAAAACGTACAATCAAAAATTATTTGTTACTAAGTATCAATAAAATGGCTTTAAAACAATCACTATAGTGCAAATCTCTATTTTATTATTCCGCCTACCTTGTGTATTAGTCAAAATTGTTCAGTTGTTTGCCACTTTCGAATTTCACCCCACGTTTTGAAAAATTCGATAAATTTTAAAATCACTGAAAATGTAATATCACACGCCAAAGCTTGCAATCGACTGATATTAAGTTCCTATGCATCTCTACCAGAGATAAAAGGTTTTGCTAAAAAGAAACAATCATTCTATAAAGAGAACAATGTCTTTTCTTATAAACTAAAATACATATCTACTGCTAGAAATAATGGAGTGCAAAAGTTATTAAATAAAATAATTCAATTAAGGTAACGAGAAAAAATCAGTTAGTGTGCATTTGCATTGCCCATTTACATAGATGCAATTACCTATTAGTGTTAAACGTATACATTTACATTAACACAATTGCATACTTCGCACGCACATTAAACTGAATCACTATCTCTCTGAATACTTTTAAGATTTAGGTATAGGATACCGCTTTTTTGTAACTAATAGCAGGTGTTTTGCAATTGAAATACACTAAGTAGACCGATTGACGGGATGCAACTTTCATTGCATTGTTTATTCCGAAGAATTTTCAAAGTAATTTCTGGCGCCTAATTTGTACGTAACCATAACATATTCCTTAAAATTATATTTGTCTTTAATATAGGCAACATTAAATACACCTTGATCGAGGCGCTCTCTGAATGCAGAGACCTAAACTAGTTCCCCTCAAGGGGAAAGCGTTTACAATTTCCATATTTAAGTTTAAGGTGGCGTTTCGGTAAAGTAGGGGCGCTGTTCGACAATAATTATTAGAAACGTAGTATTCGGAAAAACTAGACATTAAAAATGTATTTTCGCTTTGTTACATTGAAGATATTATCTTTGTTATAAATCTAAATATCTTTTTTTAAATTAAATATTCTTTGATTGCGAGAAAAATGAGAAAAATATAAAATTTTGATAATATTACGTTTAGAATATGTAGAAAAATATACTGATACGATGTGTATTGAAAAAATTTCAAAATATTCAGTATTTTTTTCAGGAAGTAAGTTTAGTGGCTGAGTATCAACAACAGCCCCATATCTGTCCAAACAGTTTGCCAGTTTTATATTAGATGTTACTAGCATTAAATAACTATTATATAACTATGTATAGGCAATCAGTTTAACACCAAAATTGTCTGTTTTGATATTCAGAAAAACATTAAATTAAATGTTTTATTAAAAAATGTAAATGAAGAACAATTTTAGAGTCGTACATACTTACGACTCGTTTCTTTTTCCGTAACTGTGAAAGATAGTCATCATACTTCTTTATGACATAACTTGAACAGTATACAGGATTATTGTTATATATTGCTTTCAAAATACTGCGCATCACGATTATTGGATTTAGTCAGTTTAGTATCACAAGAATTGCAAAACTTGATTGTATGCACAAATATACTTTTTTATAGAAAGGTCTTACTAAATTATTTTTATTCAATTAATAAATTGATTTCAATACTTTCGAGACATATTCTTACAACTACACATGCATAAGTAAATACATATTGATGAATCATTACTTGGCGTGTGGGTGTAGAGAAAGAAAGACAAATAAAACCCAAATATCTCTCTTGCCTTTTATTGATAAATAATACAGATAACAATTCATTCCATAATAAAATTTACTGTCCTTTATTATATTTACATTTAGTATTTCACATACATACACTGTGATGGTTATAACGGAAATTTTAATAATTATTATCTATATAACAATATGTAGTCATATCCATTATAGAATATACCTACTTCATAAGCGTAACTTGTGTGGAGAAATGTTTCCTGTCCAATCCTAGTAATCTACTACAGCTGCGTGTGTGCGGCTTTCACTACATAAGCTGCTGAATCCTCTCAGGTAAAAAACACCCAAGGAAAAATTGCCTTAATTTTGGAACCATTAAGTTTCTACAAAGTTGTTCGTCCCTATATATTTCTTCTATAAAAAGTGGTTGGGTTTCATCAATGAAAACCACGAAGTAGTACAGCTTTCTTTTCCTGATATTTAGTTGGCCTTGAATCTATAATATTTTTCAATATGTGATTATTATTACATGCAATTTGCGACTGTTGAGACGTGATATTGCGATCTTCCAAATGAGTATTTACCTGAAAATAATAATTATGGTTCTTCTTCAAGGACAGTTTACCACTATGTTCAATTATATACAGAAACAAATATACAAAAATATTCTTCCTTATTCACTAAAATAACTATATACAACGAAAAAATAATCCAAAACTAACGAAGACGATGAAAAACAGTACCTATTACTTTATTACATCAAGCTAGTCGCTAGACAATTAGTGCAGAACTAAGATTCTACCTGTAACAAACAACGCATGTACGCACAAATATGTTTTGTAAATAGAATATTAGGGTGTTATTGCCTTAGGCTATCGCATTTATACCGAAAAGATTATATTGAAATATACCTGCTCAATACATTCAGTTCTAAACTACATACCTAATATGCAACCAGTAAAACTCGTTTCAAGAATCCCTGGATACCTTTCTTCTATATAATGTTATATTTTATTTTTCCGATAAGTTTATATTTATATTATAATATATTTTGTATTACAACCAATATTCTAATCTTCACTTTTCCTATGTTATTTCAGCCAAAATATTACGCATGTTTAAGTATTTCATTACTTTTTACTTTTCTAGAGATTCGTAAGCCTTGCGCCATCTAATTTTGAATATATTCGATAAAAATGCAACATTTGCTCATCAAGTTCAAGTTATTGAAATAGAGGGCCAAGTACGCCACCTTAACAGGGCTAATCTCTACTAACTGCGATTCCTCCACCACTATCTAAAATGGTAGGACAGGAAATGGGAAGCACGCGTAATTTAAAATAAAGGTGGTGTGCCATTTTATCCTGGTGTGCCATATTATACCAATTTCTCCTATATTGTAATCTTTCTAGATAGATATTTTGCGCTACCAAGTGTTGGAATTTTAGATATTTAGAGTTGCACGCGGGTTTGTGGATCTTCGTGAGGCATTCGCAGTTCGTTTTGAACTGTAGTTTGTATAATGTCATTGAATTCGATAAAACTGGCTCATATCAATGTTCACTCGCTATCAGCAAATTTTGATTTTTTTAAAAATGCAGTACTAGGGGATTCATATGACATCGTAAGTGTATCAGAGACATGGCTGTAGCAGGACATTGATTCTAGTAGTGTTTATATTGTTGGGTATATATACGGCGTGATAAATCAGCGCGGGGTGGGTGGTATATATACGCGACACTATCAAATCCGATGTTATAGAGACATCAAAAAATATAGAACAGCTCTGTATTGGCGTGAATGTCCACAATAAAAAATACGGTCTAGGCGTTATTTACCGACCTCCGAATCTTGATTTCGCGTCTTTTTTTAATGAGCGTGAATTGGTTTTGTCACATATTTTGCCATGTTTTGTATGGATGAGGAGGTATGTGCTGGCGATTTTAACATTAATCACTTTAATAAGGGGAATGCGGCTACAGTTGAAATCACTTTTAGATGCTGTCGGTCTGGTTCAACTTATAACTTCTCCCACCCGCATTTCAGCTCATAGTGAGACTCTCATAGACTTAATGATTGCTACTAATTCTGAGACGGTTGTTAATGTGGGCACTAAAAATGCTCATATTTCTGATCCCGAACTTATTTACGTACATATTCTTTCCGAGAAGCGTGTACATAGTGTAAGCTATCGTACATATAGAAAATTTTCTGAAATAGACTATCCACTATTTTTCTTAGGAATGTCCCATTTCACGACATATACTGACTTCCAGAAAAATTGCAACACCTAGAAGCTGTTTAACGATTTTATTGAAATTTTCAGAAAACGTCTATTTCTATGAAACAAAGTTATGATTAAGTTTTAAAAACAAAAGAATAAAAGCTTTAAAAGTTTTTTCAATAATGAGTTGCTCCGCCACGATTTGTAATGCACTCATCTAGACGCCTTGGCATGCTATTAATCAAGTGATCTATAGCTGCTTGTGGTATATCGTCCCAAGCTTTTTGAATCCGTTGTTGAAGATCGTGTAAATTATCTGGAGGGTGCGGTAAATTACCTATTCGCCTACCAATCATATCCCATACATGTTCAATGGGCGACAAATCAGGCGACCGAGCAGGCCATGGGAGGACGACAATGTTAGATTATTCCAAAAACCGTGTTGTAGCCCTTGCCGTATGGGGGCGCGCATTATCCTGCTGGAAAATGGGATTTTGCAGCCCCTGAAGATATGGAAGGCCAACTGGTTGTAGCACATTAGCAATGTAACCAGGTGCGTTAAGGTTGCCGTCAATAAAGACCAAGGGTGATCTGCTACCATAACATATTGCACCCCATATAATAACTCCTTGAGTGAGGGCTATGTTGCGTTCCACAAAAAATGTTGGATTTTTACGTTCTCCACGCATCCGTCTGACTCTCCTACGACCATCGTGGGCCCACAAGCAAAATCGGGACTCGTCACTAAACACAATTTGATGCCATTTCTGGGCCCAATTAACCCTTAAGTTGCGCCACTCTAGTCTGCGTAGACGGTGAAGTGGTGTAAGAGGAAGACATAAAAATGGACGATATGAACGCAATCCATAAGATCTTATCCGGCGATAAACAGTTGACATTGACATTCTGAGTCCTGTACCTCTCATCCAATCATTTGCAATTGATCGAGTTGTTAAAAATCTATCTCTTGTGGCCAAAAGTCTTAAGCGACGTTCTTCGCGATCTGTAATCCTTCGAGGACGTCCAGATCCACGGCGACGATGTTGAACCCCTTCCTCGGACCATTTGGACCAACACCTCAATACCGTTGAAACATTTCGGTTTACACGACGAGCAATTTCTCTTAGCGAAAGTCCGGCCTCTCTCATACCAATAATACGGCCACGTTCAAAATCACTTAATTGGACAAAATGTTGATGTTGACGTACTCTCGGCATTGTTATCAAGTGCAGAATGAAATTGTGACGTAACAACAACAATTTGCAAACTTGACAGTTACTAAATGGTCTAATACTTCAAATTTATAGTTACTATGTGCTATGGAAACAACATGCAAAAAAAAAACTACTGGCTAGATTTTATTCAAATTTTAATCATCAATTTGTTTAATGAAAATAAACGTTTCCTGAAAATTTCAATAAAATCATTCGACAACTTCTAGGTGTTGCAATTTTTCTGGAAGTCAGTATATATTGACGCTATTGATCGGTTTGTTTGACAAATATGCGCCACTGAAAACTAGTCGGTTTACGAAGCCACCAGCTTCGTGGTTAACGAAGAACGTGCGGTACATGATGCATCTAAAGGACAATGCGTATAATAAGTTTAGAAAGACAAAAAAGATTGAGCAATGGAATTATTACAAGTCTTTGCGAAATTTAACAACTACTGCTATACGCAACGAAAGAGCATATTATAACTTCCGCTTGCGGGTGTAGGACCCAGGGCTTTGTGGAACGAATTAAGGTCGTTAAATATAGGTCATGCACCAAACCCCCCTATCCCTGTTACTCTTTATGACCGGACTGCCTTTAATGAGTACTTTATTAACTCTACTCCCAAACTTAATGCTAATACCGACGATCTCATTAAATATTACGCTGGGAATAGAAAAACTTACATCAATGAACCATTTAGTTTGCAATTGACAGACACCGCTAGTATTTTAAAAATTCTAGATGATATCAAAACAAATGCGATTGGAGCTGATGGCATCAGCGCATTCATATTAACAATCTGTTGTCCTTACGTAAATCTCGTTTTGACGCACATTATCAATTCATGCTTACTGCTGAACTACTTTCCGTCTTCGGGGAAACATTCGCTGATTATACCTATTGCAAAAAACAAAAATCCTACGGACTTTGCATATTTCAGACCGATTAGTATATTACCGACGATATCCAAAATTCTCGAAAACATTGTTGATACACAGCTACGTACACATCTATCATTGTGTGATATTTTGCCTATCCGGTTTTAGGCCGAATCACAGTTGTGCAACTGCTTTGCTTGATGTTACTGATATCTTAATTGGGGTTGTGAACCGTGACAGCGTTTTGGTCTTGTTAGATTTTAGCAAAGCATTTGACACACTAAATCACGATTTATTGTTGGCAGTGCTTAATTTTATTGGATTGTCTGAGAGCGCCATTTCCTTCTTTAAAAGTTATTTATGTCAACGTTTTCAGTCTCTTATCTTAGCGAACATTCCATCTGCCCCGCTATTCAGTTCTCAGGGTGTCCCCCAGGGATCAAGTTTGGGGCCACTTCTGTTTGTCATATACAAAAGCTTTGTGAGTGTCTATCGCATTTCAAATTCCATATGTATGCGGATGACACGCAACTTTTGTATTCGTTTAGTAGCGATGATGCAAAACGGGTGGAGGAAGAATTGAATAGAGACTTGCTATCTCTTGCCTCTGTATGTGAAAAACATGCCCTTCACATTAATCCAGAGAAAATTGTGGCGATATTGTTTAGTAACAAACTGCGCGACACCGATTTGAGCCTGTCGTTGGGCGGTGTTCTGATACAGTTTGTTGACGAAGCTAAAAATCTCGGTTTGATAATAGATAAAAAGTTAAGATTTGGTGCACATGTCTCGAAGTGTGTTCGTACTGCATATTCTAACTTAAGGGTTATTTACAGAAATAGAGACTCTCTGTCTTCTGAATTAAAAACAAAACTTTGTGATTGTTTTGGTTCTGTCACATTTCAATCATTGTGATGTTGTGTATGGGCCTTGCTTGGATGTGGTTACTCAGCGTAGGATACAACTTGTTCAGAACTCATGTCTTAGACTTATCCATGGTATAAAGAAGTATGAACGTATTTCGTTCACCTTAAAATTGACAAGATGGTTGAATATGAAAGACCGGAGGTACTTGCACTCAGCATGCTTGTTCCATAAAATAGTTACATTGAAGTGCCCAACATACTTATATAGGAAAAAAAATGTTTCGGTGCATCATATAAACATTAGGAACAGAGGTCTCTTGACGCCACCCATCCATAGAACAGCCTTTTTCGAGCGGTGTTTTACTTACAATATCGTTAAAATTTATAACAACATTCCTAGTGACCGAAAGTTGTTGCTCTCACCTGCTTTTCGACGATCCACGAAGTCGTGTCTGCTTGTGGGATACGTGTAGCTATGATATTTGCCGGTTCTAATTCTTGTAGTTACTATACAACTTATTTGGCAATTGTGGCGCGCGACATGTGGATATGTATGTGTATTTTTTAAACTTTTTTTATTATTTCTTAGTTTCTGTTATTGCTCATGCTCAGTTTCACTAATGATCTTTTCTTTTTATATTATTATTACTATATTTCAATATGTATTTGTAGGTATATACAGGATGATTGGTGAAAATGGCCTATTAAAAGTATTATACAAACGGAACGGAATTTTAAAACAAAATTTTACAGTTGGATATGGTTGAATATGAACTATCACGTGAAAATATTTTTGAATAAATATCACTTCCGGTTAACCGGAAGTGGGCATCAACTTTGATATTTTAAATAGCACGCCATAAAATAATTTTTTTTTTTTTTTTGCCGGGGGAAAATCCTTAATGGACATCGAGCCATAGGTGTCATTTGGTCGATAGTGTAGGACTCTCCATCTTGGCCTACCTACTAAAAACCCCCCATTTCTTCCGCCGCCGGGCCATCGGAACTGCTGTTGGCGTTGCATCAATGGCACGGTTGTCTCTTGTTAATTGTCTGTTCTATTCTCCCTTGCCATCATAATTTTTTTGATATATCCTTCCACTGTCCGCCAGTTTGCCTCATTTTCTAACATCGTTGCGATAATGTTTTCTTCGCTTATTGGCCGGTGTAGCTGAGTCTCCAGTATGCTTCGTTCCGTATTCCACCTGTCGCATTTAAAAGCCATGTGGGCAGGCGAATCAACCATCTTACAGTCCTGGCACAGGTTATCTTTTGCCAAGTTAAATCTTTGGAGGTAATTCCGAAAATTTCCATGTCCTGAGAGAAACTGGCTTAGGTAGTAGTTCACTCTCCTAAATTTGCAGTCCAGCCACGGTATTATGTTGCCTATAAGAGTTCTAGTCCAGTTGGCCGTGTACTCCAAGTTCTCCCACTTTCTTTGCCATCTTCGTATAGTTAGGGCCCTCTCTGATTTTCTATCGCTCTTGAGAATAACGATCCTCCGTTGTTCTTCGGCAAGAAGGGAAATTCGAGGAACTCCCGCTATAACCTGCACCGCTCTGGTAGACATGGTTCTATATCCGCTTATTACTCTAAGCAGTAAAATAAATTACAGATTCAACTTCTATGATATATTTTACACATATTTCATGTATGACACCATATACCTAAAAGTCATCCCTCCTGAGTTATTCGCAATTAAAGAAAAAAAGTGACACATATCGATCTTACTTTATAGTGATATTACGTTACGTAGGAGTAAGAGCGACGAATGAAATTTTGCATACGCACAGCTGATATTGTGTAGTTACACAACATTTGAAGAACTTCTCTGTAACATTATACAGGGTGTTTAAAAACTTAGTTACTTATAAATAAGTTCAATCTTTGGAAAGTAGATTTTTTTTAATGGAAAGGTATATATTTTGTTACATATGCTGATTCTACAAAATATTCTCTTTTAATCCATATTAGGTGTTCCTATACCTAAAATGAAAGGTGAATAAGTTATAACGATTTAATTAACTTCCGTACCTAAAATGCTCAGATATGTCAATTTACTGAAGCAATGGTGCTTAGCTCATTTGTTTTACATACTTACATG
This sequence comes from Holotrichia oblita, assembly GCA_023690525.1. Taxonomy (NCBI): domain Eukaryota; kingdom Metazoa; phylum Arthropoda; class Insecta; order Coleoptera; family Scarabaeidae; genus Holotrichia; species Holotrichia oblita. The sequence continues at coordinate 62,213,343 of CM043017.1, forward strand.
CCACTTATTTTGACGTCTGTCACTTTGTTAATCGTATTTTCGAAAATTCTTTCCATTGAATCATAGGAATAAAGGATCCTTTAGGCAAATAACACCAAATGCTATTCGAAGAGCAACAATTATAGGAATACGTCTCCAAATATAGAATACCTCAATAGAGACGGTTGCCATATCGAACCATTTAGATAACTTATTTATTTCTGTTATTATTGTTGTTCTTATAATTTTTCTACTGTATCTTTTTTAATTTTACCTAGTTTGTTATTACTAATTATTTAGACCTTTGATTAAATTTACTTTATGTTGATTAGGTATTCAAATAGCGTTTGTTGGGAGTATCTAGGAGAATTTTTTGATAATCTAGATTTTTTACTGATATTGTTCTTCACCATTGTTTTACGAACATATCGGTTGCTAAAACTTTTTATATCTTAAAAATTCTTAGAAATTTTTGCTAATCATTATTTGTCGTCAGATAGCTACCAAGCCAAAACATGGCATTGCATGACATCGACTCGTACATATGCGATGCAGATGATGCCAACTTGAAGAGTTGCGCATCATCTATTGGGTAGTGTTGAATTAAATTTAATTGAATGAATTTTAAACAAATACTTCGCATGTGTGCAATCATGTTAATGTTACGTATTCTTATAAAATCGAATTAAAAGAATTAAAAGAAATACACAGATCAGATAGTTGGTTATAGTTTCATGAATATAAAATTAATTTAGTGCTTATTTTTCTAGGTTACCTACAGCTGGATGATCATCTGTCAAGTGACAAATGGAGTTATAAACATTGAATAAAATTAGAATAACATTACAATACATATAACAAAACTCCAATATAACCTCATTTAAAGGTTTTGATTCTATGTTTTTATAAATTATTATTCCGGCACTAAAGAGCCATTTGACGCTATGTTATATTTGATATGATTTTTTATAAGAAAATTTCGAAGGGTGGGGAGGAGGGAGGTTCGAGGGGACGGTGTCATTTTTCTCGAATTGTATCCCGATCTACCATTCAATGTTGAGAGTAAAGCGATTAACAGTGCAGCATTATAAACGGCGAGATATATCTAGCTGTATAGTGCCATTTGAACATACAGAGCTTCCACGGTCGAGTGGGACATAGGGAAAATACATGTAAAATCGGTTTTCGGTGAATATTATCTCCCTAATACTACTTCATCCAAATTTAAGTGCCGGATATTATAACTGGGTTAACAATGAACATTTTCACAATCATAGTACAAAGAAAGTCATTTTAATAAAGCCAAAAAAATTATTATTTTTAAACCTATTGTACGTGAATTCCTAACAAGGCTTTTATCACATAAGTTAGTGCAAGTAGCCGTGGCGCAGGCGTTCACGCGACGCCTTAATAACTTAAGGCACAGATTGTTTGGGGTTCGAATCCGAGAAATGGATTTTATTTTTTTTAATCTTGATTAAGTTTTGTTGTTTATTTTGACAAATGATTCGTCGTTAGTAACAATTAAAAATCGAATAATAGCACGTGATCATTTTTGTTATTGTAAAAATTATTCATTATTTGCGTTAATCCTCAAAAAATTTTATAGTCTTCAAAATATCTGATTTTTGTAGTGTTATTGAATTTGTAGCATTATTGTTGGAGATAAAAAATAAAACGAATCTGCCGGCATTCGAACCCTAAACAATCCGTGCATTTGCGTTATTAAGCCGTCGCGCGAACCATTGCGCCATGGACGCTTGCACTAACTCACGTATTAAAAGCCTTATTAGGAATTCACAAACAATAGATTTAAAAATAATAATTTTTTGGCTTTATTAAAATGACTTTCTTTGTACTATGATTGTGGAGATGTTCATTGTTAACCCAGTTATAATATGCGGCCCTTAATTTTGAATGAAGTAGTACTAGGGAGATAATATTCACCGAAAACTGATTTTATATGTATTCTCCCTATGTCCCACTTGGCCGTGGAAACGCTGTATTTAACGCACACAACTTATACGTCAAAAGTTGCACAGTAGTCAGACAAGCAATACGCTTAGGAAATCGTGCAACTAGCACCTACCACAGATTAAAAAAAATATCGATTTCATTACCTTGAATTTTTCTTAATTATGACATCTGAAATAGAACTTTTTATTTTTCAGGTGAAAAACCGTACATTTGCAATATCTGTGGTAAAGGATTCCCAGATCCATCTAGATTAACCGTTCATTCTAGAACGCATAGTGGCGAGAAACCTTACGTATGTCAAATATGCGACAGAGGATGTGTTAGCTCTTCTCAACTTAAAAAGCACATGAGAATTCATACTGGAGAAAAACCATATATTTGCAGTGTATGTCCGAAAGCATTTCCCAGGAGTGAGGATTTAAAAATTCACATTAAAACACACACAGGTAGCGCTTTAAGAAAATTAGGAATGTCTGTATATAGCATTGTTGTGCATTTACGAAAAAAAAAATCGATTTTTGCAGAAAAATCACTTTATAATAAGTTTTGCTTGTCTTTAAGCCTTAAAATCTAACTTTAATTTGTGTGTAGCTACCATTGAGATAGAATAAGTAGGGAGACGCTATCACGTGGCTAAAACGGCGCAGATCGGCAATATTGGTACTCCACATTACGTCAAACACGTAGATTATAGTGTATGTGTCATGTATGTTTGCATTAATTGATTATTTCAGTTATCTATGGTTATATGATATAGCAAACTACTAGAAGACATTATGGTTTCTTGTGCTCTACCTAGTTGCAAGAGTAGAAACAGCGTTAACAAGAAGAATTCGTCGAAAATAACATTTCATGGGTCCGTGTTTGACCTAAAAACAATGCGCAGGGGCGTAATTGGAAAATTTCAATTGGTGCGCCTGTATGTAGGTACATAAATAAACTATTACATATTGAGCGTTTATATGGTCATGGGCCTAACAGGCATGGGATGACGTAATTAATTTTAAATAAAACCATCTGTTAAGTGGAGGCTTAAAATTATACTTATAATTTTCAGTAGTCCGGACCTGGTGAAGCAGCCATATTGGTACTTCACCGCCCAGTGCGCCGTTTTGAACATGCAGGAAATATGCTCCATAGCGTCTCCTTAGTACCGTGCTTTCAAAAACTTTCCTGATTAGAGTAGGCTGTTTTTTTTTATTATTTTTCTTTCTAATATTGAGAACACTGCAGTTTTTACTATACACAAATTTTGACAACTGTCACTGACAAATTTAAATTAAGAACATTTCCACTTGATTGTTTATTCTTTTATTAAAATGTTAGAACACAAAAAGTTTATAATTGAAAGTTATTTTAGAACTGGTCGAAACTTGTACGCAGATTTATTGCAAGCGACTGTACCTTAAGAAGTTTTTTATGTAGAATTGCATGCACGATAAAAAAATAGAAAAAATACTATGTTCTTTAACAACAAACGAAAAGTGAGACAACAGCGTGAATAATTTCAATAAGAAGACGAGACTATCTCTAAGTATAGGTTTTTAGAAAGTTATATTTCGTGATTTCGAAAATTTTTAACGAATTTGGTCCGTGAATAACTTTTGACGCTTGAAAGAAGCATCTAGTTCCCAACTATGTATTGAAAATCGTTATATACATTTAATTCAATCAAAATATCAATGTTGAATTCTTTGAAACACTGCCTTAAAATCTGTTGTTTTCAAGACTGGTCGACTGCTACAATAATTGTTCGAAGTTGCTACCGACACGTATGCATAAACGTGTTAGCAGCACGTGTTGTTCACCAATTCGAACAATAGATTAGTTAATACTGTCTCTTAAATCCGTAATATTATTTATTTCTGTATTATAAACCAAAAGCTTTCATATGGCCTAAGTAGCCTTACATGATCAATTAAAAAATCATTGTGTTATTTCAGTCACGGCGCGTTCATGGCTCTTTTATTTCAATAACACGAACCTGATGAACTGAAATATATTCAAAATTAGTTGGCGCAAACAGTAAGAATCTGTTGAAAAATTTTAGATAAAATAACATAGGAAATTGCAACTAAAATATTTTAAATTAGTTTTAATAGATAATATATGTAATTCTCTTTTAATTCCGGAAGTATTTCCACTTGTAGGTCAATGAAACAACAAATTAATTGACTTACAAGTGGAAATACTTCAGGAACTGAAAGATAAGTACATAAATGTCATAACATACGTTGTAATCACGAAAGATGATCCCTGCGTCATCAATTACATTTGTATGAATCAAATCAGTACTTCGGCGTCATGTTAAATACTGTAAATATCAAAATGAATATGGCATCTATGACATTTTTCATTTTTGGGTTAAGTGCGTGGGGATTTATTGGCGGGCCATAAATATTTAAAACAAATTATTGCAATTGTACCTACCGTAATGTTCTACTATGTATTGCCATTATAGTTTTTAAAAAATTACTTCAAAAAATTGTTAAACAAATACGTATTTGTAAGGACGAAATCAATGACAGTTCCATCAAATGTCCACGGAGCTGCATTGTCAAATGTATATCAAATTTTTAAGTCAAGAAGCGGAAATATATAGCTTAAGGTGGCGTTTCGGTAAAGTAGGGGGCGCTGTTCGACAATAATTATTAGAAACGTAGTATTCGCAAAAACTAGACATTAAAAATGTGTTTTCGCGTTGTTAAATTGAAGATATTATCTTTGTTGTAAATCTAAATATCTTTTTTAAAATTAAATATTCTTTGATTGCGAGAAAAATGAGAAAAAATATAAAATTTTGATAATATTACCTTTAGAATATGTAGACAAATATACCTACTGATACGATCTGTATTGAAATAATTTCAAAATATGCAGTATTTTTTTCAGGAAGTAAGTTTAGGGGCTGAGTTTCAACAACAGCCCCATATCTGTCCAAACAGTTTGCCAGTTTTATATTAGATGTCACTAGCATTAGATAATTATTATATAACTATGTATAGGCAATCAGTTTAACACCAAAATTGACTGCTTTGATATTCAGAAAAACATTAAATTAAATGTTTTATTAAAAAATATATATATATATTAATTAAAAAATGTAAATAAAGAAGAAAAATTTTAGAGTCGTACATACGACTCGTTTCTTTTTCCGTAACTGTGAAAGATAGTCATAGAACATCATACTTCTTTATAACATAACTTGAACAGTATACAGGATTATTGTTATACATACATACATATATTGCTTTCAAAATAGTGCGCATCACGATTATTGGATTTAGTCAGTTTAGTATCACAAGAATTGCAAAACCTGATTGTATGCACAAATATACTTTTTTATAGAAAGGTCTTCCTAAATTATTTTTATTCAAGTAATAAATTGATTTCAATACTTTCGAGACAGATTCTTACAACTACACATGCATAAGTAAATACATATTGATGAATCATTACTTGGTGTGGGTGCAGAGAAAGAAAGAGAAATAAAACCCAAATATCTCTCTTGCCTTTTATTGATAAATACTACAGATAACAATTCATTCCACAATAAAATTTACTGTCCTTTATTATATTTACATTTAGTATTTCACATACATACACTGTGATGATTATAACGGAAATTTGAATAATAATTATCTATATAACATGTAGTCATATCCATTATAGAATATACTTCATAAGCGTAACTTGTGTGGAGAAAGGTTTCCTGTCTAATCCTAGTAATCTACTACAGCTGCGTGTGTGCAGCTTTAACTACATAAGCTGCTGAATCCTCTCAGGCAAAAAACACCCAAGGAAAAATTGTCTTAATTTTGGAACCATTAGGTTGTTCATCCCTATATATTTCTTCTATAAAAAGTGGTTGGGTTTCATCAATGAAAACCACAAAGTAGTACAGCTTCCTTTTCCTGATATTTAGTTACCCTTGAATGTATAATATTTTTCAATAAGTGATTATTATTACATGCAATTTGCGACTGTTGAGACGTGATATCGCGATCTTCCAAATGAGTATTTACTTGAAAATAATAATTACGGTTCCTCTTCAAGGACGGTTTACCACTAGAACTATGTACAATTATATACAGAAACAAATATACAAAAATATTCTCCCTTATTCACTAAAATAACAATATACAACGAAAAAATAATCCAAAACTAACGAAGACGATGAAAAACAGTATTACCTTATTACATCAAGCTAGTCGCTAGACAATTAGTGCAGAACTAAAAGATTCTACCTAACTAACAAACATCACATCTACGCATAAATATATTTTGTAAATAGAATATTAGGGTGTTATTGCCTTAGGCTATCGCATTTATAGCGAAAAGATTATATTGAAATATACCTGTCCAATACATTCAGTTCTAAACTACATATGCAACCAATAAAACTCGTTCCAAGAATCCCTGGATACCTTTCTTCTATATATAATGTGTAACGTTTGAGTTCGATAGGTTAGGTATTAGTTTTGTTGCAAAATAATAGTAATCAGACGGGTTTACGGTAATAAACGAAATGCAAGCGGCGGCACATGTATAAGAACAACGGTAGTTTATTTAACTTTAACACATTCAAATAAAAGGACTTAACAATAAACGGTATCAAAAACAATACATTAAACAGCAACATTAACTAATGATGTAAGGTACACTTTATATTATGACATCCTAGGTTAGGTCCCTGCTGCCCTCTGACGTGGTAACGAATAACTAGGCGCGTTTCATCCTCCCCCTCTGGTTCACACATACGTCCTCGTGTGTGAAGCAGGAGCTGTTTTCCTTGGTCTTCCACGTTTTCGCTTTGGTATTACGGGATTGGGTATCGTGGGGCCAATATATGGAGTGATCTCGGATACATGGAACTTTCCGAGGATTTCAGCAGGATTTTGGACGGAAACTACTTCGTATGTTGTAGGGGAAACGGCTTTTATGATTTTATAAGGACCATCTCGTTTAGGACAGAACTTTGAGGAAAGATGTTTCGAAGCGGAACTCAAATTGTGTGATTTGAGCAACACTAATGACCCGGGAATATACTCTGGAGCGGGTCTTCGGTGCTGATCAGTATACGCCTTTTGTCGTAGTTGCTCTTTCTGTACTTGGTCCTTCACATCATCCATTTGTCGAAGGAATTTCTGTAGGTAAGGAGTAATTTGGGGTACAAAGTTATCTTGTTCTAGCACATGCCGTACGTCATGAGTGGCGTCATCTAAAGTTCTTAGCTGTCGTCCAAAAGCTAAATACGCGGCGGTATGACCCGTACTTTGGCATGTAGCCGAGTTCATAGCAAAACGAATGTTTGGCAAATGAAGATCCCACGTGGTGTGATTGTTTTCAACTAATATCGATAATTGTGGCTTCAGATCTCTGTTTTTCCGTTCTACGGGATTGGCTTCTGGGTGGTACATGGGATTTAAGGTCTGCTTCACTCCTAAAATAAACATGGCTTGCTGCATTACGCTCGATACAAATTGCACACCATTATCGCTTAAGACTCTCCTTGAAACCCGTATCGCAAAAATATTTCTTCAATCAACATTTTTGCACACTCTAATGAAGTGGCTTCTTTTAATGGGAATATTTCAACCCACTTAGTGGCTGTATCTTCTATTACATAAACCCATCTATTTCCTCTCTCGGTGGTTGGCAATGGTCCAAATAAATCCATGGACAAAACCTCAAAACGTTGGTTTTGCACGGGCGTTTGTACTAATCCGGCAGGTTTCAGATTGGACGGTTTATACTTTTGGCAGGGTATACATTTTCGGATGTATTCTCGTATGTATTTCCGCATTCCAGGCCAATAATATCGACAAGCTATTCTGTTTATGGTTTTATCGACACCATAATGGCCAGCATCGGGATTATCATGGTACTCAGCAAGAATTCTAGTTCTAGCGGATTCGGGTACCATATATTGAGCCTCCTCTTCTTCGCTCTCTGGGGCATATCTATATAATACTCCATTGTTCATTATATACCCTAGTCGAGTCCAATTAGCAAAATCTTCGGTAGGTGGAACAGTTTCAAAGCATTCTATAATTCGGGCAAGTTCTGGATCTTCTAACTGTTCACGTCTCAAGTCATCTGGTTTAACTCCTATTAATTCCACAACAGCTGTATTTATGGTACAGTCTGCAACATCAGCTGGATCACGTACGGGCCTAGACAACATATCAGCTACTTTATTATTTTTCCCTGGAGTATAGGTTATTCTTAAGTCATAGGCCTGTATCTGTAAGGCCCATCTGGCTAATCTTCCTGACGGGGATTTTAAGCTCATTAACCATCGAAGCGGTTGATGGTCCGTTTTGATATGTACCTCTGAGCATTCGATATACCCTCGGAATCGGGTTAATGCCCAAACTACAGCCAACGCTTCTCTTTCAGTGGTTGTATAGTGGCTCTCCGCGGATGTGAGTAGTCTACTCGCATACTCGACTGGTCTCTCTAACCCCTCTTCTCCCTGAAGTAGTACTGCTCCAATTGCATAGGAACTGGCATCGGTATTTAGTATGAACGGCTGTGTCGTATCTGCTTGCTGTAAAATAGGAGCGGTCGTCAACGCAGTTTTCAACGTTTTGAAGGCACCTCTTTCAACGTCTCCCCAAGTCCATTTCATCTTTTTCTTCAGAAGATTGGTAAGAGGTCTTGCAACCTCAGCAAATTGTGGCACGTATCGTCTATACCAAGCACAAGTTTGTATAAATGATCGCAACTCTGTCACATTCCGTGGCTCAAGCATGTCGACTATGGCTTTCACCTTTTCTGGATTAGTTTTGATGCCCTCTGGCGTTAACACATGACCCAGATAATTAACCGACGCGCACACAAATACGCTTTTGTCTCTATTAACACGCAAATTGAATTTCTTTAGTCTGTTAAACACAAGTTGTAAGTCTACTAAATGTTTTTCGTAAGTTTCCGACACTATAATTAGATCGTCTAGGTAAGCGAAGATTGCAACGTTTGGTAAACCCGCTCGAAAACGATCTATCAATCTCGTGAATGTGGCTGGCGCATTCTTTAAACCGAAACTCATTCGCTTGTAGCGAAAAGTCCCACACGGTGTTATAAACGCAGTTTTATCCCGATCACATTCGCGAACCTTCACCTGGTGGTAACCCGATCGTAGATCCAAAGTGGACATAAAATTCGTTCGTTTCGCGGCGTGTAATAAGTCTTCTATACGAGGCATGGGATATTTATCACTAACAGTTACTTCGTTTAAGCGTCGGTAGTCACCACATAAACGTATTTCACCATTCTTCTTTGGCACAAGAACCACTGGAGCTGCCCAAGGACTTTCGCACTCTTCAATAATGTCTTCAGCTAGGAGTCGATCCAATTCTTTCTTGAGAATCTCGATTTTTGCTTCTGGCATCCGATATGGCGGCGACGCAATTGGTGGATGATTGTCCTTGATCGTTATGCCGTGTTCAGCATAATCAGTAGGTTCTCCCCTACTTCAAACAGAATGGCGTTAAGAACTAACAATTCGCGTAACATCTCCTTGTCACTTTGATTTAAGTTCGTGCCTTCGTAATTCTTTAATGTGCACTGACTTACATTCAGGCATGCTACTTCTGTTTTCTTCTGTGGGTGTTGAGAATCTGGACGGAACTCATATTTTTGGTTTGGGTCATCATGAAAATACCATTTGTTCGAACTAACATCAATCACGATTCCAGCATCATTCAAAAAATCTGCACCAAGCAAGGTACGATTATCCTGATCCACCGAAATAACCAAAAAAATTGTTGGCACTCTGCGTTCTTTTATGACTACGTCAATCGTTGTTGACAAAACAATTTTTGTTTGTGTACTGCCATCAGCCAATTTTATGCTAGCAATTTTCTCTTTGAATGGTATGGACTCTTTCAGTTTTTCATATAAATTCTTACCCATAATCGATTTGGTAGCGCCTGTGTCCGCATAAGCAGATCCATTCATATTACCTATGGTAACGCTTAACACCGGGCGTTTCTTGCATGACATCTCAGCGACGTCTGTTGCGTAAAATTCTTCTGCTTCGATAGTATTAATGTCTTCATTTCTATGAGCAGTTTCATTAGTAGGATTACACTTATGGCATTTAGCTTTAATAACTCCTACGGCACCACACCCATAACATTTTATTTGCGGGCGACTTGCAGTCTGTACTTGATCTTCTTTGACCGTCAATACAGCAGATTTCTTTTCGGCTTTCTTTTTCAGTACCTGACAAGTACTCACGTCATGACCAAATATTTTGCAATATACACAACGTAAACGCTTTCCTGGTACAGTAGATGGACACTTTTCTTCGCATTCTACTCCTTTTTCGACCCTTTTCGTATTATCTTGATCCCAAGATTGCTCAATGCTACGTGCTAATTCCAATAATCGTTGAAACGTTTGAAAACTTTCGCGTACTAATCTTTCTCGAATTTTTCTGTTCAATAATCCATATATCATATCTAGTTGTATCTTTTCACTTAAGATATCAGGCAATTGTGCGATCAGCGCACGCGCATTACATACAAACTGTTCTGTTTTCTCATTGTCTTTTTGTTCATGCGCAAATAATTCCCTATAAATACGATACGGTGGCAATTTTATTGAATATGCAGCTCTCAGGGACGTTAAAGCATCATCCCATCTCGTAATATTGGCTTTTACGCCTTGCCAATATACTGCTGCTTGTCCAACCAATAACAACGGCAACGCCCGTAGAGCATTCTCATCCGATACTTGTGCACAGTCTTTGTAAATAATTACAGCATCGAGAAACGCATCTACACTAGAATCTTTTCTACCATCGAATCTAGCTGTACAATTAATCAAATTTCCTCCATGTTGGGTTGCATTATTAACATTCATAAACTGATTTAACAAAGCCAACTGATTTTGTTGCATACCAAGTAGCAATTGATTAAATTGATCATTCGTAAATGAACAGCCAGGTTGGATGTTTTGTACCTCATCTCTGTTTTGTCTAATTGACGAATTTTCTACATTACCTTCGGTTTGTCCATTCGACATATTTGCATTAAGATGAATGTTTACTTCGTCAACTTCTTCGTCCTCCATTTTAAGTGATCCTTTTTGTTGCGCCACACGACTTCTCAAGTTGTAGTACGACGTCTTGAATGTTTGGTGAACACGCTATAACTACCGATTTCTTATCGTTCGCACACAATAAAATGTCAGTTACAAAACCTACAGTTTTTCACAGTAACGTACATTTAGCGCAAAAATGAGCACAACTTACACAAAAGTCGTCTATTTATAACCGAACCGCACAATTAACCACATTTGCAGCACGTTGGGACGCCAGTTGTAACGTTTGAGTTCGATAGGTTAGGTATTAGTTTTGTTGCAAAATAATAGTAATCAGACGGGTTTACGGTAATAAACGAAATGCAAGCGGCGGCACATGTATAAGAACAACGGTAGTTTATTTAACTTTAACACATTCAAATAAAAGGACTTAACAATAAACGGTATCAAAAACAATACATTAAACAGCAACATTAACTAATGATGTAAGGTACACTTTATATTATGACATCCTAGGTTAGGTCCCTGCTGCCCTCTGACGTGGTAACGAATAACTAGGCGCGTTTCAAATGTTATATTTTATTTTTCCGAGAAGTTTATATTTATGTTATAATATATTTTGTATTACAGCCAATATTCTAATCTTCACTTTTCCTATGTTATTTCAGCCAAAATGTTACGCATGTTTAAGTATTTCATTACTTTTTACTTTTCTAGAGATTCGTAAGCCTTGCGCCATCTAATTTTGAATATATTCGATAAAAAATGCAACATCTGCTCGTCAAGTTCAAGTTATTGAAATAGAGGGCCAAGTACGCCACCTTAAGCGCAGACAACGAACTAATCTTGTCTTTGTCTTATTCAAGTGAATTGCACGAGCCGTACGTCTGTGCTAGGCAAAGTTTCGAAATACAAACTGTCATCCAGGCTGTCCTTGAGTATTTGGATATGGAAATTATTCTTTGAATGTCGTTGATTCAGTTATATGACGCAGGGATCATCTTTCGTGAATACAACTATAGATATATTATTAATAATATTTGTAATCTAAATATCAGTTTTGTCTAGAAAAATAAACAGAAATATAATAATAATTATAATATATAGAAGTAACTGAAATGAGTTTCTTCCGTTTCTTCGGTTGCATGCATACGTGCATAGGTAATTTATGTTGTATGTATGTACAGGGTGGGGCATTAGCGCGAGGAAGTTCAATTACTCCTGTGTTATAAGAGAAACGAGAAAATGTTATTAAGATAAAAGTTGAAGCGCATCGAGGGCTATAACCTAAAACTATTTTTAACTAGAAGGTGTCAAATAGACAGGGTAAACTAAACTTACTTTATTTTTACTGTTTACGATTCTTCTAGGTCTTACTTTTTTATAATATAGGGTTTTGCTGTGTTATTCAGTTTACTTTAGAAGATATGGGAAGTTTTGCATGAATTTAATAACAAAGTTGACGCCTCGTACCGTACTACGGCTTCCACATAAAATAATTCATTTGCGTTAGAGATATTTCTAATGTGATCTCCTTTCAATTATTTGTTTTTAAAGAAAATTTCTTGTTTTAGCGATTTTGAAAGAAACTAACACGGTAGTCCCCTCCACTAATCTGTACAGATCTCTAACCGCGTGGGTAAGGTATGTCTGGGTATCCCTTCGTTCTCCCAAATAGGTTTTGCCTTCTGCGATCTAGTGCCTCGCAGTCGCGTAGTATATGATCGGCTGTCTCTGGTTCTATCTCACAAAGCCGACACCTTGTGTCCCCGTCAAATACTCCGATTTTGTGTAGGTGTTCTTTCACCGCGGCATGTCCGGTCTTTAGGCCTATAACAATACAGAGCTGTTAAGCTGCAGCAGTTCTCTAGTTCTCTTCCTACATGGTTTCCCTACAAAAGCTAAGAAAGGCCCTAAGCCCTAGAAGCCCATAAGAAAGGTTCTGGGCCATACCTCTGACCCTTTCTTTGCGAGTTCGTCAGCCCTTGCGTTGCCATCGATTCCTTGATGACCCGGTATCCAAGTCAAGCAGACCTTGTTCCGGTTCGAAAGTTCCAATTCGTCGAGGCACTCCGTTACCAGCCTGGACGACACTTTCCGGCTTAGTAATGCCTTTAGTACCGCTTGGCTATCAGACATGATGTGAATTCGTCTGTTGGTCACCGCTTTCATATTCGTTGTGTGTGTGCAGTGGAGGATGGCGTATACGCCTGAAATACAGAGGCATATTCCCCCAATGCGTAGCTGTACTCCTCCTTCTGAGAGTATATCCCTGCACCAGTACCGTTAGCCGTCTTAGATCCGTACGTCTTGCTTTTTGATTCCAAGTGCATACCTGGTAGCCTCCTCCCGTCTGTCTGGTATAGACACCGGGTAAGGGATTCCCATACTAATGCCTTACCGGCATGTGGTCTGTCCGCATTTCCAAAACCCTCTGTCCCATATGCTCGATTATCGACATATGTTTTGTTTTGGCCCCTTTCGGAGACGTGTGTTGCAGCCTGTATGCCCCCATCCTTGCCTCCCCCTGTATAACCAGTTGCAACGGTGACAAGTCCAAGAGTGCCTCCATGGCTGCAGTCGGTGTCGACCGCATTGCTCGCTTTTGGCCACCATACCAAAGTCGCATACGTCATTGTTGGCTTTACCACGATGCTATATATCCAATTCAGCATGTCTGGTCTTAATCCCCATTTCTTCCCATATAAGCGTCTGACAAGTGTTAGCGCTGTCACCGCTTTTTCGGTAATTCTATCCAGATGTTGATTCCAGGTAAGTTTGGAGTCTAGTGTTACTTCAAGGTACTTTACCTCCCCTATGTTAACCCCCTTCAACGTAAGCGGATTTAGGCTATTCTGCTTTCGTCGGCGGGTAAAGGCCACGATGTTGGTCTTATCGGCACTCGGACACACTGTATATCGTACATAAGGGTTACATTTATAAAGTTTTGTGGCATTTTGAGTCAGTACTAAAGCACATTACTGTACGTATTCATTATGCTATTAGACGGTATTAATATTTTTGTGACTACATTATTTCGGAAAAATAAACGACTTGTACATATGTACATATGTAGGATTGCAACATAATAGCCCTTTTCCTTTGCTAAAAAAGTGTAGCACGGTGCAGCACTGAACTACACTTTCCACCAGATTTTCGTTCCTTTGCACGGTGTAAACAAAACCAGTGCTGCACCAGGGTAATAGCTGGTGTAAATTACACTATTTTAATTGTCAAACATATGTCAAAGTGATTAATAAAGGTACTATGAATGTTATTTATTGGATTTTGTGCAGTATATATTGATAAAAAACGTTAAGTATGTATTTATGAAACGCATGCAAAGGAGAGGCAAAAAGAGGTTATGTATTAAATATATAAAGTAAAAAATTGTTTTTATTTTATTTATTGTTGCAATTTTTGATAGTTCAAATGCAATTTTCTTAAAAAAAATGCCATCGAAAAAGATTATTAGTATTATTACGAATAAAGTACGATTTGTAAAATAAATTAGTGAAAAATATCTTTGACGTTTAGTCCAAATTGAGGCATTATTTTCATCCTTTTAACGTAGATATAATTTATAATAATGGGAATTGACAGTTCTTTTTTATGAATATATGCAAAGAGACTGCCAAAGGAGTTTATCTTAACTAAATTTGTTTAACGCTGCAAGTCGTAGTAAGTAGAAAGAGAATAATATTGCGGCTCTCTAGCAACAATGTTCACATTATATACAATGTTATATAAATCTGGAGATCTCTTTTATAAAGGATTAGTTAGTAACTACAATGCCTGAATTCAGAAAGTGCTATGGTGCTATTCGGTTTTTGTCAAGTCAGATTATGATGAGTTGATGGTTGAGGTTATGTTATAAATTCATCTACACTCGATTCGTTCCTTTGTATTTTTGGCTTCGGTGCAGCACTGTAAAAATTGTAGTGTAAATTGCACTACACTGAAAAGCAAAGGAAAAGGCCTTATATTTCATTCTATATCTCTTACATATTCAGGAAATGGATTTTGAATATATTTTACTTTAATTTTCTTTTTATATTGTAAGAGAATATAGAAGTATAGTTATACTCTTTCTTGTGTTAAACTGGTTGTTATCCAGCCTTTAAACTTACTTCTTAAAAAAATTCTTCATATTTTTAAATAATTTGAATATATGCACCATCAGTTTATTTTTCTACATACAGTGCTGACGCGATAATCCGGAATAATAAAAACCAGGACGATCCGGATTACTAGAAAATCCGGATTACCAAGGCATGCTCTAATAATATGTATGTATACCAATTCTTATCATTATCGTAGTGTTTCGCTTTTTCCATCAGAACCTCTGAAGTTATAACTGAATGCCTTTTGCCTTTGCGTTAAAAACCAATCATATAACTCTGATTTCATTTTCGGATATTCAGGCTTGCGTAATTTTTTTTAAATCGGTGCAGAGATACAACTGTTAACATAGCTAACAATAAAAAGGAAGGAAATTAATGATAATAATTTCAAAATTGATTTATACACACCTTTTTTTATTTTTTCGGAATTTCTTTTAACTTCTGAAATTGTTGACATTCCAACATTATATTCCTTTGCTAAATCTTTTCCCAAATGTCCTCTTTTAAGTTTTTCAAGTATATCATACCTTTGTTTAATTGTTAAAGCTATATGCTTTCGTGTTGGAGCCATTGAAACTTCTGTAGGTGTTGGTTTATAGAAGAATAAATGAATGCAACTGTGCATGTTGGAACTTGTTTGAGAGAAACTTCGTAATTTCTCGTACGCAATTCGAATGTTATCGAATCCGGATTTCCGAGATATCAAAAATCCGGATTACAGAATACGCAATGAACAAAAAAATAGGTGCGGAAAACCGAGGAATCCGGAAAAGCAAGATTCGGATTATCGCGTCACCACTGTATTCTAAAAGTAATACTATCCAAATTTCATACTTTATCACCTTTTTCTCACAATATACGAAAATTGGATTTAAAAAATATAGCTAAATATATTTTTTTAATTTAAATCTTTTTATTACAACACAGACAATATCTACAATATGAGAATGCGATAATACAACTTTAATTTCTATTTTTTCTGAATACCTACTATGTTTTTTAATAATCGTTGTCGCACAACGCTCCCTAGTTTTCTTAAACGCCCTCTTAATGCTACACACCCTGTATAATTTGAACGCACATGCAACTTTAGCGTTTAGGTTTCCCCTAGACGAGCCGATGCGAGGAGTTTCGTATTTTTCTATAGCTGCTTTTTTACTGAGCAACTTTGACAGGTGCAACATTCCGTTGGCATGGAAACCAAAGCAGGTGGGAAAAACCGGCCGTCTGTACTGTGGTACGAAGAGGGACTATGTAGTCGTACTTTGCGAGTTTTAGCTGGGAATGGTTGTGGGTATGAGAGGTCTATATTCCCGTAAAATCGCGCGTCGTCTCAATTAATCGGAATGGGCAAGAACGTACGCGCCTTCAGTCGCGAGTGGGACGGCTACGCATGACCACAGCACGCGAGGACCGCGCTTTTGTGTTCAGCGCAATAACATTGCGTACGTCCGCCTTAAAGCAATTAGGAGCTGTTTGGCCAGCAGGAAGGTGTACTCACTACGCGAACTGTACGAGGGCGTTTGTCAGCGAGTGGACTGAGTGCGCCGTGCGTTGCAGCGCATTCCACTGATTCGCGAGCAGCGGCGTATACAACGACAGTGGGTCGAGGCAAGACATCGGTGGATCGCCGAGTGGAGGCACATTTTGTTTTCCGATGAATCCCGATTCGAATAGAACGTCGGCGTGAATTTTGGTATGTTTAGTTATCGAAGACGTGGTGAGCGTCCACTCGAGCAGTGCATCTAACCACGTAATATTCACCGAAAGCAGGCATTGTGGTATGGGGTGCGATTACACATTGTGGACATACACGTCTGTTGCATGTACAGCAGACGAGGATAGGTCGCCAATCCGTAGATGAGGTGGTGCGACCCGTTCTGCCCACCTAAGTTCGGCGGAGCCCACATCTGATATACATTCTGGACGGCACAACGCACATTGCACTATATACGAATGCTTCCATGGCCAGCTCGTTCTTCGAATTAGAATCCGATTGAAAATGTCTAGAATATGATCGGTCGGACATTTCGACGTTATCCGGCTCCTCCGGCTAACGTTGAGGACCTATAGAGGTGAGTTGAAGCAGCATGGTTGGTAATCCTTCCTGCTACCATACAACGACGTATTGACTCCATGTCTCGTCGATGGTACGCACTACTCGCGGGGAATACTCCCGCTAGTGATGCATCCCGTCCCAGCAGGGCTGCGCCGCTCTCAAGACGAGGAAGTTATGCTATTTATCTTCCATACCAAATTTCATTGCGTCAGAATGATACGTTCAGATTATACAGGGTGTGCTCGTCACTTTTTTTTTCAACAGTGTATTACAGTACTTGTAGTTTTGACGAACATCTATTGTTCGTACAGTTGTTACTAAAACCTTGTTGGAGAATAAACGGCGGATACTGACAGTGGTTCGTTTAGCACTGCTATATTGTTGAATGATCTATAATTATAGTTCACTAGTATACAGGGCAATCCAAATTAAGTGTTCACCATTGGTAACTTCGTTATTATTAAAGATACAAGACTGTTTAAATTAGCAAACTTATAGTACTTTTAACGCTCTTTAAGAAGGAAGAATAAAAAAAACAAATGCGCAGCGCATTTTCGAGTTTTGCCGAAAAATATTTCCATTTTTTCAAATGGAAACCCCTGTATATTATATCATTTTCTGCTAGAACTTTAATTAATATTTAAACAAAAAATCTTATAAGAAATTTTTTACTGGGATTAAAAATACTTGAGTTATAATGACTAAATAAAAACAGCTAAGCAATTCGAGAAGTTCGGAAACGTGTACAAAAATGTATTGAACAACAAGGTGGTATTTTTGAACATCTTCTATGAAAAAATCAGTAATTTTTATTTTCTTTTAATGATAAGTTTATGTATAAAATGAAGTTTATAAAACTTATTTAGCTGTTTTCGTTTATTCATTATAACTCAAGTATTTTTAATCGCAGTAAAAAATGTCTTATAAGATTTTTTGTTTAAAAATTAAAGTTCTAGCAGAAAATGATATAATATACAGGGGTTTCCATTTGAGAAAAAAACATATTTTTCGACAAAACTCGAAAACGCGCTGCGCATTTGTTTTTTTTTTATTCTTCCATCTTAAAGAGCGTTAAAAGTACTATAAGTTTGCTAATTTAAACAGTCTTGTATCTTGAATAATAACAAAGTTATCAATGGTGAACACTTAATTTGGATTGCCCTGTATATTAATGGTTGCGTTCAGGCGACGCAACAGTTTGCTGTCACCATAAACGTGATTTTAGTACGGTGATTTTTTTTAATGTGTGGTGGGTGCTTATTAAACAGTTTAAAATCGATTGAACGATATACTGTTTCCCGCATTTCCTATATTCACCATAACATATTTCCGGTGGCAATATTTTGCAACAGTTGATACTCACCGTTACAAAACGTTTTTCGTTCAGAGAACTCAACTAGCTACCAAAGGCAACTGTTGTGTCGCCTGAACGCAGCCATTGTAAATACGAAATGTTTGACATCTATTTTACCACGTGTTTCCGAGTAAACACATGCGAAAATAGATGTGAAACATCTTGTATTTATAGTACAATAATATACAAGTTTGCGTTGTTAACTCCTTGTTTCCCCTTTATTTTTTTCCTATTGAACTCCTCCCGTAACTCACGAAAATGAGAGCTTTTCATGAGTTACGATCATACGTAATTGGCAAGTTTATTCCAATTACTTATGTATTTTAGAAAATTACAAACTTTTGGTGTTCGTATGTGGAAACAAATTTTCATTAAATGTTAAGGAAGTCTTAACTTCGTAGTAGTAGTTATCGAGTAAATGCTCGATAACTACTACTATTATTTACTTATTACTTAGTAAAAAATTGCTTTATGTTACAGGCGATAGAAATCATGTTTGCTCGGTATGCAAAAAGGGCTTCTACCAAGCATCAATTCTTAAAGTTCACATGAGGATACATACAGGAGAAAAGCCGTACACATGTCACATTTGTGATAAAGCTTTTGCACACACTGGTCCTCTTTCTACGCATATGAAAACACATTAAATTGTCATACTATTTATTATATTAATTCAAATTTCATTTATTTGTAAAGTCATCTGTGAATAAATGTTTTTATCGTTTCTGTGTTGTTCTTAATTATGTCAATTCAATGAAAATGGGCAATCTAGTGCTTTAGTTATTCCATAAAAATACGTGCATTTGGTAACGAACAAAGCGTATCTACAACGTAAGCTGAAAGTTCTTTATGTTGATTAGTAATACAAATATTAGATTTATTTTCAATCTACATATTCGGAATATTTATCTGATTTCAAACAGATGTATTGTACTGTATGTAATCTATCTCATGTAAGATGTATTTCATGTTGTATTCTATAATTGCTTAAAGTAACATCCTTAATAATAGAAGTAAAGGCACTTGTATTGTATATATCATACAATACATAAAGGATATAAAGGAGATTATGTCTTTCATTCAATTATTCATAAGTGCACATTTATTTGTCAATTCTACCAATAATTAACAGACACCCATGAAAATAAATAATAAGTGTGTTTCAATTTGGCAATGGTTGACGTTTTCCTGATGTTCCAGCATAGCATTAGAAACTTTGCTAAACATAACCAGTGCAGTATTAATCCGGCGTTATCAAAGATGTGTGAAATTACGAGATTTTGTTTTTATATTTGTGTTCAGTTTTGTACATGTTCAATTTGGCTTTACAGTATGTTTTCTTTTGTCATTTAAGTTTATTGATTAAAAATTGATGATTTTTCTAGAAGCACAACAGGCAGGTTGACAACTGTTATCAGACTGGTTATCAAAACTATGCTGCAAATTGCAAAAAATGAATAAAGTAGTGTAGACTTAACAGAGCTAGACCACTCCGTACTTCCAAATTTCAGCAGCGGTAGACGCGAGAAATTGTCGTCTCCGTTTTAGTTCGAAACGTGGCCAGCGGTAGTTTCTAGAGGTATTGGCTGCGTAAATAATTATATATACAGGTAGGTGAAACGTGACGTAAATAATAAGCAAGATGGTGGATGTCGAGGGTGGATTCAGGGGCGGATACAGATGCGGGGGTTGATGGAGAGCGGTGCTTGAAATTAAAATTTTTCTTTTTATATAAAGCGAAGGATATTTAATACAAGTGACTCATTCTTTACTTTTATTGTTAAGTATTTACATGATGTAAAAGCAATTAAAACAAGCTGAAATAATTTATTCATTTCCATTTTATTAACAAAATTCGCTCTCAAGCACAAAGCTTTAGTGTACTAAAAAATCCGCTATCGTAGGTACTTTCGCAGATATAGGATATGGGGTGCCGTAGACATGCTAAATTCAAACATTTTTTACGAGAAAACGGGGGCAGCACAAAACTCTGTGGCAGTAGCACAAAACTTTAGCCAGAATGTATGTACCTGTGCACTATCGATAAAAAGTGTATGTAAATGTGTGTTTTACTACAGATATGATTATGATTACTTTAAAACAACAATATTTGTTATAATAGGCGCTCATGGTTTATTATATTGGTTTGTCTTTCGGGTTGCCTAAAAGATTTTTTAACGTACTTTAAGCAACTCCAAAGACAAACCTGAGATGGGACAGAAGTCTGGAATTTATAAAATTGCATGTAAAGACTGTGATCAAATTTATATCGGGAAAATAAAAAGGTCAATAGAGACTAGATATAAAGAACATCTAGCTCACTTTCGGTGTGGAAGAAAGGAATCGTCCGCAGTAACGCAACATTTAATTGAAAAGTGACATCATATTGAAATAGACAGTGTCAAATTATTGAAAGCCGTTGATAAGCCACGAGAATTAGGCGCGTACGAAAGTATTTACATTTACAAACACGAAAATGAATAGAGGACCATTGATTCTTGGAAGCTCTGTTTTGTTCGATAATTTGAGAAAGGACGGTCCCTTTTCAATATGTGTTAGCAATTAGTTTGGTTTAGGTAAAGAATCGCATGCTATGCTTGTTTATACTAGAAGAAGGGGATGTTTATAGTGATAGTTTTAATTTTATTTATTCATTCGGTATTCGGTTGATGATGAGAATCCATGGGATCGAAACACGTGTCCCAAGTTATTAATCAAAGTTATGGCGTTTGGTGATATAATACCGATGTTTTATCTGTTTATTACGAGCCCACAGTCCTTGAAACCCTTTCCCACTCCCCCACCTTTTCAGAATTTGAAAATACTCATTCGTTTCCGATATATCGCGTCCGATTCCTGGCTGAACACGCTGTATATTTCGAGAATGTAAAAACTACATGAGTTCATGTATGAAGTAAATATAGGTTGCTCCGTTAAAAAAATACATCTCGTACTTTGTGACTACTACTACGTTATGAGACACCTGCATATCTGAAAAAAGGAAGTACTGTATAAGTACGGCAAAGGGGTTCGCTAGTTAAAAAAAAGTCAGTATCCTGCAATTTTGTAAAAGGGCCCACGGCACTTGAAGGACTTTAAATAACGTTTTACCACTGATAGGTACGTTTGAAACCTGTCATAAGTCGATATCATAAATATAATGGAAGACAGATGACTCTTATTAATTCAGTTGTATTAGTACATCGAAGTTCCTCGACTTAGACAGTTTACTTAATATCATTCATTCCAGGGCTATGCAACTTAAAGTTGTTGTTTAGCACCATCTAGCGTCTAGATCGGCGGATTTTTGAAAACTAATTACTTATTATGCTCGTAGATGTAGTGACCAATCATGAAACAGTATTTGACAGTATTCCTGCTATTTGTCATATTGTTTATATTATTTTTACTTTTCTTAGGTTTATCGCACCGTTGATATATATTGTTTATCGTTTCGAAAAGTGTGTCGAAGTAAGTTTATTAAATATTCTGATTATTGTAAATAATTTGCAGAATGAATCTTGGATATATTAGGAAGTGTCGCGTTGAAGGATGCCTGGACAAAACATCCAGCAGGTATCTTATTATGTGAATAACTAGCGCTGCCGAAACTCGACGTTTTCAGAAACCGGGTACCCGTTCAGCGCACTACCCGGGTACCCGTTTGCACAATCGAGTATCCGAACGAATTGAATCATTATTATTGGAGCAAATTGATTTTTCTAACTTTCGTTGCACAAATCATCCAGAGACATGTATTTTTTGCATAAGAATTTTGATAGGGCTTAGCTTGTTTGCCTGGGTGAAATATATAAATAAAATATTAAAAGGACTGGATTCTAGACTAGGTGTCAAAAAATGTCGGATCCCGTGATGAGGATAGCATTTAATAAATACTGTAAAAAACGCAAATGATTTTGTATAGGCTTTGTATAATTAAGACTTAAATGTCAATATTGTTTGATTTCTCTGTTGTTTATAACATCCTATACTGTGTACATAATTTATCTTCTGCTTCGTTTTATATATTAGCAGTTGATATATTTTGGTTTAGTATTTGTATGAGCTACAAGTTTCAGACCTTTCTTTACATCTTTTGTTAAATTATAAATTCCAGTTAACAAAACATGTAAGAAATGTCTGAAACGTGTAACTTGTTTAATATAACAAAAATATGTATTTGGGATTTAAATACCGCGGTTAGCTTATCACTGAACCAAATATGTGTCAAATATCTTGTAATAGTCCACGATCTAGACGATAGATGGTGCTCCCGCAATGTATATCTATCCTTGTCTAAAGTTGCGCTTCTATTTATGTATGTTCTGTGATTCATTCTTAATACTTAAATGAAGAAGATAGATTGCACAACATTATGGACAAGGTAAGAGATCGTATCTCTTGGTCGCCGACATGTGCACGGCTGCGCTAGCTTGTATGACATTTCCTAATAAAAAATACGGTGTTTTATGAACCAAGCTATTGACGTTAATTGTAAATTGTAAAATTTATACAGCGAATTTCCTATTTTCATATCTAATACTAATATTGTTTACACTATATTTTCACTGGCTCTTCACTTTTTCAAACTTTATTGATGATAATTAGAGTGCGTACCCTAATTTCTAAATTGGGTTTTTATATGATATATACGGAACGCAATTGCTGCGGGTAGGATGTTTCAGTTGTCACTAAAATAATTATTAATCATCTTCATATGATTTTTTTGGTTTTTGTATCCTCCTATTCTAAATTTGTATCCACCATAAACCGATCATACAATTATTAAAACCGGTTTTAATAATTTAAAATTCGCTACATGGTTTTCCTTGTAGCGAAAATAACAGGTATAACCCGTATTCATATCAATTCAAGTGTCTATAACTGTCAGCGCATTTTTTATACACTATTAAAACTGCATATTACATTGCGATATTGCAGGATACTTTAAAAGTGGATATTGTAATGGATGATAATTTTGACAAATTTTCAATGTACTATGAATATAAAAAATTTCTGTGTATTTAATTTCAATGCATATCAAACTATAAATTAAAACAAAGATATTTAACCAAAGCTTAGCTAACAAGATGTTATGATTCCTATGAAATCGTCTAAACGCTAACAACCACAACCAAATTTTCGATTACACTTTTATCTTTACGATACGCACTCTTAATGCATATAGTGCATTAAAACGTTTTTTTGAATGAAGAACAGTGCACTGGTTCGGTTCGGTAGGCTCAGACTGGCACCGAAGCAGCACATGACTATTCATTAAATTCTGTGTCGTCCTCCAATAATAACCGTCTGGCATTTTTCTATTTAATCTTGAATTAACTTATGAGAGAAAAATATCAATAAGCGAGAGAAATTAATTAATTTGCAATTTCATTTTCTAAAAGTAAAAAGTAGATAAAGCTACATGAAAGACAGACATTGAATAGTAAGCAGCTTCTATTCGATACTAGATATAGCATTGAATTTGTATGACTAGAGTCACTAGGGTGCGCCACCGAAAACGATTGACTAACTCGAAGAATTTTTTTTAATGCAAAAACAGGTCGATTTTTAACTAGAGAATACCTTTCCAACATGTCCACAACTGTCATACATCATTCCCCTCCATTCCGTCACTCTAACCATTACAATTTAAATTAGGGAAGGCACTAATTCTGATACATCCTTGAAAAGGTAATTTTAAGGAAAATTCAGCAGTGTGATTGCTGGTTGTGTTACTCTAGATGTTAACGCCCTCTAGCGGATAAAAAACGGTTACGTATTCGATAGACGAAAGTGACGAAAGCTAATTTTATTAGCAATAAATGCAATCTAACTAAACATTATTTGAAAAAATAACTTAGATAATTAAAAACATTGTAGAGCAGTAACGTTAGGAATAACAAACTTACTTAGGTTTTAGAGATGCTAAAAGTGTTGTTGAAACCGTAGTCTGACGAGGTGGAGAATCTCTGAAGTTATTTGACGACATTCAGTAATAATACGTTGACGCAACTCTTCTAGTGAAGCAGATGACGTGGCGTATATTTTAATTTTTAAATGTCCCCACAGAAAGTAGTCTAAGAGGGATAAATCTGGAGATGGTGGGGGCCATTCTATCCATGCTCTTCTTCCAATCCAATGCCGAAGAAATCTATTAACCAAGTACTGACGAACCGCTAGTTTTAAAATACAGTGCAACTATTTCTACTCTCTCCTGTATAGAGTACACCATTTTATGTTTTACTCGTTAACATTTTATTTAATTTTAATGACAGTATATACTTGACAATTATGACAATTAATTGTCAAAACTATTACGTATTTAATAAAATTAGCTTACTTAAATAAAGAATGCAAGCAAATCACTAATCTTACAAATTTATATCTAAAGTAACTCAGAGGTCATCGGTTATGTTCTTTAACGTGTCAAGATGTTAACCAGAAAATACGGTTTTTCTGCATGCGGTTAACAGGTTGCGAATTTTAGCTGGCTGCCCAGTACTAGTACCACTTACCAATCTTACACATAGGCGTACAGGATGTTAGCGTGAGGATGGAAAGTGAAGTAATTAAACTATGTAATTAAAAACACAGAATTGTAGTACGTATTATTTTATTTCTCTAAGGGAAGATGCGGTTCCCTAGCGTTTACAGAAAAAACATTACTGCCAATTCGTCGGTTTTATTTTTAACACTAAACATTGATATATTATTTGACATATATCAAGTTAGGAAAATCTAATATCTTTCAAGGTTTGTTGAATCGTAAACACGAATATACATTTTTATAAAATTCCGTAGAAATAATAAAATTTCATGAACTCTAAAAACTACTGTGTTTAATTATTATGGACGTAATTCAAGAATCTATTCAGAAAATAATTTGTTCTATCAACACAAATGGGATATGATGCTAATAATAATAATCATCATCATTTTGCGAGTGATAGATACATTTGTATCCAGACGGTAATTTGCTAGGATGCAGTTAAAATATGATACATATGTTTTTCTTTTTCACTAATTTCTGATGGAGCTCCGGATATTGGATCTCTACCTTCAAAAGTTTTCGGGAAAGCTATCACATCTCTTATACTGGAGGTTTTCAGTACCGTAGCCATTAATCTGTCTATTCCTAACGCAATTCCTCCATGAGGTGGGCATCCTGACGATAACATATGTAATATATGTTGTAATTTCGAACTGTCGATAGAAAGCATTTGAAATATTTTTTCTTGTAAGATGGAATTGTGAATTCGTATTGATCCTCCTCCGATTTCGTTTCCATTCAAAACTAAATCGTATGCTAACGATCGCACCTAAAAATTATAATCTATATTAAACTAGCTGGGCCGGCAGACTTCGTTCTGCCTAGAAAAGTATGGATTTAGATATTTGATGTTTTATTGTTACGGGAACCCCTCTCCCCCCGTGTCCCGCCCGTTCCGTACCACCCCCCGTGTCCCGCAAAACAATTGTCGCAAAAAATTGTCACAACGTAATATAAACATAAACGTCATCTATCATGAAGATGACGTTGTAAAATCACTCCATACAAAATGTATGGGAAAATGAATTTTCTTGATAATTTTTTGTTTCGGGGATATTTCGGGAATTTTCTTGGGTATTCTTCTTGTTTGGCCGGAGACCAGTCCGAATTGGTGCGAATCATCGAAATCGGTCCAGGCGTTCTTGAGTTATAAGATTAGTAACTAACATCACTTTCTTTTTTATACAGTGCGTCCATAAAGTAACGCATAAATTCATTAGCTAAATAAACACTAGTATTAGAAATTCTCGAAACAGGTCGATTTTTGATTTTAATTTACTGTTTTCTCAAATTATAATCTAATGTACCGGGTGATCCACCTTCGTGTGATGACGTCATCACCATTTTTTTTATAGAACACCCCATTTTTTTTAATTTCCGGATTTCCCTTGATGAGCTGATTCCAAAAATGTATAACACGTTGCTTCAGATTGATACAGAGTGGGCAAAAATACAAAAATGGTTTATGATAATTGTTTATGGAAAGGTATTACGTTACTGAATGTAATAAACACATTAAACGAAATTATGTAGTTATGCAATTACTATGATACACTACCAAAAACAAACGAAAGAAAATTTAAATTAAATGCTCAAATTGCTCTCCATTGGCCGCTAGACAATGATAGAACCGGGGATTACATTCTTCTCTAACATTCTGTAGCATAGCAGGTGTTATGTTCTGCATTTCTTCCCTTATTCGGTCTTTTACCTGACGGATATTTCCAGGTCTCTTAGTGTAAACTTTAGATTTTAAATAACCCCATAAAAAGAAGTTTAATGGACTCAGATCAGGAGATCTAGCGGGCCATTCCACTGTTCCCCTCCTTCCTATCCACCGTTGTGGAAAGGTTCTGTTTAAAAAATCGCGCACAGTTATGGCGAAATGTGGCGGTGCACCATCCTGTTGAAACCAGATACTGCGGTCGAGATTAGTGGGTATTTGAATATCAGGAAAAAAATGGGATCAGATCTCGAATTAATTTATTTTTTAGGAAATCCAGATATAATGCTGCTGTTAAATTTTCGTCAAAAAAATATGGACCAATAATTGTATTTCTTACAATACCAGCCATTATGTTGATTTTTTTGTGGCCTTTGCATATGGCATTCTTGCATCCAGTGTGGATTTTCATCAGACCAATAACGGGTGTTTTGTCGGTTAACATGCCCGTTCAAATAAAACATTGTCTCGTCCGAAAATAAAACGTTATCAATTCATGGATAAGTCGTAGTTTGTAAGGATGGTATTTCACCTTTTTAAAAATGTTTGATACTGCAGATTTCCCAATACCAAAATTCCTAGATAATCCTTGCACGGTACAGTGTGGATTTTCTACTGCCGGCTTGTTGAATATTTTCATTAATTTTTGGTCTACCTTGCTTTGCTGCATCCCACACATGTCCTAATTCTCTGTATTTTCGCTCTATTCTGTTTACCGTAGATTGTGAAATAGGTTCACGATCTGGGTGCATTTCATGAAATAATCTGCATACCTCTTGTTGAGTCCGCATCCTGTTGCCAATACCAATCATCATTAACATTTCAATCCTCTCACTTTCGATTAAAGGCATTTTGTAAAAAAAAGGTACAAAATATGATAGGATAAATTGCTTAGATAATTTTCAGGTAAACGTACCTTATTTTTAAAGCGTTAATAATACAGAAATGTACTTTAATGTTTCTGACAGTTTTTAACGTCAGATGAAAAAAATGGAAAAAAAACTTACAAACAATAAAAATATACGGCTTGGATCACTAATAAAATCTGTTACATACAGTGTTAAAACTTATACGTTGTGTTTTTTAATAGTTTAGCAAAGTAGTTGTAGAACAATACGTAATTTCATTTAATGTGTGTATTACGTTTATTTTTTATTATTTTGTAAGTAACTTGAAATTTTTGTATTTTTGTCCACCCTGTATCAATCTGAAGCAACGTGTTACACATTTTTGGAATCAGCTCATCAAGGGAAATCCGGAAATTGAAAACAAATGGGGTGTTCTATTAAAAAAAAATGGTGATGACGTCAACACACGAAGGTGGATCAGCCTGTATATTAGATTATAATTTGAAAAAACAGTAAATTAAAATCAAAAATCGACCTGTCTCGGGAATTTCTAATGTTCGTGGTTATTTAGCTAATAATGAATTTATGCGTTACTTTATGGACGCACTGTATATCGATTACAGGTGGAGCACCACATCCGCCTCGGTTGATTTACAAAAAACGGTGACACATATTTAAAATCTTTTTGTTGGAGCAAGTGTAGGTCCATTAGGAGCACGTTCTAAAATTATTTTGGGTGTCAGGGTGTCCAAAAAAATACACATCAAAGTTATCAACATTTAAATGGAACACCATGCATATTATTGCATATTTCGATGACAAAGACTAAATAAAGGCAAGTTACTGTTATATTCCCTATACCTAGATTCAACAGTTCCAGTAACAATTTTGGAAAATGTAGATCAATATTTAGAATCAGTACCTGGCGTGCGTATTTAAGTTACGTGTTTCAAGTTATATTATTTCATTAGCACAATCAATACATTTAATGCTAAAATGAAGATGTTGAAGGAAATTGGAGGTATGTACCTATGTTGTTTTTTATGTTCTTTAATTGGTGTAGCCAATTATCTTTCTGTTTCTCCAATGCATATGGAATGACAATTATCATATTTGATACTGTATGCACCATATTTGTTCAGTTAATTTTCCTTTTCCTAAAATGTTTGCTAGTGTGTTGATGGATTTAAATGCGGGCTTAATATTATACTTGGCAAGAAATAGATGTCATCATCACGGAATGTTAAAATGTGAAGGGTATATTATTCTTTGATTGTGTTCTTTTACGTATAATGGATTTTCTTTCTTGGGTAATATTTTTGTAATCGTATTATTGGGAAAACCAGTGAAGAAGAAAATGGAAGAAATACAGACGAATATGGTAATCCAGAAAAAATACAAAACCTGTGTACAATAACAGATAAGACCTCTGTGCTTTCAATATTCCCTAGAATATCTCTGTACATATGTATAAAGGAAATTTTGTACTGGTATTTCTAACGTTTTATTATTCTAATTAGATGTTATACAGACTTTTTAAACATATATCGTTAACAAACTATTAAACTACTATACTGCTACTACACTACTGCTATAAATAATAGAGGTTAGTAATAATAATAATAAGTTGATTGAGTTATAATTCTCTCTCGGTTTTAATTGGCTTCTTGTTTTCCATCTTGTCTAATTTAACTTACAGGTGCCTTTTGATTTTCTCTACATCTAATGTTAAAATAAAGATGTTTTCTAAAATTTATACAGTCTGGTTAAAATCTTACCTCTAACTGTGGTTACCATTAATGCTCAATATCGTGGTTATTTTAAATGGAACATCCTGTATCTAACATCGTCATTCGATCTTAATTTTATTTCTCTTTTAAATGTTCTTAAGGTTCCTATTTGTGTTTTTATATTTTTGTTATTGGTACTTTTGATTTTATTTTGCATGTGGCGCCACCTACCAGAAAATGAGAGCAATTACAGAGGATTGTAAAGAGTTTGTATTTCGAATACGAGACATGGATGTAATACTAACCGAGAAAAACAATAATATAAGTATATATAACAAAATTATCAAAGCGTATAATTCCAACATGGTCCTTCGAGCCGGATGTTAAAAATGCGAAATAAAGAGGTAATACGAAATTCTACGAAGAATTAGAAATCGACACGTGGGGAAAACGAGGTGTGATAATTAATCGACGATCATCCTGCCCCATTCAAGTAAGTTATTACCTTCTTACAGCTTTATGCGATTGTAACAATTCGTTCTTATGATTAGTTCTTAGATTTTTCAATATTTATTGCAAATTTGTGCATATTCGTACTCGATTTTATCATGGCAGATATAAGCGTAAACGGGGCTCAATAAAGGCGCGACTAACGTTATTTCAAAAGTACATAGACGAATTTAAACGCGATATTCAAAATCAAGACGATAAAAACGTTAAAATCCAAGAGTGCAATTTGACTTAGAAGTAATTACGGATATAAACGATGAATCTTTAGTAGAACGGGCGTTATTCGAAAAGAAATATTATAAGGCGATAGCGGATGCGAAATCTAGACTTCAGACAACTAACGGACAATCGGTTAATAACACATCTACGCAACCAGATTCAGAAGAGGTGCATGGCATAAAGCTTCCACAAATTTCGTTGCCCAATTTCGACGGGGATTATGAAACGTGGCTAGAGTACCGTGACACTTTCGAATCACTTATACACAAAAATTCGGTAATTGGTGAAATACAAAAATTTCATTATCTACGGGCTTCTCTAGAGGGAACGGCTTCGCAGATTATACAATCATTAGAATTTATATCAAGTAATTATCAGCTAGCATGGTCACTGTTAGGCAGATTTCTCACTAGCGCAACTGATTTCGTACAACTGATTGCATACGACTAATGAAACTGGTTTCATGAAACTGACCCATTGTTTTGTTAACATCCTCTCATATTAATGCAGCGTCTGTCAAAAGTTGCGTCGAAATAAGAAACTCAGTCGTATGGAACTGGCCTTCCCGGTTGCACAGTTTCATATCGCACGGTTTCATAGATACACACTGTTAATTTTTGTAGTTTATAATATAAAAAATACCCTCCAATGAGGAAGTAATTAATATTAAACTTGTAGAAGAAGTTGAAAAGTTTCCAATATTATATAATTATAAATTAGATGGCTATTCAAAACGAGAGAGTGTGGAAGCAGCGTGGGAAAATATAGCTAATGCAATGAACGACACAGGTAAATAATTTTACTTACAATTTTATGGTTTTACCAAAATTATAACAAAATTTATTTGAAAGAAATAATTATTTTATAAAAACAAACAAAATTCCAAATTTTATTTGGATAATTGTAAATTCTTTTTAGGTATATCATTCAACGCCTTTCTCGGGAAAGGTCGCATTAAGTATGTTTGTATCGAAAAAGCTTCGTCACCCACGAAATAAAATGGGAATGTTATTCCATTATTATCATGAGGATGTATTCTACCATCTGGTATGTGAAGCCCCTTGTTAGTTTTTAACCATCTACCAATCCTTGAAGCATGAAGTATTCCGCCATCACTATTCCTTCCAGCATGACCAACTTCAATCATAGTAAAGCAACCATCGGCATCACAACACGCTAATAGGACATGGAGTGATATCCTTTATAATTGAAATAAGACGATCCCGATTTAGGAGGTTTCTGAATTCTCACGTGTTTGCCGTCTATGGCGCCAATACAATTAGGTAGATTCCATAGTTCATAAAAACGATCAGCTACGCGAATCCATTCTTCTTCAATGGATAATTTCATGTAGTCTGCATTTAAACAGATCCAAATTTGTTCTGTTGTGCTCGACACAACATTACTTATTGTACTGATTCCTCTCATAAAATATAATGACAGATCCGTAAAGCTCTTTCCTGTTGCCAAATATCTGAGAACAAAAAAGAAGTATGTAGATGTGGTAGGTACGGCTTTGTATGTTACACAAGGACTATTAAGTTGTTGATTGTATGTACATACATTCTTAATAATGTATACATGCTGGCTACATTTTCAATGCTTGTTCTAGCTGCTAATTGCAAGGAAAAATTGAGAAATCTACGAATAGTGTTTGTCCGTAAACTGAACTTCCTCCTAGTGGATCAGCTCGAAAAAACCGAAAGCCCTATTATTTGATGCAGTCAATGCAGTTCATACTTCCTTTTGTTAAAACTCAGAACAACGATGAAATGCCGGGTAATGTACCAATGCCACCAGAATCAGATGTATGTGAAGCATTGAAATTCACTGATGAGGAACGTGAGGAAGATGATCTTGAACAATCAACCCAGTCGCGAGAAATAATAAGTAAAACGCGCTTGGAACCTACTACAGTACCGATTCCTGATCCTCCTGCAAAAAAGAAGAAAAAGCAAACTGCTGTGACTGATGTTGATAGGGCTTTTATAGATTTTGTGGATCGAAAAAAAAGTAAGCCCGCTCGCGAAGATAATCCTAGAAAGCTCTTCTTACTTAGTTTGCTGCCAGACATTGAAAAACTGTCTGATAATCCGATGAGGATATTCAGAAGAAAAGTCATCGATGCATTGGACGATGTTTTAATGGATACGCCAGCTTCGGACTCTGCACGTTCTACGTCCAGGGCAACAAGTGCATCAGGAACTTATTATGCACCTTCTCCTAGCTCGACCATATGCAATACACCTGATCCGCTAACACCGGTGCATGACACATAAAATACTACCCGATATTATCATACTTTTATACCGGAACAATGTAACCAAGATGATTACAATTTATCTTAATTACCTATGTATATAATAAAATATAATATTCGTATACGTACCTAAGCGTAATTAATAACTTTTCTTCAACTACTATACTATCTCTGAATTTCGTATCCATTTTCTTGATAGATGGACCCACTACACAAACTAATTCTATAAAACTTTCAGCACTCATTCTATACATCTTTTGAAATTTGACTGGATCTTCTAGCTCTTGTGCTACCTTGTACCATCGCATATTAAAATTGTTATATAGGTATGGGTAAATCCAAAATCGTCTTCTATGTTTTTTTCTTTTGTTGTACCACCATAAAACGGGAACATCGCCCTCCTCAGAAGAAGAAATCATCGTAACAACTGACACAAAGTAGTTGTTATAATGTGGAAACAGGTATGAAATCGGTTGCGTAAGATCAGTTGTATCCAATCAGTTGCACTAGTGAAAAAACGGCCTTACGAGAACGATTCGCCAACAAGCAACACCTAAATTAGATAAAAAGACCGCGCGGGAATGCGAGGAATGCAAATACGCGGGAGACGTTCCTACATTGTCGGAATTTACGGCATTTGTAAAGAATGAGGCGGATCTCTTAGAAACCATAGAAATTAACGAAGTTCACAAGCTCAATGATCCTGGTCAGTACCAAATACACTTTTCCAGCTTGCCACGAGAATCATAAATTGTACCAATGCAAGAAATGTATTGAATTGGCGGGAAGCAAACGAATTGAGTTGGTAAAAAAGGCTTGCTTGAGATCTGGTCACTTTGCGAGAGTGTACGTTTGGTAACTGCAAAATTTGTGGTGCGCAACATAATACGTTGTTGCACCAGGAGAACCGAGACTCAGCACAAGCGCCAGATGCGGTCTCACTTGCAGCAAATGGGTCCGATTACTCGGTTCTGCTCGGTACCGCATGCGTGTGGGCGTTAGACGCAAACCAGAGAACACAAGGTTGTCGCGTTGTTCTCGATTCATGTTCGCAGTCGAACTTCATCACTGAAGATTTAGTAAAATAACTGAAACTCAAGTGTGAAGACACCAACATAGCGGTAAAAGGTATAAGTGCGGACCATCTAATCTAAGGAAAAAGGTGTGCATTACGTTAAAATCGAAAGTAAACAATTTTCAACTAACCATGTCATGTTTAGTAATACGGACAATATGCGACAAGTTGCCAAACCCGTCGCAACAAGGCGTTAATTTAAATATACCGGAAAATATAAGACTAGCAGATCCTAAATTCGATCAAATTAACAAAGTAAACGTATTAATCGGGGCTGAATTCTTTTATAGTTTGTTGCGTGTCGGCCTGGTAGGTTTGGACCAAGGTTACCTATATTGCAAAAGATCAAATTTGGTTGGATAGTATCGGGGCCTGTGGTTAGTTCTACAATAAGATCAAATCAAATTTGTAATTTTGCAAAAGCAAATGATATACAAAGTCAGTTAGAAAAGTTTTGGCAATTAGAGAGCGTCTTACCTGCGAAAAGGCTAACTAAAGAGAAACTAGAATGCGAACAGTACTTCGATAGTACACTTAGGCGAAGTGAAGACGGTCTTGTTATCGTATCTATACCATTCAAAGAATCGTTAGAACACTTAGGCGAATCTCGCAAAACGGCATTGAAACGGTTTAACCAATTAGAGAGGAAACTTAACGCGAATACCGAATTAAAGGAACAATACGCAAATTTTATGAGCGAATATATACAGTTAGGTCATATGTCGCTTATAGAAAACGAGAAATGCAATTTACCAGTATACTACATACCTCACGATAGTATTACAAAGGAGGATAGCTTAACTACCAAATTATGCGTGGTGTTCGATGCTTCTTGCAAGACAAATTCGGGATGTAGTTTAAATGATTTACAGATGACAGGCCCGGTTTTACAGGATGAGTTATTTTGTATTTTATTGAGATTTCGTCGGTCACGATTCGTAGTATCTGCGGAGATATAAAAAATATACCGGCAAATATTAGTAGCACCAGAGGAAATGCGGTTACAGCGGGTATTTTGGCGGGCTAATCCAAAAGACGCGTTTAGTGTATACGAGTTACGAACGGTAACATATGGAACGACAGCAGCATCTTATTTAGCAGTAAAATGTTTGCAAAAGGTAGTCGAACAAAATATATAACGCGATATATCCAGAAGCGCCAGAACGGATTCTATGAGATTTTTTATATGGACGACTTATTAACTGGGTTTGATACCATAGAACATGCCGAGACCGTATGTTTAACAATCGCCAACATTCTAAGAAGCGCTAAATTTGAAATTGAAAATTTGTTAGTAAAGAACCTACTATTTTAGAAAAATTCAAAACAAACAATAATTCACTCTCAGTCCTGAACATTACGGGTAGTCAAACAGAGGGTACGTTAGGCTTGCAATGGTACTGTGAATCTGACGAGTTAATCTACAGATTTAGAAACATTACACGAAAGACGGTTAGTAAACGAATAATACTATCGGTCGTATCACAAATCTTTGATCCAGTAGGGTTATTATGTCCGTTCACCATAACTGCAAAAATACTGTTGCAAACTTTATGGAAACTTAATCTTACGTGGGACGAAGGGGTAGCGCAAGATTGCATAGCGAGTGGTCACGCTGGACCTTACACACTTAGAAAAACTGTCCGAATTAAAAATAACACGCCATGTTATTCCAGTTGCACCACGATGGATTGAATTGCACAGTTTTTCTGATGCGTCGGAGAGTGCATACGGTTGTTGCCTTTATGCAAGTAGTTTGGACGCGAGTAATCTTATAAGAACCCGCATGGATAAGACACGATCCTGGAAATTTAAAGACCTTTGTAGCTAATCGTGTTTCATAAATTAGCACACTCACTAATGTATATAATTGGCGGTATGTGCCAATGCAGGACAATCCTGCAGACCTGCTATGCAGGGGGGTATTGGTACGTGAATTAGTACAAGCAGATTTTTGGTGGGAAGGCCCTACTTGGTTGAAAGACCATTCAGATTGGCCAAACACAACATTGCATACTGTAGACAATGTACCGCAGAGAAAGGCTTTAAAAACATTAGTTTCAGCAAAACACGAAACAAATGAGTTGTTTAGCAGGTTTTCTTCATTTTCAAAGCTGCAACGGGTAACAGCTTACTGTTTAAGCTTCATTAATAATACACGAAATAAATCCTTTAGACAATTCGGATCATTGACCCTAGATGAACTGAACAATGCACTACATATATTGACGAGAGTGTGCCAGTCAGAATCATTTTCAGACGAGATTAATCACATTAAGCGCGGAAAGAAAAACGATTTAAAGGGGCCTATTGTCAAATTAAGTCCATTTCTTAATGACAGTGGCATATTACGGGTCTGTGGGAGACTACATGCGTCGGCATTCCATTTTAATAAGAAGCATCACATATTGTTACACGCAGATCATGTCTTCACCATACCAGTTATCGTGAGGGACCATATGCGACTACTTCACGCGGGCCCTCAGCAAACACTCTCTTTAAAAGATAGGTATTGGCCTATCCGATGTAGTCGTAGTAAAGAAAGTAATTCATAAATGCACGATTTGTTTCAAAGCTGCACCGCCAAATACCGCGAATCCGCTCATGGACAATATACTAAACATCGAGTTACCGTAAGCTTACCCTCTCAAGTCTGTGGTGTAGATTTCGCAGGGCCGTTGTAGTTAAAGAACAAACTTAGCCGCGGAGGTAGTATTTCTAAGGCATCTTTGTGTATTTTCGTGTGTTTCTGCACTAAAGCGATGCACTTAGAATTAGTCTCTGGTTTGAGTACAGAGCCATTTTTCGCTACGCTAAAAGGATTTATAGCTAGGCGAGGGAAACCATCTGACATTCACTCAGACAACGGAACGAATTTTATAGGCACCGCAAGAGAAATGAAAGAGTTAAAGGCTTCTTGTCGGGGAACAACGAGTTTATAAAACGTAACCTACAAAACGACCAAATCGAGTACTTCATACCTCCGCCAACTCCTAATTTTGGGGGCTTTGGGAAGCCGGAGTCAAATCGTTTAAGTCACATATAAAACGAATTGTTGGCAATCGCAAACTTACCTTTGAACGATTTTCACTGTCCTCTCCCAAATCGAAGCAGTGTTAAATTCTAGACCTCTTTCACCATTATCCTCCGATCCCACTGATTTTAAGACGTTAACACCTACACGCTTTCCCATCGGACGAAGCCTTACCAGTATTCCCGAAGGCAATTACATAAATATTAGGAAGCGGGATTGAACACCTATCAGAAGTATCAACAGATGCACCAGCAGTTTTGGTCCCAGTGTCGTACGAGTGGTGATAGTTAAATTACCGACTAGAAAAACATTAAAGCGTCCTACGTCACAGGTGTCTGTGGTCCCAATCAACTGAAGCCGACGTTTACAGCAAAGGAAAACATTGACTGTTTTTTTTAATTTTACCTTTGTTTTAATGCGCGATTATGTACTAAAAATTTGGTTAAATCAAGGTAGCTTTGACATAATGACAATAATTTCAGATATTAATGTTGTCTAATTTATTCTTGAAAAGTAAGCAGTGGTGCATTGGACGTTGCTTCATATTTATTGGAAACAACATAAAAATTAACCACTACTTGTCTTATTGCATACAAATCTTCATAATAAACTTAATACAAAAGAAAACAAAGAAACTAATGATTCACATATCACTCATTTTCAATACATAAATAAATTCTTGGTTGCAATGTTTTCATATTGTCAGGTGTTATTTGTGGTACATATGTTGTATACAATATTTTTTCATATATGCCCACAACAAAAAATCCGGACTCGTTAGGCCTGGGGATCTTGCAGGTCATTTCTGTGAATTACCACCTCGTACTTACCTATTCGTATTAGAGTATTGGCTATCTAATTAAATCCGAAGGACCATCATATGACTGTAGACGCATCTTTCCTCGGATTTTCAGAGGAA
This sequence comes from Holotrichia oblita, assembly GCA_023690525.1. Classification (NCBI taxonomy): domain Eukaryota; kingdom Metazoa; phylum Arthropoda; class Insecta; order Coleoptera; family Scarabaeidae; genus Holotrichia; species Holotrichia oblita. The sequence continues at coordinate 62,250,761 of CM043017.1, forward strand.
TGTTTTTCAAAAGTACGGGTAAAACTTCTGCAATAAATAAATATGGCATGTTTGTACCACATATGTACGTAGCGGAGATATTTCAAACGTTATCGGGTTTGCAATTGTCCAACTAGCCCTATGTATGCTAGCAGCATTGAACTGCCAATTAGTATGCAGTCGTATCGTGCGTAAATATTACACGGTCGGTGAGATCGCTTAATCATCCCATGTAGATCTACTAAAGTATTAAAAAATGCCGGACTTCAATTTGAGTGATATTTGAATCATTAGTTTCTTTGTTTTCTTTTGTATTAAGTTTATGTTTAACATTTGTACGTAATAAGAGACATGTACCTATTGGTTAATTTTTGTTTTGTTTCCAATAAATATGAAGCAACGTCCTATGCACCACGGTCTACTTTTCAAGAATAAATTAAACAAAATTAATATCTGAAATTATTGACTTTTACAAAGAAACTATAAGCGATATATATATAAGGAACCTTAATAACATTTAAAAGAGAAATAAAATTAAAATCGGATGACGATGTTAGATACATTGTGTTCCATTTAAAATAAGCAAGTTATTGAGCATTAATGGTAGCCACAGTGAGAGGTAACATTTTAACCAGCCTGTATAATTTTTTGAAAACATCTTTATTTTAACATTAGATGTAATGGTTAATATTCCGTGATGATGACATCTATTTCTTGCCAAATATAATATTAAGCCCGCATTTAAATCCATCAACACACTGTATCAAATACGATAATTGTCATTCCATATGCATTGGAGAAACAGAAAAATAATTGGCTACACCAATTAAAGAACATAAAAAACAACATAGGTACCGTAAAAGGCCCTAACTTGCAACACTTTTCAAACGTATACATGATTTTTGACAAGAAGTTTTAATTATTTCATATTTAAAAAAATACCATGACGTTGGTCTGTACCTGTACTCTTACTTTAATGGATGTTTATTTTATTTTAAACATAATTTCATAAAAAAAAGTTCGGATCAACGTAGTCCCTACTTGCAACGACCTACGTTTTAGGTCTAAAATCAAGTGGTATTCACCTAATTCGAACTAGCAACAGTTCAATAAAAAAAAATGTTTCTTAAAAAAAACTACCTATCTAAAATACCTATACTTTTCTTCAAAAATAAACTTTATTTCCACAGAAATCATACAAATAATTAAAGCAAACCTTTAAAATTATTAAAAACGTTTTTATATGAAAATAAAACACAAAATGAAACTCTAAATAAAAACTTAGATATAAAATATAAACTTAAACAAAATATATTTGGTTTTTAACTAAGCACTAATCTTAAAAATAATTTTTTTAAAGTTGCGAATTCGGTGATAAAATCTATTTGAAACTATATTTATCAAGGTCTTTACAGTTAAAGGTATGGCGACCTCTTACCACCTTTGGCAAGTCTAATTTTTTTATAATTTGTTGAGAGTCAATAATCGGAAAGTCTTCTATATCTGGAAATATAAAGGTAGTATGATTTTCCAGACTTTTTGACATTTTACTTTTACGCATAAATTTACAATAATATTGGGGTTGTAGATCAATCGGCAATACTTCATGTACACAGCCAATATACAAAATATCACAGCTTTTTAAGGCTTTCGTAACAGAGAATTTAACAATTAAATAATCCCCGACGGAATACTCGGGTGTATCGCAGAGGTTCTTTGTCGTAAAATCTTCAATATTTGTCACAATTTGGATCGTTTTCAACAGATTCTTTTTCAAGTCTTATATTCTCTTCTCCCGCATCATCTAATAAAAATTCGTCGAAGTCAATGTCGTCAGCTTCCACTTCTACAAGATCCGCTAACGAGTTCAAATCGGAACTTGAATCATGTAAAGAAAAGGAGTCGTCTAGAGAGTCATCGCTATTATCATTTTGTACTTTTCGTCGCTTTTTATTTAAAATCTTTCCTTTTGAAGTTGTCGGTTCCTGGTTATTGAGTTCTTTATCTACTTTTGGTGAATTGTTCTGTTGTTTTTCCTCTTTTTTCTTCTTCGGAATTCGGTGACACTTTTTCCAGGAGGTACATTCAACCTTTTTTTCTTTTTTGGCGGGCGTCTCTCTTCTGGAAAACGATATTTTTCGAAGACATCATGTAACGCATTAGTCCAAGAACCAGTATCATTGTTCCGTTTGATCCAAGCAGGCAGCCGTTTCAAGACTTCGGAAGGGTTGAAGGGGTGTAGTCCTGTGGCTTTGAATCCACGTTTTAAATTGGCTGCTACGTTGATCTCCACAGATTTTAAAGTGTCTCTTAATAAGGATGGGAAGATGTCTTTTGGAGTGCTACCTCTATTTTTCAGTTTCCAGTTTTCTAACTGCTTTCTCCAAGCTGCTTTTAGGGGTCTGAAAAACGCCACATCTAACGGTTGGCACAAGTGGGTGCTATTAGGAGGTAAAAACACGAATCTAATGTCATACTTTTGGCACTCTCCTATTACAAACATGGATAGATGACTAGATAGATTGTCTCCTACTAAAACTTTGGGACCGTCATCCAGATTTTTAACGAATGGGATGACTACAGTAGAAAACCAGTCTTTAAACACTTGCGTGTCGAACTATCCTTGTTTAGTTCTTCCATATCGACATCCTGGAGGTCCGTGTCGCTTCCAAGAATCGTAAAGATGTTGACTTTTGTACACGACATATGGTGGCAACATCACACCAGCAGCCGATCCAGCTATCATTACGGAAACTGAAGATTTACTACTGTCTGTATAGCGTTCTGGATGTTTTACGCCTTTTTTTACGATTACATGTGTTTTTCCGCGATCGTCCGTAAAATTTGTTTCATCGTAGTTTATTAAATGCGCGGGAAGGACGTTCTTGAGGGATATTTCCATCTCTTTAAAATAACTAGTCATCATTTCGTTGGAAACTTCGGCCCGATTGCGCTTAATGTTTTCGCAAAATCTTTTGGTCAAAGTATCTTTATGTTCTTTCAAAAATCTGTTAATCCATTTGCGCCTTGGTGTATTATTAACGAATCTTGGTTCCCTAACCCCCTCCGGTCCAAATAATTTTTCACCACTAATTTTATGTCGTAAATCGTAAAAGGATATCCCCGGTTGGAAGCCACCAATATCCCATCCACTAAACTTTTTTCTTCTTCAGCAGTTAAGATTGTTTGACCTCCAAATTTCTTATGGAATAAACCCCTATTTTTACGAGAAAGGGTGCTTGCCGGTATATTGTACTCCCTGCTGGCTTCCCTTATACTGTTTTGTCCACTTCGTATCGAATCTAGTGCTTTCTATAAAATCTCATCGCTAAAATTGCGATAATGCCTGGCTCCCTGGCTCCGTTCTTTTTGGCATGTTGCAAGTTAGGGACAAAATACCGTTTTCCACAAAAAAAAGACGTCACTTTACTAGGATTGAATTTTCATGAAATAAGTATGCGGCACCCTGTGAGAAAAACTTGTTATTATCAGCACAATATTTGAAAAAATATAAAATACTAATAATTTTGGCTCAACAGGAGAAGTTTTGAAGGTATATTTTAAAGGGCATTATTACGCACGAAAAAAATGACACGACAATCTCATAAACTCACCGTAACCTCCGCCGAAACCACATCACAACCTACTGTTACCACAGCTGATGCTATAGACTAACCAGAAGCGCGCGTCTGATTTAAGGTAGTATTCACGGACAGGGCCGGCCTTGAAATATTGGCATACTGTTGCAAGATAGGGCCGCGGTGCAAGTTAGGTCTTTTACGGTACCTCCAATTTCCTTCAACATCTTTATTTTAGCATTAAATGTATTGGTTGTGCGAATGAAATAATACAACTTGGAAACACGTAATTTAAATACGCACGCCAGGTACCTACTCATTCTAAATATTGATCTACATTTTCAGAAATTGTTCAATATCTCAGGAACTGTTGATCCTAGGTATAGGGAATATAACAGTAACTTGCCTTTATTTAGTCTTCGTCATCGAAATATGCAATAATATACGTACATGGTGTTTCATTTAAATTTTGATAACTTTGATGTGTACCTAACTTTCTTTTGGGACACTTCAAAATAATTTTAAAACGTGCTCCTAATGGATCTACACATGTTCCAACAAAAAGATATAATATGTGTTACCGTTTATTGTATATCAACCTAGGCGAATGTGGTGCTCCGCCCTGTATACAGCGTGTCCCAGGACTGATGTTACAAGAGGTGTGCAGAACTAAAAATCTTTGAATCTCAATTTGTAAGTAAGCCTTGTTTGGTTTGAAACTTATTTTTAGTATACTTTCGAGATTATAAAATCACGTAGACCTCGACAGTTGAGCAAGATCTATTTAACTTTCAGGTAAAGTACCTTTCTCGTTCACCGTATGCCAAATTTTACTAAGAAAAGTTGTTCAGAATGACCAACTATGGCCTTATATAAAATTTCGGTATGATCTACCTACTTTGATTAAATCGTTACTTTTTTAGATTCATGAAAATAAAATTATATTTATTCACAAGTTAAGTCTACAAAATGTAATAATAATATTGCTTTACAATCAGTCATTCAACATAACTGCCACCTTTTTCTGTCGTTCAATGTTCTACGAATAATTTTTTTTATAAAAACACTTGTTAAATTAAAAAAATAGCGATTTAATAGATCTTCCTAGACTAGAAAATTTTTTAAATAACAAATATACAAAATATTAAAAGTTTAATGATATCGAAGGCTTCCATGGTCTGAGTCTCTGTTATGAAGGCTTCCGGGTTTTGACCGCGTCCTAGTAAAGTACATATATACAATATAAAATAAAATAAAATAAAACAAAAATGAAGAGAAAATACAAAAATATATACAACTTACTCAAACTCGACGTTTCGCCACTAATGTAAGTGGCTTCTTCAGGAGCAAAACTAGGTGAGGGGCGCCAGAAGGTCACGGTAACTCGACGTGTCAACCACGCTAGAGGCGAAAACCCTCTGACCTTCTGATATATGTACTTTACTATGGCGCGGTCAAAACCCGGAAGCCCTCATAACATATTAAAAGTTTGTCTAATTGGCAATATGCGTTTCATATACCTGGTGGTCGCGTGCGTCTACACCATAGCGATACCTGTAGTGCAAGCGAAACCGACAGAGGTGTCCGTGTATTAGAACGGTAAAGAAGTAGACGCAATGTTCTAATGGATTACAACAGAGCTAGTATTTCGCATATCCCTATAATGCACTCGCATTTGTCCAAAAAATCCACATCTATCGTCTTCTTTACCGTACTAATATACGGTGTAATCTGTGTTTCGCTTGTACTACAGGTATCGCTATAGTACAGACCCACGCGGCTATATGGTATGCATGTTTCTGCATTAAAAAACAATATACGAGCCGGTAAATTTGTCAATCCTAGTGCTGTGCCTGATACAAATTTGTATCCTATTGTAAATCAAATTAAATCAATATTCCTGATTTCATATTGTTTAATACAGTTGTAGGTTGCTGTAAAAAGTAAAAAATCATCTGTTTCAAACGTAAAAATGCGTAGACATTTAATTGAAGTAGAAAAGGCAAGCACTATTTCTAATTGGAAAAAGGATGATCATTACGTGTTTAAAATTACGAAAACCAGGAATCAATCCCATACTATCGAACGAGCAAAAGGATCAGACCAACCGGAAGTATCGACTGAAGATTTTTTTAGTAAACCATGTTGTAGAAAGCTTTTTCTACCGCAGTTAAAGCTCGAGAAGTTTCCCAGAGTGAGTTAAAACTGCGCGTCAACGTATAAAAGAAACTACTACTAACATATTTATAGGCATGGATATACGTTTGAATATTATTTAAAACGTAATAAATGCCAATGTCTTCAATTGAAGAAGTATTTTTAATGTAAACAATAATGTATGTTCTGGAATAAATTGATTTTTAATTAATTCATGTTTTATTTGGCCTACAAGTGAAAAGATATCTGGGACTAAAAGATAGGTACTTACAGGTCATAATATAGACATGTATATTATTTAGTAGTAGTATTACTAGATTATTACTTAGAATTCGAGACCTATGGGAATTGAATTCAATTAAGGAAAAATTAAAAATAGCACAAAGATAAAAATAAAATAAAAAAAAATTAAAAATAAAATTTAAGACATATTTTTGATAAAAATGGAGTTTGTATTGACCTGCATAGAAGTAGCAAGCTATTTGCAAATTACCAAGATCTCAAAATGTGACAGATTTTCGTTTCTTTACTGCGCTGAATTATTTGAGTTCATTTGTAAAAAACTTATCTTTTGAAACTAAATACTTCAGACAACTACTATTAAATCACACAGATTAGTATTGGAATACGAAACACAAACAATTTACGCGTCTAAAATGCCCTTATTCTGTAGCTTATTCTTTAGCTTAGTATATTGGTATTCTGTGGCACTTAGAATTTGGTATAGCGCATCTTTTTGTAGGATAGCAGTTTGGCGTTTGTTAGTACTTCGTTATCTATGTAATAAGTTCACATAGACCTTAAATGAGTACTTATATAAAAAAGTCAACGTTTTCAATATAAATTCTACTTTAAAAATACAGTTTTATGTTTTTGAAATGCAAACAAAACGTACATACGTAGCATACGCATCGTATGCTACAAACGCTTTTAGCAAACGTCAATTTGTACAGTAAGTTAGACTTAAAAAGAATGTTGGTGATAGAATATATCTAACTTCAAACAGATCTTTATCGATGTAAAAAATATTGTTAACTACTGTACTTCTTAATCTTGCTCTATGATAGGATGTAAACGTACTCATAAATTTAACGCTTTATATGTTTCTAACGACTTATGAGTCGTTTACGTTTATTGTAAACAAGTCCCTAACCGCTTAAATACGTACGGTTAAAGGCGAATCGTCTAAAAGATGGAAATCTTCAGGATGAGGTGCGGTAAATGGATGATGTACTGTTTGCAGTTTTCCCGTTGCTTCATCTAATTCAAATAGAGGAAAATTTGTTACCCATAACATTTGCATTTCGTTTCTTCTTATGTTGATTCCTGTTTCTTCCAATAGATTTGCGTATGCGGTGCGCACTTTGCCCATTAAAGACAACTGTAAAATGAAGAATATGAAGTTAATTATAACATGTAGTTTTTTTATCTTACAGTTTGAGGTTTCGGTCCAAATGCGAGAAAAACAATACAACCTTCAGTTAAATTACAAAAATTCCAAAGATTATGTACCACATTATCTGTCAATATACCTCCCATATTTTTCATCCAATCAGCTTTACTCCGTATCTTTGAGTGTAAGAATTTAACATTGGGACTTTCTTGCGAAAAAGTATTCAGTTTTTTCCTAATGCTTGAAGAATAATTCATCTCACTTCCAATAATTATGCAAGTAGAGTAGAAGTTACTTTGATTAAGGACGTTTAATGGTTTTAAAATTTGTGTGACGTTTCGAAGCTAAAAAAACAAAATTAGAATGATTCATAATCATATGAAAGGAATAACTGTTTGATCAAAATATTTTAATTAAATAAGTACATATTTATGCAATAATTGTGGCCGTTTAGTTTGTCTACGAAAGCTAGCCCTTTTCGGATATTCAACGAAAGAAGTTGCTGGAGACTTACTAGGCTGTATAATAGATCCATAATGTCAAACTACATTCAATTACGTAGGGTTCTTCTTTTTGGCACTACGTAATACAACTTCGTTAGTAAAAATAACGGTGTATTGTATAACTATATACTTGTCGCATTTTTTAAAAACATTTCGGTGAGTAAATCAAACTTTTGGAAAATATATTTATTATTCATCTACCTGATGAAGCCACTGTGTGGCGAAACAATATTGTAGTGATTACTAATGAATTTTGAAAGCTTACTTTTTTATTACGCGTTTAAATATATTGTCATTTTCGTAATAGCATGTATCTAAATGATTACTTATACCGGCTGCCCCATTAGATTGTCCGCGGAGTTTGGCTTGACAAGCAACAAAGATAGGAAAACGAAACTTTCTACGCACATATAGTACATCACAGCGCTTCTTGTAAAATTATTTACGCATATACAGGGTGTTACAAGTTCCCGCAACCTCCTTGAATTTTTTTTTAATTTAAATGGATGGCTATGTTTTTTTAGTAATTATTTCGATAGCCACCTAAATTACGTTTGCAATGATATACAGTTATAGGCACTTCTAACCGTGGGTCGCTAACATTAAATACATATTATTTACCTAATGTTGCACTGTACTATGTACAAAAGGCAGACTGTGTGTCGTCAATCCTGTTGTACTGTGTGTACAGGTGTCCCGTTTCAACGTGGATCTTAGATATCTGCCATATTTGTTAAAATAGAGAATAAAGTTATAAAGAGAAATTATCCCAATTTGTTTTGCATAACCTAAAAATATTTTTAACTATACAGAGTGTCTCAAAAGTAGGTAAACACATACTTGCTTCGTTATTTTAAATGGGACACCCTATATGTTTTGGCATTTTTCAATAGTATGCTAAAAAATATTCCCACTTTATATAAACTACCCTCCCTCTATTCCTAATAGTTATCGTTCGAAGGTGTATTTTTCGAAAATTGTGTCCGGTAAGTATTTTGGGCTTCATATGAATTCACACTAGTTTTAAGTTATAATGCAACTCCTTAACGATATCCAGTGTATCTCGTTAAAATAAGCAAGTATTAAAAATTTCATTATTTTGTGAACACCCTGTACAATTATCAAAACCACTTATGTATACAGTCTTTGACAACAAATACAGTCGTTACAGTTATTTCCTCCAATTCGAACAAATAAGCATGACATAGGCTGTTTCGTCTTTATTGTAACGCCCTGTATATGAATACTCATACCAATCGAAAGAGCTCCGTAAATGGTGTTAGTCTGCCATTGAACCTTTTTTCTATCTTTAACCGTTTAAACATTATTTACGAAAAACGAAATTTGGGGTGACTTTCAAATGTAGGTTATGCCCCCTAGATAAGCATCTCTGCAGTAACGGAGGGCAACGTTGAGCAACATTCGGTGTGGTCTACCAACTGACGCAGTCTCATTGAAATTGGCGTGTAACACTTCGCATACTTCCCTTGTTAGTTAAAATGAACGTTAACTTTGGACGGCCCTGTATAAATAGAGATAATTTTGAAGGCGTATGTTTGTTGCTCTGTATTTCAGCTAGTAACATGTTACATATCAAGTATTCATCTGCAGTCGTTCCAGAAATACAAAATTTTTAACATAACGTTGCAGCTGGCCGCATATTAAAAAAAAATCGAATAACTCAAAAACAGCTGACCTCGGGTATAACGGATAGATGTGTGCGTAAAAAATGTGACAACTAAACTATTAGAGTGTGAAGCAGATGTTTGTTTGATTAATTGCATCAATGTCAAAGTGCTTGTTAGAACTTGAAAATGTCAGAAATCCTTTGATAATTTGGAATGACATATTCATGTAGAACCTTTGAAATCTATTATGACAATCTGAATATGCTGTATGTCACGACAGATCCGTTTACACAGATAAAAACTTCGGATTTATGCTTATAAGAGTTGTCCCATGTTTTTTTGCACACATCTGTATCTTAATAAGTTTTGATGCAGAATTGCATGAGCGATCTAAAAAACTTATAAAAAAATATATGTACCATGCTATATAGAATGAGAAAGTTGACGTGAACTTCTGGTAAACCGGAAGTGTTACAAAAGTATAAATAATTTCTTCAGAGACCAGATGACATTATCCGTAACTACAAGTTTCTAGAATTGTAAGATTTCAGGAACATCGAAAAGTTCTAACGAATCAGTTCCGTGAATAACCCTGTACATAGGTATATGAGAATAAAAAAATATATAATAAAACAAGTAGGAAACATTCGACAGTTTTTTTAACAAACCTTAGTTTTTTATTTACATTTTTATAATATTAAATATACGTCTTATTACATATAAAAGACACAGTAGAATAAAATTTACCCGCGACTTAGGTTAAGAGGCCGCTCTGTTAACGAGCTATACAAATTATTATCAGATTGTCCGTCTTACCTCAAAATCAAATCTAGTGTCTGGTTTATCTGATCCATATTTCTCCATCGCATCTTCGTAAGTCATCTCATTAAACACATTAGGCAGAGGGTCCAGATATTTTGGCCATGAGTACTGTAACATATCTGCAACAAGTTTCCTAATTCCTCCTGTAGAAGTAAATGACATTTCAATATCGAGTTGGGTAAATTCTGGTTGTCTATCCGGACGAGATCCTTCATCGCGATAACAACGAGCTATCTGGAAATATCTAGCGATATAAACGTATAAACGGTCATATCAAGCAAATAATAATATGTACCTATCTATTGCACCAGCCATTAACATCTGTTTAAATTGTTGAGGACTTTGTACAAGAGAATAGAATTGTCCCGGAAATCGTGTAGGTACTATGTATTCCTGAGCACCCTGTGCAATGAAATCAGACAAGATTAGTGTTTTGTCAGTCATAAAATTATGTACAGCCTGTTTCAAATTAACTATAATTACTATACCTTTTTTATTGTTGGAATTCTGAAATTGGTTAAATTAGCAAAGCAGTGTTTTCATTGTTGATTACTAAAAAAAATAGTTTTTTTATACAACTGACTGTAAAAGTGATACTTTTAACGCAAGCTAACCGGGTTAAAAATTGAGTTTTATAACATAAACTGATATAAGCGTATTATAATAGTTATTTTTTTTTGCATCCCAATTAAAACACACTCATAAGCGTGCCTTTATCGCAGTATAAACAGCCAATCCAGCGTTTAATAGTCCAGTGAAATGTTTCAAATGACATTTGGACGTCATGTATTGAAATTATTGATTTGATTTCTTCTAATTAAAATTATTGTTGCATTTATACTAAAAAAAATGACTCGTGATTGTTAAAGCACTCGTAACGTTAAAGCCACTCCGCTTCGGGCGCTTTAAATGAGGATTATTTATTGCATACCATTAATACATTGTTTCTATGGACGTAAGTTGGTTTTACTGAAATGACTGTGATTGTTATGACAAGCGTAAATGAGGATTTTATTCTGGGGAATGGGAAAAATGTTATAAGAAATTCGGGAGATAACATTTACCACTCTCGAACTCTATTGCAAGTTCTCGGGCAAGCCGTCGGACGCAAACTAGTCCTCGACTAGTAAATGTTACTTACCTCCCTTATTACTTAAATAACTATTAACACTAGTGCGAAAATGTTTATAACGCTAATGACAGTTACTTTATTGATGTAAATATTGATATATACAGTTGTAATCACGAAAGATGATCCCTGCGTCATCAATTAGATTTGTATGAATCAAATCAGTACTTCGGCGTCATGTTAAATACTGTAAATATTAAAATGAATATGGCAGCTATGAAATTTTCATTTTTGGGTTAAGTGCGTGGGGATTTATTGGCAGGCCGTAACAATTTAAAACAAGTTATTGCAATTGTACCTACCGTAATGTTCTACTGTGTATTGCCATTATAGTTAAAAAATAAATGTCTTCAAAAAATTGTTAAACGAATACGTATACAATTTGTAAGGACGAAATCAATGACAGTTCCATCAAATGTCTACGGAGATGCATCAAATGTATGTCAAATTTTTAAGTAAAGAAGCGGAAATATATAGCTTAAGCGCAGACAACGAACTAATCTCGTCTTTGTCTTATTCAAGTGAATTGCACGAGCCGTACGTCTCTGCTAAGCAAAGTTTCAAAATACAAACTGTCATTCAGGCTGTCCTTGTCATACAAATATAGATATTTGGATATGAAAATTATTGTTTGAATGTCGTTGATTGAGTTATATGTAAGTGACGCAGGGATCATCTTTCGTGACTACAACTATATGTACATACATTAGCATTCCAACAATTACTATATAATATGGATTCATTGGGCATCATCATCAATCTCATCAAGATCCAGTTGTATTATTTTAATGGAAATAAAAAACGTCAACAAAACTTTCTTGACGTTTCTAATTTTCAAATATCAATGCGTTACCATGACTGGCACCTCTGACTTGTGATACATTTTATTTTTGTGATAAAATGTCAAAAATTTTGTAGAAATGCTAATTCATTTAATTAAATATAAACAGTTGTATAAAAATAGTGTACGATACACGTGTTAAAAATGTTATTTTATTTCACTTTTTAACTTTTAACACGAAAAAACAAATAAAATCGCACTTTTAACACTTGTATCGTAAATATACTATTTTCTTCAAACGTCAATAAAACTGACATTTCTCGACTGAGTAGTCGGCAGCAAAGTGTCACTTTTCCTTCGCCGGAGGTTTACTTTTCACTTTTTCGCCGCTGCTGGAGGGAAAAGTGTTATTATAGCAACGTATAAACACATAATTTCAATGTTGACAGTGTCCACTTGACAATTTTATGATGAGTTACTATAGAAAGAGCTCGTACCTAATCATCGGTCTAAACGTCCAAACATCCTACCAAACGCGCTTATCTTCAATTAAAAACACATATTTTTGCATAAATTTGCTGACGTTTGAAGAAAAAATAGTATATTTTATATGTGGAGGAAAAGTTACTTTTCATGGCTTGCTCTCTATTATCAGCCTCACTTGGTTCGGCTGCTAAACACGAGCGCGCCATGAAAAGTATCACTTTTCCCCCATATAAAATAATACAGGGTTTCCAAGGCCAAGTGGGACATAGGAGAATACATATAAAATCGGTTTTCGGTGAATATTATCTCCCTAATACTACTTCATTCAAAATTAAGGGCCGCATATTATAACTGGGTTAACAATGAACATCTCCACAATCATAGTACAAAGAAAGTCATTTTAATAAAGCCAAAAAATTATTATTTTTAAATCTATTGTTCGTGAATTCCTAATAAGGCTTTTAATACGTGAATTAGTGCAAGCGTCCATGGCGCAATGGTTCGCGCGACGGCTTAATAACGCAAATGCACGGATTGTTTAGAGTTCGAATCCCGGCAGATTAGATTTATTTTTTATCTCCAACAATAATGCTACAAATTCAATAACACTGCAAAAATCAGAGATTTTGAAGACTATAAAATCGATTTTTTGAGGATTAAGGTAAATAATGAATAATTTTTACAATAACAAAAATGATCACGTGCTATTATTCGATTTTTAATTGTTACTAACGACGAATCATTTGTCAAAATAAACAACAAAACTTAATCAAGATTAAAAAAAAAATAATAATAAAATTCATTTCTCGGATTCGAACCCCAAACAATCTGTGCCTTAAGTTGTTAAGGCGTTGCGTGAACGTCTGCGCCACGGCCACTTGCACTAACTTACGTGTTAAAATCCTTATTAGGAATTCATGAACAATAGGTTTAAAAATAGTAATTTTTTTGGCTTTATTAAAATGACTTTCTTTGTACTATGATTGTGGAAATGTTCATTGTTAACCCAGTTATAATATTCGGCACTTAAATTTGGATGAAGTAGTATTAGGGAGATAATATTTACCGAAAACCGATTTTACATGTATTTTGCCTATGTCCCACTCAACCGTGGAAATCCTGTATATGTAGGTACTATTGTTGCATAGAGCTTTTCAGTTTTGTCTGTACGATAGGTTACACTTTTCTCGGATTGAACGCCCTGTATATTATTAAATTTTTGAATTCTTTGATATAATATACAGTAAATTTAATTTATATAGTCTGCCCTAAAACAGTTTTCGAGATAGATAACAAATGCATTTACATAATTTAAATAAATGAAACTAGCCGTTCACAATAATTGATCTGAAAAAAAAATTACCGTATTACTTTAAGAATATTTTAAGATTTATATTTCATACTAAACATTCTTACTATTATACTGGGTGATTAGAAATAGAAGTTGTTGAACACCTTCAAATGACTAAAACTTGTTTATTTCAAATGCAATATCATGTATATTCTTATGACACCTATTGTAGATTTATTATTCCATTCAGTCACATACGGCATTTCCTAATCTAAAGTTGATATCTTTTGAGTTGTAAGTCATTATGTACATAAATCTAAAATTTGTCATAAAGATACGATTATATTACTTCTGTCCTTTGTAATTAGCATATTTTGCCAGAAATAGTAGTTTTGTGTTAAAGTGAATATATTGGAAAGATTTGAGATTGATGACGCTCTTATGCCATAAAATGGAATTGACCCAAAATGTAGTTGGTGTATAATATACATAGATGACCTACGTTTATATGTTGAATTACGCCGCTTAAAAAAATCATAAAGTATTTAAATTAAAAAAGTTAAGACAAAACCGTACATAACTTCGCTAATGAGACTATCCCTAACTATAACTTTACAGAACTGTTGGATTACATCGAAAAGTTCAAACAAACGAAGTTTCGTGACATAGATATGGGGAATCTTAACAACATTTACAGGATAAATGAAACTAAAATCGAATCAGGATATTAGATACAGGATGTTCCATTTAAAATGAGAAATTTAAATCCAGTTGGAAATAAAAAATAGTCAATTATTTGACGTTTAACATAATGTGATATAGCATATCATCTTTATAAATAGTTAATGTCAACAATGTCGTACAACTTTGACATTTGTAGAGGTATTTCTCATTTGGTAAGACGAGTACCTAACCACTATATTGTTAGGATCTACAGAGAGAAAGATATTTCGGTTTCGACAATCTATCAGGCAATAAAAGATTACCCGGTATTTCTTACATCAATATACCTAGAAGTGGACGGCCCAAAGTTTTAAACAGATGTAATGAGCGAAGGTTGATTGAAACAGCAAAAAAGACATTGGGAATATCAACACGTAAGTTGTATCGAAGACACATTAACGATGATACTCTAAATTATCGTAAAAGAAGAAAGGCTCAGACACACCGCCGCTTAGTTGGAAAGTATTTTCAGGTGCTGATGTGCTTTGAAATGCATTTATTTTCGTGATAAAGTTGTCATTATGGACGATGAAAAATATTTCACGTTGTCCAATTGAGATATCAAAGGTAATGACGGTTTCTGGACGGACAATATAAAGTTGTTCCTTGAAATATTAAATTCAAAAACACAGTGAAGTTTTAAGATAAAATTTTTTGTAGTCTGCCATATCAGAGACTGGTGTTTCACGGCCGCCTGTTGGACATGTTCGAGGTGAAACCATTAATAATAGTAGTTTACACAACGAGTCAATAATGACACTTATTAGTCCCCAGAGCTGAATTAAAAAAAAACTCGGCTAGAGAGAATAATAGTCATTATTGCGAGTTAGTATACACTACTTTATCTACGACTAACTTAAGATTACTAAAAAAAAACAAATCAATTAAACGGTTTTGACGTTTGAATCATCAAATCATTGATAAATTGATATATCATTCAATGTAATATTTTTCGACCCAATTTTGGGCTCTCGTTTTAACTACCCACGAGCGAACAAGCGCCCAGCGAATCCATCAGTGTGCAAAACAATGAAATTAAAGAGTGGGATAAATTGCATGAGGCGGAGTCTTAAAGCATTGATAAACTTAAAGTGCAAAATATGCTATTTTGATGATTTATTCATTCTGTCGTATTTTAAATATAGGTATACCAGGTTTTATATTTTCTTACAGTTAGTATTTCATTGCATTTGTGTTGAAAGCATTATTAAATTATCTACTTTACTTCACTTGTTACATGTTCGAATTCCGATATAATGAGTAGGTACATAATATATGAATCTTGACACATAATATATAAAATATATAAAATAGTGTGTATTTTATAGTCATTTTGGTAGAGAAAAAAAAAAGAAATTAAATTGATCCGTTTAGGAGGGCGTTGATACTTGGAAATTTTGGAAATCGGTATTGTTGATTGATTTTAGCTTTATATTTGCATTTCTAGCATCTTTGCAATTTGTAAAAACATACAGGGTGTCTCAGCGAGACCATTCATTAGAAGTTTATGGAGCTCTGGCAAAAATATAAATTTGAAAGTTCGTATATAATCGATTGTGTTCTCTTCATTGAAAATAAGTATTTTTAGATTTCTAGCGCTTCCGGTTATACTGGAAGTGGTCATCTACTTTGTTATTTTTAATGGAACACGCTATACAGACTGTCCCGTAAAAAACGCCAACAATCATAATTCCGTTATTTATTGTCCGATTTTATTTAAACAAAAACTAAATTTAATGGCATCAAAAGTACTATAGAATAGCAGCGTTTTATTTGTTTTGAGTTGTTTTCATTAATGTCAAACGATATTCAATTTTTTTATTTTAAATGGCAACATATACATATATTTTTGGTTATATTCGGATTGGATTTTTTTTTCTGAATTCAACGATGTATAACATGTCTATTTTTGATAAACATTTATTGAAAAAAAATTACATTTAATATAATTCATCTTTGTGTTCTATTATTTATAAATTTTTGAGTATGCCATGAAGTAACAAAAATGCTATAAACATTGATAAGTGTCAATGTGACTTTATTAAATCTTTTTTATTGTCCTGTTTGAACGTTTTGCTACAACACGTAAAAATGGATAACAATGAGTTAACGGACATGTTACAAGTGTTCTTTGAATGTAATAAAAACCGTCTTGAAGCTGTTCGTCGTTACAGTGTTCGTTTTCCGGACAGAGAAATTCCAGATTCGAAAATATTTCAGAGAATTGAAACGAATTTAAGAAATTATGGGATCATTTAAGAAACCAAATACGCAAAAACGTAAATTCTCCGAAGATAAGGAATTAAATGTTCTTCTTGCAGTACAAGAAAATTCTCAAACTTCGACTCGCGAAATTGCACATAATATTGGAGTATCAAAAACAACAGTTCATGGTATATTAAGAAAACACAAATTTAAACCGTACGTAGCTCGAAAAGTTCATGCATTAGAACAAAATGATCCTGGCCGAAGAATACAGTTTTGTCGTTTTTATTTAAATGCGCTAGAACAAGACCCGAATTTTTACAGAATGATAATCTGGTCTGATGAATGCACTTTTAGCAACAATGGTATTTTCAATAGAAACATACATCGGCAATGGAGCCAAGATAATCCGAGGTTTGTCATTGAAAATAAGTTTCAAAGACGTTTCAGTGTAAATGTTTGGTGTGGCATTTTAGGCGATCAATTAATTGGGCCATTTTTCATAGATGGTTGCTTAAATCAAGAAAAATATCACACTTTATTAAACGAAAATCTCCAAAACTTTTTAGATGAATTAGCTTTGATAAATTTAAACAGAATATTTTATCAACAAGATGGAGCTCCCGCGCACAATGCCAGGGTTAATACTGATTGGTTGAACATTCAATTTGGAAATAGATGGATAGGAACATCTGGTCCTATCGCGTGGCCTGCGCGTTCACCGGATCTTACCCCTGGATTTTTTGTTGTGGGCTTATCTACAAGATCGAGTTTATTTAACAAATCCAGAAAATGTTAACATTTTAAGACAAAGAATTATGAACACTTGTGAAGAAATACCTGCCGTTTGTCTTTTAAATGCGAGTCGTGGAGTAATTCGGAGATGTGCGATGTGTGTTGAGCAAGGTGGCGGGCAATTTGAACAATTATTGTAAAATGGTTTGTTTTGTTTCTTATAATAGTTACATTTCCAATGTTTCATGGTACATTCGAAAATTTACACATAATTTATTAAAAACAAAGTTGATTTTGAGAAATGGTTTTTTTCTTTAGTAAACGTTTATGAAAAATAGACATATTATACATCGTTGAATTCAGAAAAAGAAATCCAATCCGAATATAGCCAAAAATATATATGTTGCCATTTAAAATAAAAAAATTGACTATCGTTTGACATTAATGAAAACAACTGAAAACAAATAAAACGCTGCTATTCTATAGTACTTTTGATGCCATTAAATTTAGTTTTTGTTTAAATAAAATCGGACAATAAATAACGGAATTATGATTGTTGGCGTTTTTTACGGGACAGTCTGTATATTTTTGCATAAATTTATCTTTTGTCATTGGAGGTAAATGTAGATAATTTTCATTAAACATTCTGCAAGTTCTACTAAGAATTTTGTCGCATTTTCCGTGAATAGAAAATAAATTAAGAATTTCTTGATTTGTGTAAACATTATTTTCGTTATTGTTATCCATTTTAACTCATTATAACAATAATGTAAAAAACACTTAATATGCTACTTAATTATTAACAAGGATCAAACGACGAAGTATGACTTTGACGTTCGATTTTGACAATAAATAATGAATAAAAAATTTGAGAACGCTTAGTTTCCATGGCACCCTGAATAAATCTCGATGAGTTGTGAGTGCATTTTTTTCAAAAAAACCTAATTATCTCGTAAACTAGCCATTTCAGGTATAGGACATGTGGAATGTAAAAGATGTAAAATGAGATGCCGAATATGACTAAGTAATAAAATATGTGGAGTGCCGTTTGAAAAAATTAAGTTATGGTTCCTCAAAATTTCTAAAAGTTAACGTGCCACAGTAAAGGAACCACGCAATGTAGACAGGTGTTCTCGGCGCTAAAATATACTCCAACATGTTGTTTAAGCATATTATGAATTCTAAATAGATATCCGAAAAAAATTAAGTGTTCTCTGATTTTTTGAATAAATGTCCGATATAGTAAATTTTTTTAGAAAAAATTGAATAATTACAAAACGTCGGAATCACATTAAAAAACTAAATGCATTTATGAAGTCTAAAAGTAAGCGAATCCAAATATGTAAAAATATACACGGTGTTCCATAAAAATAACAAAGTAGACGGCGAGTTCCGGTATAACCGGAAGCGCTAGAAATCTAAAAATATTTTAAGTGAAGAGAACACAATAGATTATATACGATTCTGCATTTTCAAATTTATATTTTGGCCAGAACCCCATAAACTTCTAATAAACGGTCTCGCTGAGACACCCTGTATATGTACCTAATAATCACATCAATTTTCTGATCGATCACACTATTAACGTAACGTTATTTAAAAATTGCAAATTTTTATCGAGACAATGTGCACAAACAAAAAGTATTAAACTAAATATACTAGGAAATAAATCATCATTCTCAGCTTTTTTTTTACTTTTCCAGCCTTGTGTCATTACTACAGAAGAACAAGAGACTGATTAGCCACAAATGGCTTTAATTTTGCTCCGAAGACAGATACTCCTCCGAATGTTCCTCATGCGAGGCCATTGAGAAATTTTTGGTCTCATTTGAGCATCATATATCTTTATGCTGGGGGTTGGGAAGCCCAAAATGAAGAGTAGTTAAGACGTACAATCTTTCAGAAAATTCGTCCAAACACTGATGGGCTAAGAGTCAAATTACGTGTCATAAAAGGGAACGAGCCTTTAGCCGTCAAGTAAATGTTATAATTAGAAATAATTCCTTTTCTTGGCCGTAGTACAGTAGATTCCGCTTCTACGAATCACTGGTTATTTGAATCAGCCGCGTATTTGACTCAAAAATCCAATGTACCAACGTGATTCATATAAGCGGAATCTACTGTATGTATAAATATTGCGTGGAAGGTTTCGCTGTTTTAGCGGCCTGATTATGATTTTTTGGACGAGTTAAAGATACAGTTTTAGCTTTCAGTAACTTTATTTACCTTTATCAGAAAATAATAAATAAAGTTACCGAAAGCTAAAAATGTATCTTTAATTGGTCCAAAAAATCATAATTAGGCCGCTAAGACAACGAAATCTTCCACGTAATATTTGTACATGTTATGTTTAGTTGAATTAAGATTAAATACAATTTATATTATATTATTGTTAAAATGTAAAAAAATAAAAGATAAAATACTAAACACTTTAACCCACTGAACACCAAACAAGTTTTAACTAAAACACCGACGCGTTTCAACAGCAATGCTGTCATTATCAAGGCGATAATAAAGTTTCAGTTTTATTATCGCCTTCAGTGGGTTAAAGTGTTTAGTGTTCTACTTCTGCACCAAGAGATCCAGTGAAGAACTTCGCAAAAGATAAAATAAAAAAAATTAAAGTCGATTAAACTGTAGAGTGCCAAACTTGCAAAAGAAAGTAAAGACTGAGAAATCAGATATACTCAAAGATTAAAAATTATATATACATTAGACTCAAAAAAGGCCAGAAAAAAATGTATAATACATCAATCCAACAAGTAGGTGTATGCAGAAAAATTACCCATGATGCCGAGGTATTAAAAAATGGCATAAAAGATGCTATATCCGCCGTACCAATTCAGGAAATCCGGAATAGTTTTAATAAACTACGACAGATGTTGAAAATGAAGTTGACACAATTGCAATACTGAGCAATACTGGATTTTATCAAAGTAGGCCGATCATTCTGAAAATTTGCATAACGCTTCTCATTCTGAACAACTTTTCTTAGTAACACTTTGGCGTACTGTGAACGGAAAAGGTAGTTTACCAAGAACTAAAATTAGTGTTTGCTTATCTGTAAAGGCCTACTTGACTTTAAAAAATTGAAAGTAAACTAAAAGAAGTTTCAGAACAAGCAGGGTGGAATCTCAAAATATGAAATTCCAATTCGAAAAGTTTTGGTCAATCATACCTATTGTAAACTCAATCCGGGAACATACAGTATGTATGTAACAAGAACAAAGAAGAGCAAGAGTATAAAAATCATATATGTTTTAGAAACTGAATATTTTTTCGAAAAAGCGCCAGTTTGTAGAAAGTAAGAAACTGATTCAATAATTGTAGTAATGGAAAAGGCAAAAATATTTTCATAAACGAATACAATACATTTAATTTAGACATCACTTAATTGCCATACCTTTCTGATAACAATGAAACTACAAAAATCTCTAATATATCCGAATTAAATGAATAACAGTAAAGTGAAAAATATGAAGTAAATTCTTTGCCCATAAAAAAATTGGAAAAGTAAATAGATATAGATATAGCTATAACCTATTTTTTTAATTTCATCAACAGCGTTGCCAGAGCTTGTACATTTGTACAGATTTGGTACATTTTGAGACCATTTGTACAAAAGTACATTTTGAATATTTGTGGTACATTTTTCATAATAATAAACATCGATCACGACACGAAATTTTGTTATATAAAAATCGACGAATTTTAACACTAATCATCTATCGAAAGTTTCAAAAATCGATCGACTAGTATGACTCATCACTAATTTTGTTTTCCTACATTGCCCTCTATCAAAATATAGACGAACTATACTTAGCCCAAATTCATTCTCATTCGGGATTTCTAGACGCCCCGGTATATTTTTTTATATTTACTGACACATTTACTTGGTTAAATTTTATGTTATTTTTTTCTGAGATGTTAGATGCATAATAAATGTTTGTTATTCATATTTTTTTGTATTGTGGTATACATTACAAATAATAATTGTTTCTTCTTATAAATAGCTTTAAGCTATTAAAAGCTACTAAATTTTAACTGAATTTGAAGTGGTTTTTCTCCTCTAAAATCAACTGACTCAAAAAATACCGCGTGACTATATATGATTGCAACAAATGTTTACTTTGGCGACACTGAAAAATTGGCTGTTTGTTGTAAATATAACCTTGTAGGTTTTTTATACAAGGAGTACTAACCGTAGGCCTATAGGACTTGTTTCTGTACAATCTGTTAAAATCTGGTGCATTTTCACCAGAGATTGGTACAATTTTTCAATAGTCTCTGGCAACACTGTTCATCAAAGTAAACTGAGTATCATTATCATTGTGTTAGAGTCCATGCCAAAGCTCGTGAGACCGTCGCAAATACGCATTTATGTCAAGAAACGAGACAGCTTTGAAAATTAAAAAAGATAGGGAAAAGCATACTAATCTTACTAAAAAATATTGTTCTCGTTCGCTATAGGCTAGTCGGTTCACGTAAATGTAAATTTGTAAAATCTAACGTACTTTTTATATACTTAAAGACTTGAAGTAAAAATCTTGCAAAGTAGATAAAAACTACAATGAAAAGTGTTATCTCAATGTATATTTTTATTTGAAAAGGTCATCAAGTTTATGTTGATATTTTTATAGAAAGTCGTAGATGAATGAGTTCTAATGTTTTCTTTTTCACAAGCATAAATTCAAAGGACATTTGATTAGTGGTAATCACAATTAGCAATTAGTATATGTATATAAATAAAACTTTTCAAATGAACGTGTATAATGAATTTAGTAGATATTTTTGGGACGATCAGTATCAAGTTATGTCATATCTTCTGAGCAGGATGGTCTCACGAGCTTTAGCGTTGACTCTAACATATTATATTTTCACCATAAAAGTTACGAATATAACATTATCTTTTTAACATTAGATTAATGTTTAGACAACGTTTCTTTTTAACGTCTATAAACGTTCAACATTGCAAGTAAATTTTATTTAACCTTTTAAAAACATTTTTGTGCTACCTGCAAAAACTTACCCCAGGTGTTGCATTGAATAAAGTTGGTGTTTCAACGTCTACAAAATTGGCTTGATATATAAGAAACTCTCTAATTTTCATTAGCATCCAAGATCGTGTCCTTAAGTTAAATTGCATTTCAGGAAATCTTAAATCTAGATAACGGTATTGCATCCTTAAAGGTTCTTTAGGTTTTTGATAATCTCGTATATGAAATGGTAAATCCTCTGCTGCTTTATTTAAAACATCAAACTTGTTTATTTGCACTTCAATTTCTCCAGTTTGTTGAACTGGATTAGTCATACCCTCAGGTCTTGAAACTACTACACCTTCTACCTTAAGTATTGACTCATAAGGCAATGAATGTATTAGGTTTTGCAATTCTAGATCCTAAAAGTATATTTTAGATTTAGAATAAATTCTACAACCATGATTGCTATAATTAACATCATCGGTAATGACAAGTTGTGTTACTCCATAACCATCTCTTAAAACTAAGAACTTTTTTAATCGCTGAAATTGTAGCCATCCATATAATGTCACTTTTTCGCCAATATTTTCATATCTTAATTCTCCACAAGTATGTGTTCTATTTGTATAACTGTTAATATTTTGCTGTGGTATATTTTTTTGATTGGTGAAATTTACTATATGTTTGATATTTGAAAATTCTCTACTCAAGAAAATTCTGTTTCTGTATTTATTAAAGTAGATACTGCTCAGCCTTTGATTCTAAAACAAAAGTAAAAGTAAATACAGTAAGCCGTAAATACGATTTAAAAAAACATCTTTTACCTGTCGAAAACGTATGGGCTGTTTTCTAGAACAGTAATGAATAAAACTTTTAAAATACATTATTCAAAAATAACTTGAAATGTGACTGGCCTAGTACGAAAAGATATGTACCTATAACAAGGACCACATCACGATACAAAATCTCCCTAATTCCCCTAAATACAGGCTGTGATACAGGTAGCCCCACAGGTATATAGCATTGGGTAGCATGTAAAAAAATTGTATCCTAGTGTCCTAGTTATTCTCGGATTGTTGTATGTCATGTATTGTAAGATTGGAGTCGTCATAGCGCCATCTAGTTTGGGAATAACTACTAAAATAGGAAAACGACCGCGCAATACTCCTATTTAAAATATGTACCTATATAGTTTTCTTTTGTAGTTAGGTACTGCAAAATATAAATTTATATGAATATACCATTTGTATTATACAGTATAATACCTCGAAAAGGACATCTTAATAAAACTTAGATATTTTCTTGGAATTAAGGAACGAGAGGCAGGGCCGTAGCCAGCTCTAATTTTCAGCAGGGCTGATTTTTCTTTCGCCAGGGCCCGTATTTCATTATACAATTTTGTTTTATAATATCGTATTCACATACGCGTTCAGGCAAAATTAAAGCATAAATGAACAGCTCGATAATGACGCAGGGTACAAATTATGAATTGAAATAACCAGTGCTCGATTTCTAAAAATTGAGGTGCCGGAACTACGACCTACAGGGTCCGGATTTTAGCTTCTTAAAACGTTATTTAAACACCTAATACGTAATTTTAAACTCTCACGTCCGTACCTCTATTGATTACCTATGCTACCTACATTGAAAATAAGGCAACCATTTTTTTTTTTTAGTGAGAGAGGTTCCGGAACGCTGTTCCGGCGCGTTCCTCCTCCAATCGAGCCCTGGAAATTACTATCACCCGTAAAAGTAAGCCGAGCTTTTAAAAAAAGTAAAAAAACGAATACAAATTTTTTTATAGGTCACAGAAATTATTGCCAACCAAGTCAAAAATATTAATCATTTATCTGGAACACGACTGTAAAAGAGCTTAAAATATTTAAACTAAGTTTGACTGCTTCAGGTATAAAAAATATATATTTGGATATTAATAGAATATAAATACAAAAAAAAATATGTAGGTACAGTAGGCTAGAACATAAATGACGGGAACTTAAAATAGTTGAAGCTTCCTTTGCTTCCTTTCTTAGGAACAAATCGAAATCAAGACATTTCGTTATTTTCCACTCAAAGCCAAATAAATTAAATTGGCCATCCGGGATTGATTCATAGAATACGTTGTGGTCGGTTGATTGCTGTTAATGTTGAAAAAGATGATTCAATAACTGCAGTGCTACATCCAAGCGTATAAACGGATGGAAAAAGCGCGTAATTTTGGGCAGAGCTCAATTTTCTTTTACCAGGGCTTAGCCCTGGCCAGTCCCCCTCTAGCTACGGCCCTGACGGGAGGTACTGGTGAGTGAAATAGCATGCCGATGCGTTCGGTTACTTACCGGTCGCCACTTTTCTCATCGCATTTAAAATACGGTTAACCACCGGTACAGAATAAACAGAAGGACAAAAGTCTTAAAATTGATGTCATGGCATTGAGGTAGAATAAGTAGGCACACGCTATCACGTGGTTAAAACGGCGCAGGTCGGCCATATTGGTACACCATTTTACATCAAATACGTAGATTGTGTATATGTTATGTATGGTTGTATTATTTGATTATTTCAGTTCGACCTGCCCTCGGATTCCGAGTACCCGATACGAAGTGGATTCTCCATATTACATCGCAAAATGGAATTCGGAACTGCTATCGTATTCCGGCGCTTCGTTTTACAACGTTGCCACCGCATGTTTATTTTCGTAAATATTATGGAATTACCAATGCATGATACGAAGTGAATCCACCATATTTAATCGAAGAAACGGAATTCCGAACACAAAAAAGTCGTAGTCGTTTCGTAATTATTGGCAGTTCGTCCTCGAAACCAAAAGGGGTGTCGAGCTCTACTTCTATCCTTCTTTGATCATGTTTCTTACCAATATTTCTACTTATTTTACTTATTTGATACTCAACTGCGGTGTGTATTTTGTAATACAAGAGTACGGTTATTCTTTTTTTTTATGCGCACTGTGTGCATAAGATTTTAGTTAAAATAAACTATTATCATTATTTAGTGTTTGAAAACAATTTCGTTACGTAAGCCAACGTTAATTAATATACGTGTCATAGATGTGCATGTAGACGACTGTACAAGGAGGGTGCAACATGGCGGCCAGTGGTGTCAGCAATGTTGTGTGTAACAATTAATAAATAAAGATTACTAGAATTACAAATGTGTTATAATATACGTCGATATATTACATGGTATCAGGTTACTAAAGAAAAGAGTGAAAATGGCAGATTATTTTAATAAACCTGGAAAGTTGCTTATAAAAGGTAATCCTAATATAGAATGGAAAGCATGGAAGCAATCGTTCACAAATTATATGTTAGCGGCAGGGTTTGATACGGCATCGGATGCACGTAAAATTGCCATTCTTATCAATTTGATTGGAGAAGAGGGTCAAGAAGTATTTGACAATTTTACCTTTGTAGTAGAAGGTGAAGAAAAGAAGTATGATATAGTTTTAAAGAAATTTGAAGAATATTGTAAACCTAAAGTGAATACAACAGTAGAGAGATTTAATTTTTTCAATATATATTTATTCAATATATTTGATGGAATCAATGAACAAATCACGAACTGGGTGAGTTTTAGAATCAGAATTACTTCAGATTTTCCTTCTGTATACGACTATGCTGATATTCATTTTGAATTATCGAAACGTCGAAAGAAATCGACGAAACGTATGAACAATATGTTTATCACATGAAAGCTGTGGCTAGTAAAGGCGATTTAAATGACAGGTCTGTACTGAAATATATTATCGGAGGTATGGGAGACAGAGAACTGGCGAAGCTCTTAGCTGTGAGTATGCCACATGATATACAGGACCTTTTGTTAAAAATAAAGAATTATGAGAGTACAATACACCGAAGTAATTATTCTAAACCTTTAAATACGTCATCGAGCGAACCGCCGAAATCTTCTGAAGTAGTTACGGGAAAGAAATGTTACAACTGCGGTGAACAAGGGCATATCTCAACTACATGTCCAAAACCAGCCAAGAAAATAAAATGTTTTAAGAGTAATAAAATAGGACATATTGCAAAGAACTGTAACGAAACGCCAAAAAATGTGAATAAGATAAATAAAACTTTACCTGATGAGTATCATAAGATGATAGCTATCAATGATAGACAAATTATGGCTTTTATTGATCTTGGTAGTGAAGTTGTTACTGCACGATACAGTGATGCATGTAATCTAAGTTTGAACTATGAAACATCTACAGTTAAGTTAAGTGGATTTGGGGTGGTAGTTGCCAAACCATTGGTAAATGCATGTATCCTTTCAGAATTGATGATGTTGAAATAGTGGCGGATATTTATATTGTGCCAGACTATTCGCAAAATGACCCAATAATAATCGGACGAAATGTTTTAGACGATCACAATATAAAAGTAACTATTCAAGGTAAAATGTTGACAATAGAGAACGTCAATGTTAAGCAAGTATGCCAGATAGAGCACAATAAAAATTACGAAGAAAGAAATGTAGTAAACGAGATTGTGAAGAATGAAGAAAACTATTCCGAATTGAAGGATGGAAACAGCGATGAAGTTCAAAACGAAGTGAAGCGGAAGAAGGTAGACCAAATCTATAGTGTGAACCCGAATTTACGCGAAAAAGAGAAGGAAGAATTACACAGAGTGTTAAATGAATGTGCACAATGTTTTGCTAACTGTTTTAAAGAGATTGGATCCACAAATCGAATAAACATGAACATTGAGCTTACGTCGAGTGAACCCGTTATGTGTCGTCCGTACCGATTACCATACGCGCAACGTAAAATTGTTACAGAAACAATAAACGAATTATTAGATGCGGGTATA
This sequence comes from Holotrichia oblita, assembly GCA_023690525.1. Classification (NCBI taxonomy): domain Eukaryota; kingdom Metazoa; phylum Arthropoda; class Insecta; order Coleoptera; family Scarabaeidae; genus Holotrichia; species Holotrichia oblita. The sequence continues at coordinate 62,277,982 of CM043017.1, forward strand.
GTACGCGAATCGCGGTCAAATTATGCCAGCCCGGTGGTATTAGTTCGCAAACGTGACGGTACCGAACGAATGTGTGTGGACTATAGACGGTTAAATGCGGTAACCAAAAGGGAATGTGTGCCCATGATGAATATCGACGAACAACTTGATAAATTGGCAAATAATAAATATTTTACTGTTTTAGACCTCGCGAGTGGTTATTAAAATTCCAATAGCCGAAAAATGTCGCCATCTAACTTCTTTTGTTACCACAGACGGACACGAAAGTGGTTGCTGGACCCCAAAGGGGCACCAGCTGCCGACCGACCGTTAGGTATGCGGCAAAACAGGGAAGTGCACACACTCCTCAGGACAAAGAGGCACGAAACCAGTTGCCCGCACGAGACCGACACCTCACGGAGAGGCCCGGCGAATCGGTGGGCTCCTCTCCCCGTGCTACCCATGTTAGACAAGTTTTCTTGTCAACGTTGGACGGGTCACCGTTGGAGACGCTTTAGCGAACTCCTACCTCACATCTAACCCCACGGGGCCTAGGCCTCCTTATGGATGGCTACTATCGGCCAAGCGTGGGAAACGGAATCTGGCCGTGAGGTACAACCAGCCCGCCCGTGAATTAAGCCTGAACTACGGGGACGGCCGGGCAAAAGCCCTACCCCAAAATGCCAACCGCGCCAACCCTTTCGCCCCTCCGGCGATCAAGTATCCGCGGCAGCTACAGTGAAACCGTAGGGTCCCAGTGTCACCGAGTTGTTTTAGGATGAAACCGAAGGTTTCCCAACCAGACAACCAGCGGTCGGACTACTCCTCGGCGAACCGACTTTTATCCTCCCTACTATCTTCGCCAAATTCTCTCGCCACGCCCGTTTCCCTGAGTGTGGCCACCAAGGATGGGGTAGTGCAGCTGCAGAGTTCTCTAGGTAAGCGCCGTAGGGTGCCTCACTTACCCACCGTATATTCCGACGGTTAGCGGCCGGACTTCCGGAGCGTATGCCCATGCTTACGCCCAAGAATCCTCCCCTATATACGAAGTCTACTCCCGCCACGCCCGTTACCCTGGAACTATGAGACCAGGGATGGGGTAGTGCAGCCGCAGAGTTTTAAGGGTCGACGCTATAGGGTGAACGCCGACCCGAACCACAGACGGACAGTACGAATTTAATAGATTACCTTTCGGGTTAGTAAATGGACCTAGTGTTTTCTCGCGATTAATGAGTGTTATATCAGCCAAACTCCCGTTAAATTTCGTATTCGTATACATTGACGATTTATTGATACCGAGTGTTAGTGTCGAAGACGGACTGAATAAATTAAAAATTGTTTTAGATTTGTTACAGAAAGAAGGCCTCACCTTGAATTTGAAGAAGTGTCACTTCCTACAAGAAAACGTGGAATATCTTGGATTTGAAATAGATGCCAAAGGAGTTCGTCCTGGAGAACGGAAGACTGAAGCCGTGAAGAATTTCAAGACACCTGAAAATCTGCGAGAAGTTCGACAATTTCTAGGATTGACTGGATTCTTCCGAAGATTTATTCAGAACTATGCAGCCATAGCCAGACCACTAACATTGCTGACAAGAAAAGAGACTCCCTGGAAATGGGAAGACGAACAAGAGAAAGCTTTCAAAAATCTCAAGCAATTTTTAAGCGAACGACCCGTTTTAGCTTTATACAATCCTGATGCTGATATCGAAGTGCACACTGACGCAAGCAAGGATGGGTTAGCTGGAATATTGGTTCAAAAAGATGATGAGGAAGCATTAAAACCCATTGCTTTCTTTAGTAGACAAACAAGTCAAGCAGAGAACAACTATCATAGTTATGAGTTGGAATCGTTAGCGGTCGTGGAAGCATTAGAATGCTTTCGAGTTTACTTACTTGGGAGACAATTGAAAGTTGTGACTGATTGCAATTCGCTAAAGACAATAATGAAGAAACGTGATCTTCCCCAAGAATTGCTCGTTGGGTATTAAAATTGCAAGAATACCAATTCAGTATAGAACATAGAGCCGGTAATCGCATGTTACATGTTGACGCTTTGAGCCGTAATCCGAACGAAGACGCACGAGCAACCGAAGTTGCATCGATAGATGTTTTGACAGTTCGAATAGAAGATCAAGATTGGGTGTTAACAATGCAATTACAAGACAAGCGATTGGTTAATATACGAGAAATATGCAAAAAGAAAGCCCGAAACTAATGAAGAAACAAATTCATCAAGATTATCACTTGGACAATAATATTCTCTACCGCAAAGTAGACGGTGGACTTAAATGGGTCGTACCAGCAAACATCATATGGAAAGTAATTAAGGGCAGTCACGATGATATGGGACATTTTGGATTGGAGAAGACATTACTGGTCTTAAGGAAACATTATTGGTTTCAAAGGATGAGGAAGAGAGTGAAGAGTTATCTAGATATGTGTGTGGAATGCGCCTATCACAAAGTAAAAGGAGGAAAGAAAGAGGGTGAACTTCATAACATCGAACGAGTTCCAATACCATTCCATACAGTGAATATCGACCATTTGGGCCCTTTTCCTAAGAGTTCGAAGGGCAACACACATATCTTTGTTTATGTAGACAATTTTACGAAGTACACCTACATTGAAGCTGTCAAAGATACCAAGACAAGAAATGTCACAAAAACGTTAGAAACTATTTTTGGAATCTTTGGTCCTCCACAAAGACTTATATCTGACAGAGGAACAGCATTTACCTCTGCGCAATTTAATAGTTTCATGAAAGAAAACGCAATCACTCATATTAAGACTGCTACTGCAATGCCGCGAGCAATCGGACAAGTTGAGCGGTATAACAAAACCATTACCTCAGCGATTACGTCTTCATATACGAGAGAGGATGGCAGAGACTGGGATGTTAAAATAAAGCCCATACAATATGCCATAAACTCGATTCCTAACAGAACAACGGGTCAAACTGCACATGACCTCTTATTTGGCTTTCAACCAAGAAATTGTTTGAGAAACATGTTGACATTGGCTTTTAATGAAGATGATGGTATTGATCGAGAAGCCTTAAGATTAGAAGCTCTTGAGAAGATTCAAAAGCAACAAGCCGAGCAAAAACGACGCTTTGAACAACGAAGGAGACCTCCTCACCAATATATATCTGGTGACCTTGTACTAGTTTACCGTGAACCAGCCGCAACAGGGGAGCCTCGCAAATTACGTCCAAAATACCAAGGACCATACCAGGTTAAGAAAAGCTTAGGGAATGATCGCTATTTGCTATGCGACATTGAGGGTGCAGAAAGATCACAGCGTAAGTACCAGTCCGTTCATTCATCCGAACACATGAAACTTTGGTGTGTTCCATCAAATCTTACCGAGGAAACCGAGGACGATTTCCCTGATAGCGAGGCCGAGTGTTGAAGGTGCGCTTGTGCAAAGAGCAGTATTGAAGGCAGCGTGTGAGGAGTCGCGTCGGTAATTTCTATATTCACTATTATATGTTACTTTCTTTGTTAATTAAACATATATATATATATATTGACTTATGTTTATTTCTCGACCACGTTAACATATTCGAAAGCAATCATTAAGAATTATAATAATGTATAATTATAATAAAATACTATGACAAACAGCAATGCCTTTTTATTAGTTCTATTTATGTTGGTTGTATCAGTAAACTAGGGAAAAAATATACCCTGCCTCTAACATTTGGCCGCGACTGTATGTTAAGATCGCATTAAGAAATTATAGGTTTAAGAATTTATAAATGATCCCTTGCATATGAAACTGGATTTAATAGAAAAATATATTGTATATACATATAAATAGTAATTTACATACAGTTGACCATATACTATTCCTGCTTTGCATTCGGGTGCCGCAATAAAGCATACTTTTATCGGGTTTTATGGCAGTTTGAGTCGATTCTAAATCAACCGAGTGTACGTGTGTCCAATCTGCAAAGAAGCATCAGTATCGAATGCCTAGGCTATTTAATTTATTTGCTAATTCGTCCCATAACCTTTTCTGTTCTATTCTATCGTTTGGCCCACTAAATTGCCTTTTTAATAAACTTGGATACTTTTCCATATACTCTAAAACGACATCCCAGTGCTCTTCCGCGAATTTCGACATGTTCGATAAAAACAATAACAATAACTTATTCACCATTTGTTCAGTATTGCCAATAGCATATCGTGAAATATGAGAAATTTTCCCAGTGTGTACGAGCTTTTCAATCTTTTTATTAGTAATCACCGAAAATGTACGAAGATTTGGGTAATACGATGCGGTTGTTGTCCGGAATCGCAAATCACAATACGACATCGAAACGATCGTCGTTTCAAAATCGAGTTCGTATCGTAATCTCGGAATCCGGGGGCTGGCGACGCAGCCATATTGGTACACCATTTAAGCCCCGCCCAGTGCGCCGTTTCGAACATACAGGAAATATTAGGTTTGTTTTGATTCAGTAGGTGTGGATAATCGTAGAACAGTTTGTAAAGTGCGCCGTACTAGATGCGCAGAATAAACAGATTTGGAAACCGTTTTTGAACTATAAAAAAAACGAAAACAAAATTTGTTTCAGTGATTATATCCCCCTCTACTTTACCAACAGATAGATGTCAATTGTCAGATGAGAATGGTGAGATAAAGAGGCAATTTACGAGTTTTCAAAGAATATTATTTTAATTTACTTTTGCACTTTTAATTTCTGTGATACAGTACATATTAGTTTTCAAAATATATCTTATGTTTAAATCTTTAGTTAGAAACTGATAGAACAAAAGTATACGTTTAATATGGAATAAAAAAATCAAGAATATAATCAAACTTTTATTAAATATTCCTTTACATCATTTATTATTATATAAAGTGGCAGCAATGTAATTTCACCTATTATAACCAACTTCATTGTATTCATTTTCCACTTCCTCAATATTGTGAGGCAGCACTTCTGCATGTTGTAGTTCAACATTTTCGTCGTATCCATCTCTTAATGCTAAATTATGTAACACGCCTCATATGCTCTAAAACGTTCTAGAAATACCTCTTCACTATAATTAGGCACGATATCCTCTGCATGTCTTTTATTTCTTCTTGTCGAATTTGTTGAAATAGGTACCATATTTATTACTAATTCTTCATCCCCTTATGATGAACTAGAACATGAGTTGCTCTAAAGAAACATCTACAACGACAAATGTTTGTTTTAATGATAATGGATCTGTTAAAATCCAAAAATGCTTACCTCCATGCCTGTTTTTTTTCAATTTTTGTACTTTTCTGAATAGATGTCCCCGACCACAAAACGCAGATACAAGCCGAACACACTAGCTAAACGATTCCACACAGAATGATCCAATTCAAATTCAAATCCGTAACCGATAAGCGCTTTATAACTGGGACTAACGGTTTTCAAATTGTACGAGAACGATGTAGGGAAAACCAAAACACTATCCGGCAAAATCCACAATCAGTTTGAGAAACCAAAACACGCGCAATTAAACTGCGCATGTGCAGGACGGTACGAGAATCGTCTATGAGAAAACCAAAACTGACCAATTGTATGTTTCATAGCGTCTCCTTATATAGCTTTCGTTTTACATGCGCTTCGCTTCAGTTGTGACGTCAACCGAAGTATTACGGAAATGCAAGAACCAAGTGAAACACAAAAACGAACGCTTCTTATAGGTTAGGCAAAGAGTAACAAGAGAGTGCACTTAGCTATTGGCGCCAAAATAATCTTATAACCTTGAGAAATACTATATGTTTTGGCAAGAGTTCAATGAACCCACGCTGTCAATACAATCGATTGAACACACGAATTTATCCAAGCTTTATGCGGTTTTTTGGTTCATTTTAGCTGTGCGAGATTTTATAACGTGACATTTATCTATATATGATTTTAAACGAGGCACATATCAAATATATTTAAAATTGAAGTACATTTAAAATCATCGTGTTGGTTGCATTTTTTTAAGGTTGGTAGTGCATAATTTCCTACACGATACGTTTTACATAGAAATTGAACGAAGTATTTCTTTTTTTTACTTTTAACATTCACTGTGTTTATACTTCCACATATTTAAAGTTTTAATTGCATTAAATTCTAATATTTTCAAACTTTCTCGGTTTAGTGACTTTGCAAATTGCGTGTTGGCTAAACTAATTCTGCAAAATTTTCATTAATAAATACTAGCCAATCAAAATTTGGTGTTCCACTTTTGGTGTTCCCAATCAGATCGCTCTATCGAGGTCATAAGAATTATTTTACGCATTCATTCATAATAGCGCTAGTGCACCCTCTTTGTAACTCTACTCTTTGGGTTAGGTGTTAGGTGAAGCCATGGATGTATTATATATGGATAGCGCCTAATATACTAAACAAGCGCAGCGCATTGACAACATTAGAGTGAGAGGTTGCACAAGTGAGATAGAGCTAGAATAGGGAAAAGATTCATATACGCCCATAAGATTTACATTGTTATTTTGGTTTCGTTTAGGTATTTATCCGTTTATCTCGTTTAATATTGATCGGATACCGACTTAAATATATGAAATGCGTAGCGGAATAAATAGAGAATAACTTGTAGTTTGGTTTTTATTATAGATACCTAAGTAAATACTATTAAATATATTAAGAAAGCCCATCAGTCCGTTTCCCCATATAGGTATGAAATATATGTTAAATCTTCGGCACAAATAATATATAACACTTACCTTTTAGCGTTATATGGGTAAGGTGGTGCATAAAAAATATTCGTAAGCAAGATTTTCCCAATATATTAAATGAAATTGATTTTTAAAGTGATTTATGGGATATTCATAATCTTTGTGCCAAAAATCACAAAACCGTTTTCAATATCTTTGTCTCAGGTATTGGCGCGTGAAATATACAATTACCATAAACTAAAGGAATACATAAAATTCGTATAATGAGCATGAAATAAACTAAATTAAAAATTAATTCTTATTAACAAAGAACAAAAATGTATTGCTCAAATTTAAACAAACATTAAAATATTAATTTATTAAAACTTAAACTAATACAAAATTATTTATTGGTGTTTAAATATTACCATCTTTGTATGCATCGGCCTAATTCTTACGCCTCCTGCATTAATGGTGTTATTGTAGTGATGCAATCTCAAAATGAAATAATTGTGTAAAATTAGTTTAATTAATTGGTAATGGTGCGAATTTAATGATTGTTGTTCATAAAAGTGATTCTGCAAGTTTTTAAAATAATATAACGCTAAACCGTAAGTATTATATATTATTTGTGCGGAGGATTTAACATATATTTCATACCTATATGGGGAAACGCATTGATGGGCTTTCTTAATATATTTAATAGTATTTACTTAGGTATCTATAATAAAAACCTAACTACAAGTTATTCTCTATTTATTCCGCTACGCATTTCATATATTTAAGTCGGTATCCGATCAATATTAAACGAGATAAACGGATAAATACCTAAACGAAACCAAAATAACAATGTAAATCTTATGGGCGTATATGAATCCTTTGCCTATTCTAGCTCTATCTCACTTGTGCAACCTCTCACTTTAATGTTAGAGTCAATCCGTGAACAGAATGCGCTATCCATATAATAATACATCCATGGGTGAAACGTATCACAACAAGTGATGCGCTATCAGTCTGCTTCACATTCATCTGAAGCACTTCAGTAAAGTGCATCGTAAAAGTGCATTTCCACATCACTTGATTTTTTAAAAGAACGCAGTTGGTAACTGAAGTGAAGTAAAACATCAGAAGCGCATGTAAAACGAAAGCACCTTTAGTATACTATCTAGCTCAATGTGTCATGGTTTTTGTGCGCATGACTGGCAGACGCCATTTCTAAAATATGTCCAAATATTCCTAGAATGTTGTTTACATGTTTATTGCTTGTTTGAAGGTGTTTGGAGTTTAGTTCTTAGTTGTGAGTTTAGTGATTTTATGATGTGTACGTTTTACCACGATGCCGCCTATAGCTGAATTTAGCAGACGCGTGAGACCCGGATGCCGAGATTACGATACGAACTCGGTTTTGAAACGACGATCGTTTCGATGTCGTATTGTGATTTGCGATTCCGGACAACAACCGCATCGTATTACCCAAATCTTCGTACATTTTCGGTGATTACTAATAAAAAGATTGAAAAGCTCGTACACATTGGGAAAATTTCTCATATTTCACGATATGCTATTGGCAATACTGAACAAATGGTGAATAAGTTATTGTTATTGATTTTTATCGAACATGTCGAAATTCGCGAAAGAGCACTGGGATGTCGTTTTAGAGTATATGAAAAAGCATCAAAATTTATTAAAAAGGCAATTTAGTGGGCCAAACGATAGAATAGAACAGAAAAGGTTATAGGACGAATTAGCAAATAAATTAAATAGCCTTAGGCATTCGATACTGATGCTTCTTTGCAGATTGGACACACGTATGTACATCGTGTCTTAATGTATCTATTAGCTCTCTAGCTACCTGTTTTGGTAACCTAAATAACTCTGTAAACCTATAATCTTCACTTAAATGATAAACATTATTACGTGCTCGATTTTTTATGCGCCTTCTCAGCAGCATTAAATTTTGCTGACGGCGACGAACAGCTCGTCGAAACACGGGAAACATATTTTAAAAAATTAACTAGAAAAAACCCATGTCATAAGTCAAAATGTAGGTAAACGTATATTAATTAACGTTGGCTTACGCATAGAAATTGTTTTCAAACACTAAATAATGATAATATAGTTTTTCCACTATTAGCGTTAGAAGACGTCATTATTTGGTATGTTTTCGGGCCGAGAAGATGAATTTCTCTCCTAGTAGTCAATAATAAAAATTATCTCCTACTAGTAAATAATAAAAACAATTGACAGTAATAATAGTAATTATATACCAAGGGAGAGAAGACATTTTTCTCAGCCGAGTAGCATTATTTCCCGAGACGCGAAGCGTCGAGGGAAATAATAGCTAAGAGGCTGAGAAAAATCTTCTCTGCCGTGGTTTATATACTATTTTTTCCACTACTAGCATATTTAACCGCTTTCTCAATAATAATGTAATATAATAAGCCGTTCCGATAAATGTTTAATTTAAGATATCCATAGAAAACATGTTAGTCTGTAAAAACAAATGAATAAACATTTAATGTCAAATTGAGATTTTTTTATTCATGTCTTGTCACAATACCAAAAAAATGTCAGACAGTAGTTGTACTCCTGCAGAAATCCGCAAGGAAGCAAATCAAATAGAGTATGAAAAATACTGGTACACTGGCTAGCAATAAAATCTCGTACACCTTAATGTCAAGCAAGCTAATTTTTGAAGATTATTTTTCAATGTAAGCTGACTTTAGATTTGACGGATGTGACACTATGCATAGAGGTTGTGGTGACTTATAAAAATAGTGCACTTTTGGAAATGAAACGTCAAATTAGAAATGTCACAAAAGGTGAAATCAATTTCTAGGTAAAACTAGGTGTACGAGATTTTATTGCAAGCCAGTACGTCAGGAATTAACATAACCTGCCATAATTGCGCTATTAATTATTATTTTAATAATAGTACGGGAGCTAGCAACGTTTAAAAAACAAGAATTTCAGGTCAGCTGATTTTTTGATATGTTGTCCTTATTGCTCCTTCGGTTAGAGATTGAACCGGCTGGCTGGCGGTAGCGGTTGCTTATATTAGTGCGCAGCCTACCTGTACAGGTAATAATCCTAGAGTTTAAAAGAATGTTAAGAAGTGTAATTTTTAATTTTGTCACTTTGGATATGTTTGCCTGACATAAATTTTTTATTGCCAGACATTTTTATCGTTGCTAATTATATGCCATACACGAATTTTCTTTTTTTTTTAATAAAAAATTCAAAGTATTTTTTTATGTCTGGTATTTATATATTATCTTATTTACGGATAAATAAATCTAAAATTAATTTGCCAGACATTAATTCAATTGTTAACTTTAAATAAACACGATAAAGTGTGGCAGTATGATGCTATTAATCAAAGAGAGTCAGATGCAGAATCTATTGCCGAGAATGAGACAGAAAACAATCACAAAGGTACATTGCTTATTCTTGCTTTAGTGACTACAAATTTCGATATATAAATATTTTAACAGAAAAAAAAAACATTTTTAATAAAAAAATTTCTGGTCACGGGAAGGAGGCATCTTCGTAATCATCGTCGTCGTCGCTCTCATTGCCAGAATTATTTATGTCGTCGTCTTGAGTATTGTCGCTGTCTTCTAATACTCTATTATCGGTAACAAAAAATTAACATTTGTTTAAATCTTCTTGTTTGTTATATCATATTTTAGTTATTATTTATAAATGTTCTATTTTATACTCACTTTGAATAATAATATCAGTAACTTGGGATGGTAATTGCTCTCCCACAAACCAAACAAAATCATATTTGTTCTCGTTAATAGTCCAGCCGGAAGCCACTCGAGATAAAAATGTTGTATGTTTTAGGTGAGCATTTCTTTACATGGTGGCAAACTTGATGAGTCGAGTTTTTAATTTTTTTTTAAGTTCTCATCGATGTTTTTAGACTGAACAGTATTTGAGACTATTTTTTATGACACTATTATAGAATAAAAAAAATGTATAACTTAATATTAATTATTTGTAATTCCCGTGTAGTGACCAGAAATTTTTTTATTAAAAATGCTATTTTTTGATCTTCAATGATGTACCTTTCATTCTCTCCTTTCTAATTTAGTTTTATTTTAATTTTAGTTTTTTTCTGTTAAAATATTTATATATCGAAATTTGTACTCACTAAAGCAAGAATAAGTAATGTACCATTGTGATTGTTTTCTGTCTCATTCTCGGCAATAGATTCTGCATCTGTCTCTCTTTGATTAATAGCATCATACTGCCACACTTTATCGTGTTTATTTAAAGTTAAACAATTGAATTAACGTCTGGCAAATTAATTTTAGATTTATTTATCCATAAATAAGATAATATTTAAATACCAGACATAAAAAATACTTTGAATTTTTTATTAAAAAAAAAAGAAAATTCGCGTATGGCATATAATTAGCAACGATAAAAATGTCTGGCAATAAAAAATTTATGTCAGGTAAACCTATCCAAAGTGACAAAATTAAAAATTACTCTTCTTAACATTCTTTTAAAATCTAGGATTATTACCTGTACAGGTAATCTGCGCACTAATATAAGCAACCGCTACCGCCAGCCAGCCGGCTCAGAATCTAACCCAAGGAGCAATAAGGACAACATATCAAAAAATCAGCTGACCTGAAATGCTCTCTCAAAAACGTTGCTAGCTCCTATACTATAAGTAGTGTTTACCAAATTACGTATTTCCTACTTTGTTTATTTATGTTAAATGTTAACCTAACCTACAATAATGCAATTTTTCCCAAACGCCAATTATTTAAACATATTTTTATATAAAAATATGCCGTCCCGAAGTGGAGTCGAACCACCATGTAGGGCTATCGCGGCTCTACCGCAAACCGTTGCGACCACCGGGGGCTTCGACTACACAAGTAAACTTCACAAATATATGCGAACGAGATGTTATAATGACCTAGGATAGGCAACATTTTTGACACCGAAGTGTATTATTTTCTTGGCGTATGTAAATACAATAATGCAATTTTTCCCAAACGCCAATTATTTAAACATATTTTTATATAAAAATATGCCGTCCCGAAGTGGAGTCGAACCACCATGTAGGGCTATCGCGGCTCTACCGCAAACCGTTGCGACCACCGGGGGCTTCGACTACACAAGTAAACTTCACAAATATATGCGAACGAGATGTTATAATGACCTAGGATAGGCAACATTTTTGACACCTTGACATTTTTTTTTTATATAAAAATATGTTTAAATAATTGGCGTTTGGGAAAAATTGCATTATTGTATTTACATACGCCAAGAAAATAATACACTTCGGTGTCAAAAATGTTGCCTATCCTAGGTCATTATAACATCTCGTTCGCATATATTTGTGAAGTTTACTTGTGTAGTCGAAGCCCCCGGTGGTCGCAACGGTTTGCGGTAGAGCCGCGATAGCCCTACATGGTGGTTCGACTCCACTTCGGGACGGCATATTTTTATATAAAAATATGTTTAAATAATTGGCGTTTGGGAAAAATTGCATTATTGTATTTACATACGCCAAGAAAATAATACACTTCGGTGTCAAAAATGTTAACCTAACCTGTTTTCTTGAATTGCGGATTTCATTCGTAATCATAATTGTATTAGTGTCAATTGTTTTTATTATTTACTAGTAGGAGATAATTTTTATTATTGACTACTATGAGAGAAATTCATCTTCTCGGCCCGAAAACATACCAAATAATGACGTCTTCTAATGCTAGTAGTGGAAAAAATTATGATTTATTCAATAAAAATGTATAGAATAGAAATAATTTGAATATAAAACCATAGATGTCGTATAGATGCACGAATGAAATCCGCAATTCAAGAAAAAAGGTTAGGTTAACATTTAACATAAATAAACAAAGTAGGAAATACGTAATTTGGTAAACACTACTTATTAAAATAATAATTAATAGCGCAATTATGGCAGGTTATGTTAATTCCTGACGTACTGGCTTGCAATAAAATCTCGTACACCTAGTTTTACCTATATTGATTTCACCTTTTGTGACATTTCTAATTTGACGTTTCATTTCCAAAAGTACACTATTTTTATAAGTCACCACAACCTCTATGCATAGTGTCATCCGTCAAATCTAAAGTCAGCTTACATTGAAAAATAATCTTCAAAAATTAGCTTGCTTGACATTAAGGTGTACGAGATTTTATTGCAAGCCAGTGTACCAGTATTTTTCATACTCTATTTGATTTGCTTCCTTGCGGATTTCTGCAGGAGTACAACTACTGTCTGACATTTTTTTTTGGTATTGTGACAAGACATGAATAAAATTTCAATTTGACATTAAATGTTTATTCATTTGTTTTTACAGACTAACATGTTTTCTATGGATATCTTAAATTAAACATTTATCGGAACGGCTTATTATATTACATTATTATTGAGAAAGAAGTTAAATATGCTAGTAGTGGAAAAAATAGTATATAAACCACGGCAGAGAAGATTTTTCTCAGCCTCTTAGCCATTATTTTCCTCGACGCTTCGCGTCTCGGGAAATAATGCTACTCGGCTGAGAAAAATGTCTTCTCTCACTTGGTATATAATTACTATTATTTTAACTAAAATCTTATGCACACAGTGCACATTAAAAAAAATAATAACCGTACTCTTGTATTACAAAATACACACCGCAGTTGAATATCAAATAAGTAAAAAAAGTAGGAATATTGGTAAGAAACATACTTAAAGAAAGATAGAAATAGAGCTCGACAGCCCTTTTGGTTTCGGGGACGAACTGCCAATAATTACGAAACGACTACGACTTTTTTGTGTTCGGAATTCCGTTTCTTCGATTAAATATGGTGGATTCACTTCGTACCGTGCTACTAAGCTGAAATGTGTCGCACTATATCACGGATTTCAGAACAACGTACACATTCTACTATCAGTGCGATATTGAATTACGTATGCACCAGTGCCTCCGTATATAAGAATGACCGATCGAGTATGGTAGCAAAGGGAGGTGGCATTTTGTTCATCTTTTCTATAGAAAAGGTGAATTCAAACATTTAAGTGTACTTTGTTCTATCGTTAACCCGCGCCTATCGTCCTCTCACAACGATAGTCAGCCGCCTAACCACTGCGGCCATCGACCCGTTAAATTAATTAAATTAAATTAATTGAATGAGAATATTGATATTGATGCTATTAACGAGCTTGAAGTTTTGATATACCAGAATAATTTTATTGCTGTTTACAAGTATAGATTGATATGGTTTTTGTGTTGGAAGGAAGTAATAAGAATGTTTTGCTCGCAAGAAGACTTTATCATCAGCAAGTCTCTAGTACACGATAACCAAGAACAGAATCTTTTGAAAATTTTTTGCTACGGTTTTGTCGGACTGAAACTATGAATTATGAAAAATCTAAATGAACTAATACCGTTTAAACAGAAGAATGAATGCATCTATATTATGCGCAACGGCGCCAGGAGTTGACTGATGACGACCATAGAGAGACCATAAAAATAAATACATAATAATATAATAATAAATAATAATTCTGTAATTAATCGATGATTTTAGCCGTTACTTTGCACATTTTGTAATATAAAATAAATAATACTTTACTTTGTTAAACCACTTTATTTAAAAACACTGCAGTTTCATTCTTCTTGGATCAACTAAAGACTTTAGTTTTGAGAATGATCCAAGAAGGTTGAAACTTCTACTAGAAAAAAATAGTTATCCTAAAGAGTTTTACAATAAATTAATCACAAAAAGAATAAATAAAATATATAACACAGGTACAAAGTCAAATAATAACATATACCACACTATACCATATATAAACAATTTAAGCGACACAATAAAACACGAATTAAAAAAATCAAACATTCACATAACTTTTATACCTACCAACAATAGACATTTATTCACAAATTTAAAAACACCCATTAAACATGATAATCAAAGTAATGTCGTTTATAAATTAGATTGCAAAGATTGTAATAAATGTTATATCGGACAAACCAAACAATATTTAAAGAAACGAATTTATAACCATCAATACACTGTTACACATAACGTCACCGCTGAAACTGCTTTATCTAAGCACTCTAAAGATAGACGACATAATTTTGATTTTCAAAACACTAAAATATTAAAAAAGGAAAATAATTATAAAAAAAGATTAATTTACGAAATGATATACATTAAGAAAGATGAAAACGCGGTAAATTTTAGAACGGATATTGATAATTTAAGCGTTATTTACAATAATTTAATTCACGCATGAATTTTATTAATTTTAAGCTCTTGACTAGGTTTTTTTGCCATGTTTTTCCCTAGTCCTTGAACAGAATTGTTAGAGCTTGACAAAAAATAGATTGATATACGAATAATTCAAATCATTTCAATTTCTAATGTTGTATTAAATCATTATTCCTTCATTATTACTTGTGAATATAATTAAAATTCGATATATCAATGAATTCTTTGTTTTTTAGATAATTTTGTTGATAGGCATGGCAATTTATATTTATATTATTAGTAATTTGACACATATTAAATGTCAATTTCTTCCACTGAAGAAGTTATTTAACGAAAGCATATTATTATATGTTATGGAATAAATTGGTATTTAATTATTTATTGTTTTATTGACCTCTAAGTGGAAATAAATCAGGAATATAAAGTTAATAAATTAATGCAAAACTTCCCATATCTTCTAAAGTAAACTGAATAACATAGCAAAACCCTATATTATAATAAAGGTAAGACCTAGAAGAATCGTAAACAGCAAAAATATACAGGGTATTCCATTTAAAATAAAGTAAGTTTAGTCTACCCTGTGTTTATTTGACACCCTGTATAGCTGAAAATATTTTTAGGTTATAGTCCCCCATGCGCTTCATCTGTTATCTTAATAACATTTTCTCATTTCTCTTATAATACAGGAGTAATTGGACTTCCTCGCACTAATGCCCCACCCTGTATGTATATCGTTGTACGTCATACATACATACAAGAGTTGAGTTTTTTTTTCTTACAGGCATTTGGTATTTATTCAGCGGACCATTAAAAGAAGTCGAAATTACTTCTGTAGAGGCTTAATTTAGTGTAGCTTTTAACGTGTAAGAAGTTATCATGGCGAGTATATCTATATATATTGGTTGCTGATGCAGGATCGATTTCACCCCCACCGACGGCTGGCAAGGCATTTTGATATTGGTTGCTGTATGCAGGATCGAGCCCCTCATAGTCTCTATACGGTTTTAAATTAACAATTCATTTTCTGTGGGCTCAGGAATTTTTTTTATGCTTCAGAGGCTGATTTCAGCCCCACCGACGGCTGGCAAGGCATTTTGGTATCGGTTGCTGTATGCAGGATCGAGTCCCGAGTCGATAAAATACTTTTCGTGTAATAGGTTGGTTCTATACTTGTACTAAATATACCTGTCACCTATAAGCCCGCGGCACGTACATCTATGGGCGTTCTGGTGTTTTCGGAAAATGAGCCGCTATCCTTGAGCTGCTAAGTTGATGCGTGTTAAGTATCTTATACTTGATGTCCATTTCGAACATATTGCTTGAAATCAAATTGAAACTTTTTCGCCAACGTTCTTGGACATATTTTCAAAATGGCACCAATAGCCCCAAGGTCACCCAGAATCGTTAATAAAACATCAAAGGTTCAGACAAACTTGTCTTCTCTTTATTCAGGTGCCACCGGTGAGTACTTGCCGCTTTCTTACTAGTACACTCAGTCAGTATCAACTGTCAATTTCATAATTCGCCAAAATTTTTCCGGTAGAGGCGTTGGTATCGTTATGTCAAATTTGACTGTAACGGGGAAAACAAATAGAAGCCGTTTACAAGTGTGTGTGCCAGGAAGTAGCCAGTGTACGCGTTCTTTGTGCAAAGTTTATTAAAGTTAAGAGGAAATTTATGCTGATATATACAACGTACAAACGAGCCGAATCAAATATTGTTTTCCCCGTTACAATAGTTCAGATTTTACCAACAGATGTCGACTACTTTGCGCATTTTAGCGAATTAAAATTTTTCATTTATTGTCAACTTCAAGTTAGTATGATGCAACAAAGTACTGTCACAATAGGTTAAAAAAGTGTCCCGGTTTTTTGACCCGGACAGTAACTATTATAAATCATTCACAAGTTATTACTGACGTAAGTTTGAATTTACCGCTAAATTAAATTACTTCTTTCCTTCAAACACCAGAGGCGCTCCAGTATTCGGTTTAAACCTAATGCACGGGCGTCGGGTATCTATAGATGTTAGTGATCTGTTGTACAAGTCAATAGAAGGCGTTTTCGAAAATGTAATCCAAACAACCCAATCCGATCGCTACTATCACGTAACAGATTACACGTATTTTCGACCGTTAAGATCACAGATTGCTATACCATGTTGCTATACGCTACATAACCTAAAAGTGTTGTATGGTGTGGTATCGTTTTATCTCAGATTGTATTAATTTATGTCGACAAAGTAGAATGGCAATGATAGACAATTTTTGATTTTGGTTATGGATGGTTTATAGCTCACAGTCACTCTTGCCGATCCGTCTCCAACTATATCAGCTGTGTTTACATCGTGTATATAAACAAACGATTCCTATGATATCCACCAATATCTACATTGCGCATGCGGATCCTTACTTACCCTGCTCCGCTAGCAGGGTAACTTCACAGTGATCTGGATTGCTGATCGATTCACATTTTCAAACAAGGTTACACTTACCGGATTACATAAACGAACGGCTGGATCGCTATCTGACGTAACCCGATCACATTTTCGAAAACGCCTAGAGTGTATATACGTGTGGATATTAAACAGACGAGTGTAGCGATAGAACGATCACTTGCGTTGTTGCCAGTCACGCGCTCAAGGAATCAGTCACACTGATACCTTAGTTGAACAGCGAGCGTGTGACTGGCAACAACGCAAGTGATCGTTCTATCGTCACACTCGTCTGTTTAATATTAACACATATGCATTCACTCGTACTCACTGGATTGCTACCTATTCCTAGATAACTGCCCGGTCAATCTGTATATGGTGTGCCATTTAAAATAACGGAGCAACTATGTGTTTAACTACTTTTGAGACACTCTGTACCTTATAAATGTCGTAATCAAAGAAAGTTAACATTTATTATTGTTAATTATGGCACTAAAATTGTTTCAATAAAATTCTATTTTATCACAATGATCAGTATAGACCTAATAAGAGACACACGTTTTACCTCAGATTTTTCGAATATATTTTAAGGAGTTGACTGCACAAAACAAAATGTATAATAAAATAAAACTTTGTTGTATTACTATATTCAATAAGAGTGGATAAAGTGCTATGAAATTTTGGTATACCATACTTAGTAAGCCGTTTAAAATGAACTGTCACTCGACTCCTCATTTCATTTAAAATTTTGATACTATATTGCCCCCTCCCCTTGTCATCAATCTTTGAAACGGAGTAGAAATTTTACTTTAAGAATGTAGTATATAATATATCATATTAATGACCCAAGACTGGAACCCCTCTATTAAACAGAACAAAAGTTAGCAGGGGAGGCACTTTAGAACCGCACGACTGTACATTTCCAATCATAAAAGTTTCGCTAAATAATTTTAGAGAAATCCACGAACATGATAACCCGGCTTAAGCATCAACCCAATATGAAAATAAACGTCTGTTACCTACTTACTAAAAACATATAAAGTTCAAAACTGTATATTACGTTGATTTCACTATACACAGGTGAGTTCTTTATTTTTTGATGAGGATTTCGAAAACTACATAGGTACAATAATAAATATTTCGATCAAATGAGAAAAGAGCACAAAGAGTGACTTTTATGAATTTGACTTGACAAAAATATGTCAGCAGAGTGACAGTTGCTTCTGCAATTTTCTTCGGTCAACTATTTTTTAATGTTTATAAAAAACTCATCTTACGTGCAAGTTACGTAGCAACATAAGAGACACCGACGTATCTAAAGTTGAAATGTTCTCAACTTTATGTAATTTTTACGTATGGCATTTGTTAAAATCTGGTGATATTTAACCTCCCAATATTAAATGCAGTATCAGATCACAGGTCAGATTGACAGAATTCTACCCATTTAACCTGTATTTAATCGAATTAAGTTAAGGTATAAAAAATTGTATTGTAATTGCGGGAAAATATTAATATAGAAATGCTTATTGAGTTTGTAAAGCTTAAGCTATGCTTATATGATAAGTTGAGTAAAAATTATAAGGACGTAGTCCTATGACGTAATCCGAAAAGAAAATATCTGGAAGGAGATTGCAGAGCTTCTAAATTCTACAAGTATTCGTCTGAATTCACCTTTCTTCTCCCTGTTTAAATTTACAGGACTTACCCACTAAGGTATGGATTTTCCGGGGTCTGGGTTTTTTTTTTACTTCTTATTTGTGTTTGACGTCGTTGTAATAGAAGAGCCATTAACAAGTCTCTTGTTAATTTGTCGTTCATTACGCAGTAGATGTACTTAGTGCGTTAAGGATGATTTATGTTAATAGATTTTATGGTAATAGATCAGGTTCTGAAAAGAACGAGAGATATTACCATGATTAAGTATATAACTCATTTGAAATTTAGCCAATAGCAATTACTAATTTTACATAGTTACCATGTATTGATAAGTGAATATAAGGCCTTTTCCTTTGCTTTTTAGGGTAGTGCAATTTACACTACAATTTTTACAGTGCTGTAACGAAGGCGACAATACAAACGAACGAATTGAGTGTAGATGGATTTATAACATAACCTCAACAATCAACTTATCATAACCTGACTTGAGAAGAAACGAGTAGCACTTTTACTAATCCTTTATATAATGCTATAATAGCTATTATGTACAAGCATACTTACAAATTTAGTTAAGATAAACTCTTTTCGCAGTCTCTTTGCATATATTTATAAAAACAACTGTCAATTCCCGTTATTATAAATTATGCATTAAAGCATGAAAATTTCAATATGGATTAATTCGAAAATATTTTTCACTAATTTATTTACAAATCATACTTAATTACCTTATTCAATGGCATTTTTAAAAGAAAATTGCTTGTGAACCGTCAAAAATTCCAATAATATTGCCGGCTATATGCCGGCTGTAATTCAACTAAAACACAACAATTTTTTTACTTTATAGTCAATACGCAACCTCTTTTTGTTTTTCTTTACATGCGTTTTATAGATATTTAACGTTTTTGATCAATATATACTGCACAAATTCCAATAAATAACATTCGTAGTATAAAGTAAACGGCATGAATAAAAGCACCTTCATTAATCACTTTGACATATGCTTGACATTTAAAATAGTGTAATTTACACTAGCTATTACCCTGGTGCAGATAAACAATCCTGGTGCAGCACTGGTTTTGTTTATACCGTGCAAAGGAACGAAAATCTGGTGTAAAGTGTAGTTCAGTGCTGCACCGTGCTACACTTTTTTAGCAAAGGAAAAGGGCTATACTCTTGACGACGTGATATAACCGTTTTGGTGTTTCGCTTCCTCCAACAATATGACTTTTGTCATGGTAACAAGTGTTTTGAAGTTTGTTGATAAACGTCAAAAATATATTCAGCAATTTTCATAATGTTTTTTTCGACATGCAACGCTTTGGTATAAGCTCGGAGACCGAAATAGATAAAGAAATTTAAGAGTTGACACCGCAAAATACCGTTAAAACACATAAATATGTTTGGAAACAGTTCACCGATTTTTGTGAACAGCGAAATTACATAAACTTTGTGCTCAAACTTCTGTCGAACAATTAGCAAGTATTTTGAATTTCGTTAGTTAATTCTTTATATAATCGTAACGAATACCATTCGAGCAAACGAAAATAATCATTATACAGCCTCTTCACTCGACGTATATCCTTAAAACACCACTCGAGCTACGCTCTCGTGGTGTTTCGCAGAATACGTCTCGTGACTCGGAAATATAATTGATTATTTTCTATGCTCTTGTGATATTATAACTGATAATACCAAAAAATTGTCAGTTGTCAAATCTAGACACGCTCTAAATCTCTGGTTGCCTTGCGTACGGTTTAAAATTTACGTATTACATTTGGTATTACCAAATGATCACCAAGTATTACGTTAAATGGTCATTGTGAACAGTAGCGCAATCTTTACGTCTTATGTATATCCTATGTTTATGTATATCTGAAGTCTTATGCCCATTGTGAGCAAGGCCTTACAAAAAAAAAAATCATATATAGACAGAATTTTTCGCCATTTTCCATCGACCATGCAATTTCTAGTATAGATATCGGGTGTCCGTAAATGTTTGAAGCTGATAGCTTCTGTCAAATTTTGGTTAAGTTTGTCACACTACATCTGATTTCGATCGCAAGAATTAATATTAGCGTCCCACGCGGTAGTTACTTTCAGCATAATTATTAAAATTGTTTCTTAAAATTAAACACAATATGCTTCCTTTTGGAAACGCTTATTGCTAATTAAAATGAATAATTATAAAAAATTACAACTATAAAACCATTGCAATGACAAAAAAACGAACCCAACGAAATTACAGACGTGCTACTACGGCTATAGAGGAATAAACCAACTGAAATTGTCAGGGTGGTAAACTTTAAGCACAGATATTGCATACATTTTGATAGACGTCAGCCTCAAACATTTACGGATACGGTGATTATACGACCTAATTATGAAATATAGATATATAATATAGGTTAGGTAGGCAATACATAATACTCTGGCTTATTTGGATTGCCTATTCTAGATAACTTCCCTTGCCTCGTGGGCGACGCACTTCCCCTGAAAATATACCAAATGCTCCCTATAAAGCTCGGTATCTATGGTCTAACTCCATGTAGCTGTCATGGTGCACATATTAACATACAAAAAGTCAGTTTAATTATTAAATGACTATCAATTTATAAATAAATCAATAGTAACATAAGTTGAATGAAATGCGTATGACGGAAACACAAAACTCTCGACGAGCAGCAAAGTATTAAAACCGTACGCTCAATGCCAACTGTAGATTTCCAACTGAAAACTGTACTTTCAACCTCGACGTCTATCTGTGTTGAGAATGTCGCTAGCCAGTAGCGTTGCCAGTAGCCAATAATAGACCATTGACTGTCTACCATGGGATTTGTCAGATTTGTATTAATTACTGTTCGAAATGTCTTTTTGACATATTCAACTGACATACATTTATATATATAGATATAAATAGCTTTGTCTTTAACATGACCTAAATAGTAATATCACATTTGAATTTTTGGATTCATCTCAAAATTAATAGTCTGTATACTTACTTTTATTAAATGAACCGTATTGAAGATGCAAATGGATGGCAGAGGTCTCAGCGTTCCAGAGGTAACTTTAGATGGTTCTATGGATACTTATGAGAAACTGAACCAACGAATTACTACTAGAATAATGGCAACAAAGCTTTTGAAGCAGAAAGAATTAGAGAATTCTTTATATGAAAGTAAGGTAATTTTTTACAATTTCAAATCTCCAATTTTTCTTAAAATCAACTAAATATAATAGAAATCGTTCCGCACGTATGGGAGTGGTACTCTAGCATTATCGGAAAGGTCAAGACAACCATCAAAATTTCTGTCTGGAGTCTCGATACCAAATTCTATCATAAAAGCCGAAGCTTTTGCTGTTTCTAGTAACAAAGAAATTGAAGACAAAAATGTTTTGAGAGAAATGAGAGATGCTTCAGTTAAGGAGGTAATTGCTAAAAATATACAGAATGGGGTACATTATTGTAGTGTAGATGTTTATGAATATTAATGTGGCTGATCTTCAACTGCTCTGTAGAGTGTTTGATATAACAGACCGTTCCTGGAATATGGCAGAGCGCCATTCTTATTTGGCCGCCCGGTACATATTATTCTGTATTTTATTTAAGTTACGATGTCACTAGTGGTCTGGCATGATAGGTACAGTCCTCGCCAAAGAAAACGGGACACTTTTTTTAACTATTGTAAGTCAAGATGACAGCTATTGATATGATTTGAAATTAGTAATAGAGATGTCAATTTGACAGTACTCAAACTTCAACCAATTTATAATGGGCTCACACTTTTAAGTAATATTTATTTAACAACGAAAAGTAAGAAAGACCTTACACCTGAACATTGTAATAACTTAAATCTATTATTAAAATTAATATTTTGTAAGAGCACCTTCAGGCTCTATCACAGCAGTAATTCTTTCAGGCATTGATCTTATTAAATTAATGACGTAATTTTCAGGTATTTCTTCCCAGGCTGTTTGTAGTTTGTACTCTGTGAAATAATTGCTCATTGTTATGCACCTGAAGATTTTGTTTATTAATACGTCTTGCCATTAAACCCCATACGTTTCCTATCACATTTAAATCTCCACTATAATTAGGAAAATCCATACAGGCCACGTTATTTGTATTAAACCACTCTTTCGTTGCTGCGGAGGTATGAACAGGACAGTTGTCTTGCAAAAACATGAAATTCCTATCAGAATAAGATTGTGTGACGGTTGGGATCATCACATTATTAAACTTTTACTTGTCCATTGTACGACGACTGAAATATTTTTTCGTCCGAAAATATTACTTAATCCCAAGCGTCATATCCCATGTGCTGCAGAGCGAAGCCGATTCTTTGTTCTTTCAAAGCAGGACTTAAAAGAGTTTTGTTCACTGCTACACGTGAATATAAACCGGCATTCCTTATTCGTCGGGATCCTGTTCAAACAGATCCAGGAAAACCTGTATTTCTTATAGCCTCTCTTACCGTGTCGAAAGGGTTTCTGTGCATATGTGCTGTTCTTGCTGACGGATCTGGAAAGACTTCTTTCTTCTCTCAATTTCCTATATATTCTGCTTACTGTACTCTTACCTATTCCAAATTCATCTGCTACACTTCTCATCGACCATCCTTCTTTTATTTTAGTGCAAATTCTTGCTTTACATACTTTATTAACGTGAGCCATATTAATATTTTCAACGTAAATAAAAACTATGCATTGCAAAATTTGACATTAATGACATATGTAATGACAGGAAAATTTATTCATTCATTGTTTTAGGAAAATACTTAATTACACAACTAAAATTTAGCCAACATCACAATAAGACGTGTCCCGTTTTCTCTGGCGAGGACTGTATATATTTTTAAATCGAATACCCTATTTATTTGTTCATTTCTGCATTTTATGTGAAGTGCGGAATTCGAAAATGCATAATTATGATACATACATACCTAACGTTGATAGCTTGGAAGATACTTATTTAAAGCAATTCAAATATTTGTTTGAAATACATGCAGTTAGCTCATTTTTGACTGTCATTTATGTTGTATTAATGTCAGCTGTAATAATTGTTGCATTGTATATATATAATCCAAAGTTCTTCTACCATAATTATGGTGTAGGGCGTTTGTCTTCTTTTAGCTTTTTAAAAACTTCTTCCATTCTTTTCTATTTCTTGCCATGTTTTTCGCTTCCGTCTTGGTTTTGCCTTTCCTTTCCAATAACTCAGTGATAACATTGTCCCATGTCGCTCTCGGTCTTCCTCTTCTTTTATTTTTCATTATCCTTGCTTCCCATATTCTTCTTGTTTGTCTTGTATTCTCCATTCTACGTAAGTGTCCCCACCATCCTAACTGTCTTTCTTCAATATATTCTAACACAGACTGTATTTTTAGATCTTCTCTTATTTCTAAGTTTTTTATTCTATCCATCTTCGTGACGCCTTTAACTCTTCTTAGATACCTCATTTCTGCTGCCTGTATTTTACTCTTCTGTCCCCTATTTAGCACCCAGGATTCACTTCCATATGTTAGGATCGGTCGATATATTGCCTTGTATACTTTAAGTTTTGTTTCACGAGATATCTCTTTTCTATTAATAAACTTATTTCTCATACTGTAGTACAGCTTTGTTGCTTTTTCTATTCTCTGGTTAATCTCTGCTTCCTGTGTTTCTTTCCCATCAATTTTTACTCCTAGGTATTGGAAAGTTCCCATCTGTTCTATTTCGGTTCCCTCTATTCTGATTTTCATGTCTTCTTCTTCGTCTCCCACCACCATAACTTTAGTTTTCTTTTTGTTAATTGTCATTCCACTTTCCTTTAGAGTCTCATTCCATGTTAGTAGGTTATGTTGTACGTCTTCTTGGCTGCCGGCTATTATAACTACATCGTCTGCAAATGCCCATTCCGATATTTCCACTGCTTTCAGGTTAAGATGTCCAACTCTGACCTTCTTGCTCTTTTCCGTACATTTTTTAATGATGTCGTCCATGTAGACAATAAACAGCATTGTTGCATTGTAATGTTGTTATAATATACTAATTTCATTTGACTGAATTTTCCAAACTATCAATGTTAGCTCGGGAGGAGAAGGGAAGGAGAGCCGATGAAGGGAAGGGGAGAGATCACTAGTGATATCATAACTTAAATAAAATACCGAATAATGTACAATTAAAAACAATAATCGACCTGTAAAAGAAATTTTCAAAATGTTTTAGGTTTGAGAAATAATGAACTCATTCCGTATTTTTTTCATAACTCTGTAACGCTCGAGTCTAAAAAAATGTCCAATTTTGTCGTTTACCTCAGATAAGTATTGATTGATTTATTTTTTACTGCAGATAATTAAGAGAATGGAATCTAGAATTTCGGATTTGTATGCATCGCCGAATGTAAGCGATGCCGAAAATTTAAACAAATCAGATGGTTCACCAGAAAAACTAAATACAGTATGTATTTATTAGTATTCACATGTAGTTTTAGTATTCCTGGTAGTTATTTTATATTAAATACATACGGCATTTATAAACACCTACTAGCGTTACTGTAAACTTTTTAGGTAAAATTTAGCGAATTATGTAGTAACTTGCAATAGCAAATCTTTATAATATTTTTTAGAGAATATATAAATGTAAGTAAACATAAAATGAGCAAGCTTATACCTAGACTTATCTATCAATCAGCATTGCTTTCACAAAAAACTGTATGGTTTTGCATATTTATTTGAGACAAACATATTATAAATGATAAGTTTTGTTCATATTGGAAATTATAATAACTGACTAAGATTTGGTCTCATATCTATCAAGAGGTGAAAGTGGAAACCAGTTAGTTTTCAGTTGGACTTAATCATAACGTATAAACAATAAAATATACAAGAAGGTAATTAAACAAAATAGAACAATTTTTATTTATAGTTAAACTCATTCATAAATAACGAATATTGTAGTTTAAATAGTATAATAAGTAAAGTCGAGCAAGGAAAGCTTGAATATCCGGCGGGATCGGTAGCTCATACATACTCGCTGTTTAAATACCCAGGTTCACATTTGTAGGATGTTGGAAAAAAACTTAAGCTGTGAAAGTTGCTTTTGTTAGGTGTTTAATTGATGTGGGATAAATGCGATAACCTCTGCTTTGAACATTTTGGCATTTTTATTATCACAATATTTGTATGCATATGTTTTGAAATTAATAAATATTGTTCAAATGTGCATAGGATTGAACTTCCGAATATGTTTAGTCTAGCAGTAGGAGTAGCAATGAAAAGATTTACTAACGATTATGTTCGCACTGAATACTTGAATAACATGGTATACGTGGTTGACAACATTTAACAGACACGAAACATCCGATGTTGATGTATTGCGGCAGATATAGAGTTTCTAATCGGGTGCGTGCAGCGTATCAAGTTAGTTAAGGCAGCAAACTGAAATACATGATAATGGACCAGGGAGTTGTTTGACTTGAAGGCGGCCACTAGAAAACATTACAATAAAAAGAAAAGATCTAGCACATCGGACGAATACAGAGCGTCTTTGACCAGCTAAAACTGCGCCTTAAAGAGGATAAAAAAGGGGTCGTGAATTTTTTTTTTCAAGAACTGGAGGGAGTTCCTGAAAGCACTCTGAGGCTCTGACCAATCTAAACAGCAATAAGGCGGAAACAGAAGTCGGCGCATTGAGATCATCCTGGATGTCATTTTCTTGGCACTATTACAGCATGGCCTTGAGCCGCAATACTTGCTGTTCTACTATTATGTTTCACAAGCATGCGTTACCATGGAAAACAAAATAATCTTACAATACTTAACAAAAGATAAAAAATGGTAAAAACACTAAACGAACGAATGATTAACGATATGCAACACTCTAAATTTAGATTGTGTTCGAAATGTCCGCCATTATTAACAACACACATACAACACCTTTTCAGCTGTCATAATTTTACGCCCATCTAAGCTGTCGAACGCAAAGCTGCATTAATAACAGCTTTCAGTAGGTACCTAATTCTGGGTTGTATATGATCGCGAGACCATTTATCGATAACAATGAATGCTATTCAAAATAAAACTAAAATAATGCAAATATTATTAGTCACTGCTATGGTATATTTTAGATGGTTATGGAAATTTAGTATTTAATATCATAATTTAGTTAGTAGAAACTGATCCAAAAGGGTAAATAATTTGACCAATCAGATCGAATGACAATTTTTAACTACAAATTTTCAGAATTGTAGAATTTCAGAAATACCGAAAAGTTCAAACGAGCCAGTTCCGTGAATAACCCAGTATATTAATATATTAATTCTGAGAGATCGCGTTTTTACATATATCGTTTAAAAATAATAATTTGCCAGCTCGTTGGAATTATTATAAATGTTTACGTAATTTCACTGCAGAAGCAATAAAAAGAGAAAAACGTGCATATTTGGAACAACAAGGTAACATCTTTTCTATAAATACAAAAGATATGTGAAAATTATTACGCAACTCAGGTATTATCCGTAAGCATACTGCTGAAATTACTTCTCACTGAAACGCTGCAATGCTTGCTTTCAAACTTTTATTCATCTATCTCAGCCAGATGACGACGTCAATACATAATCAATATGATATTACATAATGACTACAGATTACACGTAGAATGCATAATATACTTACTAGAGCAAAGAACATATATTATAAAAAAATCTAACGCCCGGTATTATCAATGTTTTTGAATGGGCATCTGCGTTAAGCGACATTTAAAAGCATAAAAACTACACACAACAAAATAATTTGTCTAAAGTACAAAACTCCATGGAGA